>JANAVB010020797.1:5076816-5126816 GCA_029216955.1 Iris pallida
AAGCATTGTATTTATTCGAATGAGGGCAATCTTGAGCTTCTCAAGCACCCTCCACCAAAGTGCTCAGGGATCTTAAAACAATCTGTGTGGGAGAAATTCGTCAAAAGCAGACTGTCTGCAAATTTTAAGGTTAACTTGTCAAACTTATTTTTTTTTATGCATAACAAGGATTACTAGGTCCCTATTATATAAATCTTATTTCTCCTCTACCTTCATGTGTTGTAATCATAAGAAAATGAGCAAGGAGCAAAGTGTACGGAGAGCCAAGGGCATGTTTCCTCATCGTTTAAGCAGGAAGGGATATGCCGATCTTAAAGAGGAGCTGGTAGTACATATTTGTATATCAGCTAACATGATTTACATGTGGACATATATATTATTATAACGTGGTTTTTTCTTTCAAAACAGCAACGACAGTTGGAGGAAAAATATATAGATGACAGAAGTTTTTTTTGGACAAAAGCACGAGTTAGTAAGGACGGTACATTTACTGACGATGGGACCAAGGACAGCTATAAAAGTGGTGAGTATATATCGTCCAGTCTATTAAGAGGAATCTTGCTTATCAACATGCTTATATTTCTAAAACCTTGTACTTTTTATAGAAGGAATACATCAAACAAAAGGAAGATGGGAGTTTGGTGACCGAAGGAGCTTCAGATATTCTAACCTTGGCGTTGGGCACTCTCGAGCATTCGGGACGTATTCGGGGTTTGGGATTAGGACCGGCACCAACGACCTATTTCAAGCTTCCAAAACGGAGAGTTAAAAAACAAAATGAACTACTCAAGTCCCAATTGGAAGATGAGCGTAAACGGAGACAAGAATTGGAGATCATGCTAAAAGAATTTCAAGCCCAAGGAGCTTCACAAACATCTGAGAAGGTTGCTTCCAATACCAAAGGAAGTGGTAATAGGAACTATATAATGTCTCGTAAGAATGAAAATGAGTCTCTTGGAAACAAGAGTCCATCGTATGGTTCTAAGGTAATGCTTATTACAATTAGTTCTATTTCGTCTAATAAGCTTTTCTTCTTCTATTTTTCTTTAATATGATTATTCTAATATGCTTTTTTATCTTCTATCTTCTTTGAAAAGGTGAAACAGAATAGAAAGTTAAGCGAGCAAAAAGATATACCATATCCTACATCGAACATTGGCATGGTAAGTACATATATTCAATACATAATCTTTATTCAACAACTTATATCATGTAGTAATTATATCAAAAAATAACTGTTTTTTATTTTGTTTAGGGAACCAAATGTAAGCTAGCAGTGGGCACAAAAGAAAATATTGTTGCCGAGGGAATTGTCTTTGAAGGGTGTGGACCAAATGAGAAAATTCATAATGTTGAATTAGGAGAACATAATGTTAGGGTTTCAATTATGAAATCCCTTCAACCTACTGTGAGCCTTCCCGTGCCACTTCATTGAGAAATAGAAGTTGTTAAAGATGCAATTGGGTCTTTAGTAGCTTGACCCAAAGAGTTTATTGTTGGTGGTCTTGAGGTAATATTATTTAATGCTAGTGTCAATATCTTTTATGAAATTGTCTAAAAAAATTCAATATGCAACATGTAAGTACTAAACCAATTGAATCTGACAATATTCAACCTTTGAAGGTTGCTGGCTGTGGTAGGAAGATAATTGATACTTTCGGAGAGATGGTAGAAACCATTAAGGATACCGACCCTCATCTTAAAATACCATTAGAGAAAGGAATGTTCGGAAGCTTTAATCCATCTTGTTATCTTTCTAAAATCGTTTTGCTGGAGGTATGTAGGATGCAATGGCTAGATGTGAATCCTGTTGTTGCCTATATGAGGTAAGAAATATGAAACTTATATTCTAAAATTTTGATTTTGAGATTGACACCATATTTAACTATTCTTTTGGCTTTAGGTTTTTGCTTGATAAATTTCCAAACTCTTGGGAGCTTTTGATAATGTTCAACTCTTCTGCTATGAGTAATGCATCCGGGCCTGCAATAAGCAATCTGATTAGAGAAAGGCTCCAAGAGGCTAAGAAAACACAAATTTGCTTCATTTCATTCATTTACAAGGAGAAAGAAGTTTGAATCAAGTAGCAAGATTTTTCTTTCCTATTCAATAACCAATGTGCTTTATTCCATTCATGTTCCCTTTAATGTAGGAAGCATTGGATTCTAATTGTTGTTGACCTATCTACCTTTAATGTTTACTGGTTGGACTCACTGTGTTTTAAACCGAGAGGAGATATTAAGTTGTTTTTCAATACGTGATTGAAATTATTATTATTATTGTTAATATTTTAATAATGTGTATATTCTGATGTTAGTATATACAATTATTTTCTACTAGTGGCCTCAACACAACATATATTGGTGGCAAAAGATCAAATAGAAGTCCTACTTGGAAATTACCCAAGGTAATCAAACTAATATATGACTTATTATAATCATGGACGTTATATTCTCTTACAAATAATATCTTCATGTAGGTCCCGAAACAACCTGGAGGTTATGAATGTCGATATTTTGTTATAAAATATATGCGGGATCTCATGGAAGACCCCTCTCCTACTATTGAGTCAAAGGTAAGTTGTTCATTAATTTAATTCTTAATTACTTTTCTGAAATTATACAAAGTAATGTAACTATTTTTTGACTTTTTAGTTAAAAAAATTGGCTGGAAAATCAACATACACGCAGGAAGAAATGGATGATGTCCGATGCGAATTTATCGAATTCGTTGCCAATCATATAGATACATGAGGGTCAAGGTAATTTCTTTAGTTTTATTATTTTTTTACCAAAGTATCGAGGAAGTATCACGTGTCGGATACATTACAGGCTTACAGATGACTGACATAGACTTAATTGATTTGTTATGAAAATTTCTTTTACTTCGTAAAAGAAAAAATACCTCGAATTCTTCTATCCATTGTTTTGCTTCTTTATCCTAAGGCATATTTTTCTGTTTGAGTACAAATCCATCTTGTGCACCTCAATTTATTGACACTGAACATGTATAACAATGTCAACATTAGAATTACACCATGATAAAAGATGGTTTACTACTACGATCACTACAACAAAAAGACCAATTAATGATGCTTGATAAGTGGATTTCATGACAGTTGATAAAGAATCGTTATTAAAGTTCAGCAAGACTATATTCTATGACGGTTTTCTATATAAACGTTATTGATTGTCTCTCAGTGATACGAGTGTTATGAAAAAAATACCAAATTTTAAGTCGAAACCTCGACTCTCCCGCACTTACTCCCGCACTTAAGGAAAAGTCTCAACCCCTTCTCCTTCTCTTTTTCTCCTCCCGCTCCCCAACTCCCTTCAGCCCGCTCCCCTCTCCCGAACTCCCCTCAGCCCGCTCCCCAATTTTTTTTCTTTCTCAAAGCCCTAAAATTGAAGAGGAGCAAGAGTAATGATTTCCTTCTCTATTTCCTTCTCTATTTCTTTCTCAAAGCCCTAAAATAGCAGATGATCTCATGTATAGCTCCTCCCGGCATCGCAAAGGCGAGGCGGTACCGAGAAAATCTGGGGCTGGACGCGACGTTCTCTCCATCCTGAGACAAGCGCATCCTTCTCTTTCCTCTTCACCTCCTCCCCTTTCCCGGCGAGGCAGCATCAGTAGCAATGGTGCAGCAGCAGCCACACCATGAGGAACCAGCATTGCCGTCAAGGCGTCGACTCCTACTGGTAACCATCTCCCCCTCCTCTGTTCAAATCAGTGTACATATGTTAAGTTGTATGTATGTACGTATTCTTTTGTAACTATTTGTAGCAGATGATCTGAATTGAATTGCAGTACTATTCAATTATTTATCTTCCTACTCTATAATATTTGACAATGATGTGAGATGTGAATGAATGTTTTATATGATTTTGGGATGTATTGATCCTGAAGAAGTGAGACTAATTTATCTGCTGTTTGTTGGGGCGGGGTTGTAGATCTGGGGATTTGAGGTCTCAACCTAATATTTGTATACTTTTGAAGGATTTGTAAGCATTTATTTATTGACCAAGAAACAGTATAAGTTGTTCAGTTTGATGATGTTCTTCGGTGTCTAATTAAAATTATTGTTCATTTATTTTGAATTACTGGGAGAGTCCCTTTTGCTACTTCTGCGGGCAAAAATCTTTGAAGAGTAGAATCGATACATATTGATGATGTATATGTTATTTTTCTTCTATCAGGGGAATTGGTCCTTTTTTTTCATTTTATAACAAGTAGGTTTAGTTTTGTTAATCTTTGTTAGTGTCTTATATAAAGTCTCTCCAGTACTTGACAAGAGAGTGGGTGAACTTTTATCTTTATTTTGTGTTTCTAGACATGTTACCAATGAATGAATCAATGTGAGAACTAGTGAAACAAAAAAAAGAAGAAGAAGAAGAAAAAGTGAGAACTATCGGCATTCTAGAGTGCGAAAGGGAGGCGAACATGGCGATTTGTTTTGCTGTTTGATCCTCTTTTTCTTTTTTCTTTTTGTAAGTGCTACAAACACGTCTAGATTTGCCTTCCATTATCCATGTTCTGTGCAATTTAATTAGCTCAAGTTCATGGTGTCAACTGATATTGTTGTTGACCTTTTTTTCTCTTTACTGTGAGCTCTTTCTTGGCTATATTTACTTTGTGATGTTACCATTGGGTATTTCTTCACAGTTCTACTTAAATACCATTTTGCAGTATACTTTTGCTAATGGGTATACTTGTATCAAGGTTTGCAAACTTCTGATGTATGTTCATTTCTTGCTATATGCAAAAGATGAGTTTAATAGAGAAAAAATGATAGTACTTGCCTAGTTACAAATGTTCAACTACAAAGTTTTTCTCATGCATTTTGAATTCACATTTTTTGTTTTTTTTCTGTATATTTTACTTGAAAACATGAATGCACTCTTTTTCTCAATGGTACTTATAGTTTCACCTGGTATTTCCGATTTCTCTACCAGGTCCAGTAAAACAGAACATTTAAGTATACTTTTTTCAGACTGACATTTTGGCCTGACAATTTCTCTGTTAACTGTCAAAACTTGTAGATAGGGGACGTAGCTAAGGAATTGACCACGGGGACTATTGGAGGGGCAGCCCAGCTGGTTATTGGACACCCCTTCGATACCATCAAGGTCATGCTTAAAATCCAGCCGACACCTCTTCCTGGTCAACTTCTAAAGTATTCAGGTGCAATGGATGCTGTAAAGCAAACACTTGCAGGTGAAGGACCAAAGGGCTTGTACAAGGGCATGGGAGCTTCTCTTGCCACATTTGCAGCCTTCAACGCCCTTCTCTTTACGGCCAGGGGGCAAATGGAGTCACTATTTAGGTCTGAACCCGGTGCCAGCCTATCGCCCAAACAGCAAGTGGTCTGCGGTGCAGGTGCTGGAGTTGCAGTTTCTTTTCTGGCGTGTCCAACTGAGTTAATCAAGTGCAGATTAGTGTTGTGCTATAAATGCAGATCAAGACTTTGCTATGCATATATTATTTGCTTTGTCTGGAAGGATTATTGGATTTATTGCCGTCTACCACGGACACAAGAAAATGGTGTCGGTATCCCTACGTGTGTTTACCTGTATCCATGTCCGTATTCGTGCAACATAGGGGACTATAGACGTGCCAATTTGAAAATGACCGTATCTGTGTCCTTATCTGAATCTGTGTCTATGCTCATGCAACATAGAATTTGGTGCATCTGATGTGTTAGAGACTACATTTTGGAAATATTGAGATTACTTTCACTAGGCTAGGCCAACTGTATGTATATATATATATATATATATATATATATATATATATATATATATATATATATATATTTTACATATATATGAGGCTTATCTACTCTGCCAATGTGAGACTAAAAGAAGCATAGGCTAAAGAATATAAGGATATAAATCTATACTATGACACTATTCTTAACATAATACTGCTATCTATCAAGCATATTGTCTACTTGTCAACTACCGCCAAGCTGGACTATTGCATCTTCATTCACTGTCCTTTGCATGGATGTAGTTTAATCGCACTAATAGTGGTCCATTTCTATTTATTCTGCTATAAATGAACCCTTCAAAGCAAAATCATTGCTTTTGATATTCTCTGTGACATCATTGTCAAATATGAACCAGTGCATGCCAATTGTGGAACTTTACCATTAGAGGTAAGGAGTGGTAGCAACCTTTTTATCTCAAATATCATTTACATGTAAGGAACTAGCATATAGGTAGGATTCGTATCTGCACATTGAGAGGCTTGTTTTCAGTAATAAAATTCTTTATATAAAGCTCTCATTAATAAGTTTTGTGTAGAACATTAATTCCATCTGCTATAACAAAGAAATTAATTCAGTACAAACATTTAAAACCAGGCGCAATAAAATCCCTGGAAATATTCCATCTATTTGCTTGCAATATCAAATATATTCCATCTATTTGCTTGCAATATTCACAGAAGTGAAAGATTAGGTTCTCATACTACACACAAAGTTCATTTGCTTGCAATGTTGCCTCAAATCCTATAAGCATGTAATATTCAAACTTCTCATGCATATGTCTACTACATCAATCAAGACATGTATCTACTCACATCAATCTCTATGTTCACTACACTGCAGAAGAAAATGTAAAGTAACTCACCAGCAAATGTAATATAGTAATTAATTAGGTTCTTCATCTTCCTGTCTTAACTTGGAATGAACCGCCTTTCTATTTCGTCTTTTTCCTCTACATTTCTATATACATGACAAAAT
This sequence comes from Iris pallida, assembly GCA_029216955.1. Taxonomy (NCBI): domain Eukaryota; kingdom Viridiplantae; phylum Streptophyta; class Magnoliopsida; order Asparagales; family Iridaceae; genus Iris; species Iris pallida. The sequence continues at coordinate 5,083,562 of JANAVB010020797.1, forward strand.
ATCGAGGGACAATAAATCAGTGCCATGTTTATGTTGCTTTATCCATATTGTGGCCGTGTCCATACAACATAGATTGTCATTTGTACTTACTGAAGTATATGGCTGATAAGAGTAGCAACTTTATATATTAGAAGTAACTTCATATATTTTTGGTGTTTGAACTTTGAAACCGTTGTCTAAGTTTCGAAATGTGGCCACCAGGGGGCGGTCCAGCAGTTGGGGTTGGGGAAAGATATTGGGAAGAAATAATTCGTGGCAACCATATTCATTAATGGTGTCATAATTTAAATTGCATGGATTGTTGAAACTTATAATCCCAAATATCTGGTATTAGATTGTTCTTTTATCCATATTGCATAGTTCTTATGTACAGATTGAACAAATGGGTCGCGTTGTTAATAAGCTGGATACAATTCATTTCTACATCAAGAAGGCTACTCAATTAGTGAAGGAGCTTGCTAGACAGGTAATGCCTTGTCATCTGCACTTTGTATAATTTATCATCATTTCATGGTTTGACAAAGCCAAACTCTGCTTTCAGGTGACCACTGATAAATGCATCACGACCTTTTTGTTTCTAATTGTTTGTGATGTTATTGCAATCATTGTTGTGAAGGTGATCTCTCTCTCTCTCACACACACACACACACAGACACACACACACACACACACACACACACACACACACACACACACACACACACACACTCATATATGTACACATGTTTTATCTTTTGCAGGGTACATGTGCTGTGGACACAGGTGTTCATGTGACTAACTTGAAGCTAAAGTATGGGAAGTTTTCATGTGGATAGTTTTGATATAGCTAAAGTGTACTCTATATTGGATACTCTATATATTTTGAGAAGATGTATATGGCCTGAGAAATATAGAATGATAGCTAAAGTACTCTATTTTGAGACAATGGAATGTAGCTAGATAAAGTACTCTATATCTGTGAGATATTGATGTACCCTATTTTGAGAAAATAAAATGGAGATTAATGGTACTTTATATTATATTTCAATGTTTTGTTGTGAATATGGTTCAAAGTGGTTGTTTTCGAATTGAATTGAGCAGTGTTTGGAATGTATAACATGCAGTATAGAGCGTTATAAATGTGATACAATGACCATTCATAACGCTTTCAAAATGTCCTGACTTCTAAACTATATTAACTATTCGTAACGGTTTTACATAACTATCCATTACGCTTTGAAAATAAAATGTAGCAGAAATTCAACCTATTAATGACGTTTTCGGAAGAATTATCTATAACGCTTTGAAAAACATTTATAACACCCAATTTTATAACGCTTGGATTAAGAAAAAAAAGCGTCATGTTTCTTAATTAATGACGGTTTTTAGCCGTCATTAAAAGGTATTTTTGTTGTAGTGAAAAGAGGAATTAAAATCAACTTTAAATGATGTGACGACTCAAGGCATTTAATGCTGAAGCCTAAGCGTGATGACAGCCTGTCAGAAGGCACGTCGAGCATTCGCTAGAAAATGACACGTGTCATGCTTCTGTTCAAAGTATTCCGAGCTTGATTCAAGTTCAAAACACTTTGAAGGGGGTCATGTAGAAGCATAAAAATGCACAGACATATCGAAAGCGTAGGTAGTGTTCTCGCTACACAAAGCTTCATAAAAGTACAGATACCAGAAAAGTGCAGACAGAAGATCGGAAACCACAGTTCATAAATAGCTCTTTATTAAGTCATGCCTACAAAGATCTATTACAGATTCATCATGATTACAAGAAAAGTGTTTTGCCTACAAGGATCTATTACAGATTAATCATGAAAAGAACTAAGGCATCTAAAGATCTATAATAGGATTAATCTTCACAGGCACCTTACAAGGGGGTTAATCTTCACAGACGTGCAGCCCCCAGATGCACAACATTATCAGAGCGAGCCACTTCCTGCAGCAGCTTTTGGCTCGAGCGAGAAATCAGTCCACAGCACAGGCCGTGCCACCGCCATTGAGCAGGATAGAGCACAACCTATGGCTCTTCGGATTGGAAACCAATCTAAATTCGAAAGCTTGAATCTCAAAGACCTCTAAGACGTTGTTTAGGTTCGAACTCCTTATACCAAACACTCAAGTGCATGAAACTCAGCAGCAGTTCTTCAACAAAGGCACAGCTTCTCTGAACGAGGGGATCCACAATCAGCAATCGACTTATGCAAGGCCAACAGCCGTTCGAAGCTAAGTCAGGATTCAGTATAGCATTTGGAATGCTAATAGAAGAAGACGACTCGTCAGAAAGACCCCCTTTACATAGGGTGAGTGTGGTCCAACCAACACGTCCCGTGGCAGTCGGTCAAAGGCGTCCAAATTAATGGGATAAACCTAGAACTCAACACAACGAACCTCATTTAATAGGTTCATTCCACTGAGTCCTAGGCCACTAACATCTTGAATTCCCCCAAATAATAGCGATAATTAAAGAGCAGGATGACCAACTTGGCCATCAAGAAGAGCATTCGTTAAATGCTCTTAAAAGACTTCGACATTAACTAGCTCCTTCGACTCAGAACCGCAGCTAGGTAACTACACCCCCACTTCGACCTAGATGCACAGATAGCTCACTTCTTCACATAGAGCCCTTACTTCAGTTTAAAAAGCACAGAACCTTCAAACCCGAAAAGCTCTGCGCCTTCGCTTCAACTCAGAAGCGCAGATCTCTCGCTGTAACCAGAAGCTCGGCCCATTCAAACAGCCCATATCATCTGATAATTTGGTGATACCGTTGCCCAAAGCACAAGTCTACTCGCCACCCTAAAGCACAGTGACTCCGTCGCCTGAAGTACAAGTCTACTCGTCGCTATAAAGGACAGTAACTCCGTCGCCTGAAGCACAGCCTAGTCGTCGCCCTAAAGCACAGTGATTCCGTCACCTGAAGCACAAGTCTACTCGTTGCCCTAAAGCACAGTGACCCCGTTGCCTCAAAAGTACAAGTCTACTCGTCGCCCTAAAGCACAGTGACTCCGTGTTTTGACGCACAAGTCTACTCATAGCCCTAAAAATATAGTGACTCCATCTCCTAAAGCACAAGTCCGTTCGTCGCCTAGAAGCACATTGGCATCAAAAGCTTCGCCAGAAGCGCAGCTCGCATGGCGGTATAGCTTTACGAAGTAAAGTGGTTCCACATGGCTAGATGGATGTGTATATCTTTTTCAGGATACCACCCTATCGTTTTGTTTAAACCGCTGCTCTTAAGATAAGACAGAGTTTGATTCTGTTGATAAGGGCAATATTTTATCGGTTTGTTTAAACTACAAATAAGGATAGAGCTTGTTCTTATGGACAAGAGCCAAATCCTACTACTTTGTTTAAACCAATGGCCCTCTAAGATAGACAAAATCCAACTTTGAGGATTGGAACAGAATCTACTCAGGTTCATGTGATCAATAAATAAGCACACACCATGTGTTGTTTATTCAGTTATGTTGATAACTCCCCAAAGATCTCGATAGAAGAGAACCCCCATTCCTGCCACGTATTAGCTCAGCAGTAGTCCTCACCGTGACCTCCTTAAGATTCTCCTATATCTTCCTGTGCAGCATATTTGTACAATCCTTATGCACATTGCATATGTGCTCCCCTATAAATAGAAGAAGTTTTCCTTCGATAAAGAGGCTTCAAAATCTTCAACTTCGGTATCTTCTTGATTGGTAACCCTAGAGTTTTAATCACCAGCACCAGAAAGCCAAAGCAAGTTTAACTCGTCGTTAGATCGTCAACGGAGTAAAGGAGCCGCTGTAGTGCTCGATCTCCACCGCCACACTTTTTCAGAAATTTTGTACTTAGATCTGCTGTTTAGGAATCAATTGTACTCTTTTTAGTTTAAAATACAAAAAGTTTGTATAACCTTTTGTCATGGCAAACAGTGTTGAGAAAGTTCGAAGGCCATCATCTCTAGCTCTGCAGCCAGGGTCGAAAGACCGCGCTTAATATTTTGAAGCTCCGTGACGGTGGCTTCCAATTCTGCCAAGAGAGCCTCTATCGCGTCCGCCTTCACCTCGTACTCCTGATAGTCACGCAAGGCCACTAGTTGGGCCGTTATGGCAGAACGAACCCGTCAAAGCAATTGATTGTCCTATAAGACACCCTCTATATCGTACATCAAGGCATAATAAACGGTACAAAAAATGAGGTTGGCATAGTACGCATTGTCAGCCAAACCCATCGGGGTCACCAGAGATGCAGCAATAGAAGGTCCCAGAGCAGCAACGACAACCAATACGTGCCTAGGTACTGCAACCATAGAAGGTGGTGCCATGACTGGAAGGGAGGCCATCGATGGTGCAGAGACGGTATGAGCCAACACCGTTTGATGTATTACCGGCTCTTTCGTAGGCTCCCTCGTCGGTTCTTCAACTGTTTTTGCGACTGAAGTTGGGTGAACTGGCACTTGAATAATCTCAGCGATCGACTTCTCGACGGTCGCTTTAGCCGACTCCTCGATAGTTTTCTTAACCAATTCCATAGCAGCTGGCTCGATGGCAGCCTTTTCGAACTGTTCTGTAGTTACGGTATTGGAGGGCTCTTCAATAACTGGTCCCTCAGTGGTATTCTCGACCGATTCTTCCACAATCTCCTTAACCGAGATTTTAATGATTTTATCGGTGGCTCATCAGCAGTACCATCGACCACCATCTCAGTGGCCACCTCAGCTGGAATCTCAATACTCGGCTCGTCAGCAACCATATCAACTTGTTCTACATGGGTCTCCTCGGTCGTTTCTCTGATGACCATATCATCCAACTCCTCAATCGCCTCTTCGACAGCTCTTAGGATGACCGCATCGACCAACTGTTCGATAGTCATTTACAGGCCCTTCAATAACTCGACAGGTCAATGCTTCGATAGCCTTTGCTGTCAACCCTTCCAGAAAATCTTTGACCAGCTGCTGAAACGAATCCCTGAGGTTTGCTAAGGGCAGCTCCTCGGTTGAATGACCTTCCTCGTCTTCCGGTGCATCGAGATTATCCTCAACCCTTTCTTCGATACAAAGAGGAGGTACGGTTGAAGGATCATAGGTAATGCCTTCGGTGTACATGACCACCTGGCCTGTTACGGGTACAGACTTTGGAATGCTACCCTCGGCTATTGCCAGACCGACCTCAGGTATTTCTACGGGCTTGTCTATATTTGATGTAACGCCAGTCCCAAAAATACGTAGGACTAGGAACGTAATCATGCCAACTGCATACATACGACATATAATCCAATACATGGAACCACCATATGTGTATATAAGCTGTAAAGTATAGAAAGCCACGACACTAATCTCATCCACAAATAAAGAAGAAAAATTTATAATAACTTATGAATTATTTTTTACACAAGTCGTTGGACGGAGACAAATCCACTTCTAACAAAGAGAGAATACAAAATTTAGAAATTGTCGAGCGATGCGAAGATGACTTGAGTGTAATTATCCTCGAGACAAGAGAGCAAGTCATGGCCTTGGGTAAAGCACCAGCGCAACATCACAAAAGCACACCTAGAGAAATCATTAGGTCCTCAGAGGGACGTAACAAGACACATAATATCATGCTATAAAATAAATATAGTTTGCTCAACAGAAAATTGCATATGTCTAAACAGATAAAGGTCCTTAACCATTCTATGTGAAAATGCACTTTGAAGACAACGTTCCACACAGGGGCCTTCCAAAACTAGAAATATGGCGTGTTAGCATTTCAACCGAGGTACTAGTGGCATCTAGAGAAAAGTAACAAATATATGCATGGCACACTAGCTCTTGGGTGAGTCACTAACGGCAGCTAGAGGAAAATAAATGCACGGCCCACTAGCACTTGACTGAGTCACTAAGGGCATCTGGAGAAAAGTAAACGAGTGAAAGTCCCTACGCCTAGTAGCTGTCTTCTTCCTCCCCATGTACTACACGTGCTGTATCCACATCACGATATTTCTAATAACCGCTAAGTCTTCTAGACATCCATAACTATTAGCAGTCATATCCTAACGCACGGCCTGTACACACCGATGATCAGTCAGTACGTAAGTCCGTATCTATATGTGACTCGCGACTTCGTGGCACACAGGTGTCGAGGCCAATGAATGTGACACACACAAGGGTGGTCCCTTAACTCTAAGTCAAAATGTATAAGAAAACTAAAGTATAGTAATTTGAATCTACATACGATTTTGAAAGTACAATTTTTACATTTGCTAGAAATAAATAATAGATAAAAGCATGCATGATATTGAGCAAGTAAATAAACAGCAAAGGCAATGTGTCTTGCCTGATGTCCGAGTGAGGTAAGATGATATCCTGGCGACGAATAAACAACAGCGCACAAAAAGGAAGGTGTAAGAACAACTTTGGATGCTAAAAATAGCCTATTATATAATTATAATTAATACTGCACCTATTACATTTATTTAATAAATTATGAAGTTTGGATATGGTATAGGTTTTCGTATTAGCTTTCCGAAAAACTAAACGGAACGCATTTTCGTTTCCGGAATCTCCCGAAATCATAAAAATACCAAAACACGTTTATTTTTTTGAACACTAGATACTCAAACAGTTTTGCAGAAATTTACAAAACGAATTTTGTCTATTAAAATATATTTTTGGAAACCTTACCTCGATACACTTCTTTTAAAAAACTTGAGGAGAAACGAAGTTAGGAGATATCGTCGTTCCAAGTTGCTCTTGTTGCTAAAAAGCGGGGCTGAATTCTAATAGCAAATTTTAGAGTTTCTATTGGACTAAAAATAATTTTGAATTATGGCTGATAGAAGGGAGATGTATTGGATTTATATAGGTATTTATTTCAGATTTATCTCCTAAATTAGATAGGATATGATTTAAATAAATTAGATTTTGCTTTGTTAGGATAGGATATAGATAGAGATGCTTTCCTATTAGACTTAGGATTATGATTAACTTAAAATATAATTCATATTTATCTAAATTATCTATAACATTATTTAAAATTACTATAGATAATAAATAGAGTTAATATTTATTTAAACAACCTTCATCTAATCTCATTTATACAAGCTGAAATATTTAATACTAAATTGACATTTATTCTATATTATGTAAATAGTGTACAATATAAGTAACATGTAAAAAGTAATAAAAGTTATGAAATAAATCCTAAAATTTTGATAAATATTGTATAATATAGTTTAGATCCTTAATGTACTAGAAAATAGCTTTATATATTTTTATACTAATTTCACTAATGAGCACTATACTAAATGTATGTAAAATAATACAAATTATATAATAAGTCAATAAATAATTATTTAAAAATCCAAAAATTTCACAAATATTTATTTTAAAAAATCAGGGGATTTACAAAAGTCTTATCTAGATAAGGACTAAGAAGAGTTTTAATTCTCCTTTGATTTTTCACTATTTAATTCAAATTGATTTAAAAGTAGCTCTGATCGGGAAATTCTCTCACGCTCGGCCTTCGATCGACGTGATCCGGAAAGCATTTATGGGTTTCCAGTTTGCTGGCGATGTGAAGGTTGGGGTGATCGACCCTAAACACATTATTATTCGGCCTATCCTTGAGGTAGACTTCCTCCGACTCAGGGCTAGGAAGACGTGGTTTGTATCGCGAGCTCCCATGCGCGTGTTCCGTTGGTCTAAGGACTTTTGTGCTTCACATGAATCACCTTTGGCTCCAACGTGGGTCTCCCTACCTGGTCTCCTTCATCAGCTGTTTACCAAAAATGCTTTGTTCTCTATCATTCTCGGTATTGGTACCTCCCTCAAGCTTGATAGAGCTAAGGAAGAATTTTCTAGGCCCAGTACTGCCCGAGTTTTTGTTGAAGTTGATGCAAGTAAGCCCCTACCGCCGATGGTCCGCATAAATTTACCTAACGGCAGGACAATATCACAGATAATTGAATACGAAAGTATCCCGACATACTGCTCGATCTGCAAACATCAAGGACACAAGAGGGATTCATGCAAAACCCATGCGCCAAATATAACAAACCCTCCTCAACAGAAGAATAAAAAGATAATGGTTGCGGTCATCAATAACTCCCCTATTGGGCATATTGCTGCTGCACAGGGAGAGACTTCTAATCAGGCTATTAATGCGGCTGACATTAATATTGCTGCTGAACAGGGAGAGACTTCTAATCAAGCTCAGGCCATTAATGAGGCTGTCATTACTTCTCAACCGCCAGTGGTTACTCGGTTGGCCACCTCAGCAGATGGGGAGCCGGTCATTGGAGGCTCGATTACCGAACAAGGAATTATTCCTCCTGCAGCCATTAATCTCCACGTCAACTCCCCTCCTCCCTTCCCTCATCAATCAACGTCGCCTCCACTCAGCCCAGCTCCATATTCTTCTGCAAACCCTTCCAACACTGAACAAGTGGATGCTCTCGAGGAAGGTGAATTCCGCTCATGGGTGGATAAAGTTGACGTCGTTGATCGGCATCCCAAAGAGGTCGCGATTGATAGACAACTTGCTGACGCTTCTGCAATAGTTGGAGAGGCTTCGAAGGTGGTGACGGACCAGGATGGCCTCAACTCAGGTGAGACGATTTCCACGCAAGAGAATCAACCTACTAAACCTCCAGCTCCCCAAGGCGGCCAAAAGAAAAAGAAGGTTGCTCCCCCTGCAGTCCCCCGCATTCTCCGATCCTCATCTAAGGTCACTAACACTCGGCCCTCATCCTCCTCTAATGATTAAACTTCTCTGTTGGAATATACGGGAGATTGCCAATCAAATGGCTTTTAAAAGACTTTAATCCTTGTGTCGTACAAATAAAGTTCCTATAGTTATTATTATTGAACCTAAGGTTCAGCCTGAGAAGCTTCTTTTTTACCAACTGAAACTGGGTTTTCATAGCTCTATTAGCAACTCCAAAGGTAATATTTGGATCAAGGCTCGGACTGGCTCGTCTATTTCAGTGGTTGACTCTTGCGATCAATGTCTTTCGGTTACTATTTTTTTCCCACTCTTGCCAGAGAAGGCCTTACTATCGGCTGTGCATGGGAGTAATACCAAGGAGGGCAGAAGACTCCTTTGGAATCAACTTTTGATGGTCAGACAGCGATAGAATTTCCCACGGTTGGTTAGTGGTGACTTCAATACGATTACTAGTACAGAGAAGAAGTTCGGAGGCCTTCCACCATGCTCAGTGTCTATAAAGGAGTTTCAATCTGCAGCTGGTCTATAAGAAGTCCCGTACACAGGTAATCGCTTCACTTGGGTGGACAGGCAATATAGGTCACCTAATATGGGGTCTCGGCTAGATAGAGTCCTGCTAGATTCTAAATGGCTAGCTTGGGCCCCTCTCTCGGCGTCTACTTATTTAAATAGATTGAAATCGGATCATGCTCCTATTTTACTATCTATTGAAAGTGAGAAGCCTACGTCTCCTTGGCCATTTCGATTCTTACATTTTTGGCAAGATTATGATACATTCTTGTCGGTGGTGGAGGCTGCATGGAACTCAGTTGACCATATCAACAGTCTAGTCCGAGTTGGTCTTCGCCTGGGGGCTACTAGAAGGGCTCTTTCATCTTGGAGTCGTGCTATGTTTGGTGACATTTTTTAGGAAGTTAAGAAGGCAAAAGACGCAGTTACATCGATTGAAGCTGATTATGAAGCGGATCCTTCCTTTCGGCCTCAATGGTTGTTGGCCGAGATAATCTGAAAAAGTGTCTCCGCATTGAAGATGCTTATTGGAAGCAAAAAGCTCGGATAAAGTAGGATGAGAAAGGAGATAAGAACACTAAGTTCTATCACTCATGTGTGTCTTCCAAACGCAATCGCCTACATATTCATCATATCCTATCGGGAGATAGTACAACACTCTCCTCCTTGGAAGACATTCAACGGGAAGCTAATGACCATTATAGTAAGGTATTTACATCCCCTCATATTGTTATTGAAGAAGGATATCTCGATCATATTCCTTATATTATCTCGGATGAGGATAACAATACTTTGATGGCTAAACCTTCTATGGAGGAATTATTTTCTACAGTAATGAGTATGGATCCTTTTAGCTCATCGGGCCCGGATGGATTTTCAGGATCATTCTTTCTAGCTTGCTGGCCAATCATCAGTAAAGACATTCTTGAGGCGGTATATTTATTTATTGATGGCTTTGCTATGCCAAAATCTATCACTAGTACGTTCTTGCTTCCAATTCCTAAATCTAAACATCCTAAAGCTCTCAATGACTATCATCCGATTAGTTTGTGCAACTTTGTTAACAAAATTATATCTAAGTTATTGGCATGGAGGCTAGTGGATATTTTACCCGACATTTTCTCTCCGGAACAAAGCGGTTTTGTTAAAGGTAGAGAAATTGTTGATAACATTATTATGGCACAAAAAATGATTTCAACTATTGATCATAAGCATTGGGGAGGGAACATGGCAATTAAACTTGATATGAGCAAGGCGTATGATCGGATCAGCTGGGCTTTCCTCTTGCGGGTCATGAAGCAATTTGGGTTTTGTGATGAATGGAGATCTATGATCCTTCATTTGGTTGACAATATTTGGTTCTCTACTCTCATAAATGGTAGGACGTCGGGATTCTTTCATGGACAATGTGGCATTCGACAGGATGACCCGATCTCGCCAGCACTGTTTATTATTGTTTCTGAAGCCCTGAGTAGGAGTCTTGTTCGACTGAATTCCTCCACTGGCTTCTCAGGCTATTACTCACCGAGAGGATGTTCTAGGGTGACACATCTTGCGTATGCGGACGACTTGTTGATTTTCTTTGGAGCGGACAAACGTTCTGTTCAACTTCTTATGCAAGTCATTAGCAGCTATGAAGCAAATTCGGGATAGAAGGTTAATGCTATGAAATCAGCCATGTTACTATCCGAGAAGATCTTGAACCATAAGGCGATAGAGCTTCAACATATGCCAGGGTTCCAAATCTAACATGGTTCACTGGTCTATTTGGGATGCCCTATAATGGCTGGTAGAAGAAATGCAATGATGTATGATGAATTGATAGGCAAAATCCAGGCGAGGATCTCGGGATGGAACAACAAACTCCACTCTTATGGTGGCAGGTTTGTCCTTATCAAGGTTGTTCTCACTTCTATGCAAGTTTATTGTTTATCTGCATGTAATCTTCCTTCTTCTTTGTTGAATCAAATTGAGGGCATGTTCGATAGTTTCTTATGGGGATCGAAAGATGGCATGCCAAAGAGATCTTGGCTTCGATGGGAGCGTGTGGCCTGACCGACAGTTGAGGGAGGGCTTGGCGTTCGACGTCTAGGGGATGTATTGGATGCGATGACGGTCAAGTTATGGTGGAAGCTTAGAACTACTAATTCTCTTTGGGCAAGGTTTATGAAGGCCAAGTATTGCACTCATTCTCATCCTCAATTAGTAGAGCTTACATCTGTTGCGTCACATTTTTGGAAGCGTCTAATTCGTGGTAGACAGTTAGGCGAAGACTTCATTCTTGAAGATGACCAAGGCAACTTCTCCTGGCTCCCCAACCCTTCCAGGAAGTTTTCGATCACTTCGGCTTGGAATCAAATACGCGACCAATTTCCTCAACAGGTATATTTCAAAAATATCTGGAATAAGTGTATGCCTTCTAAGTGGTCGATATTACTTTGGAGGATTCTTTTCAATAATCTGCCGACGAATTACAATATTCAAAAACTAGGTTACTCTATGGCCTCGGCTTGTCACTGTTGTTCTAACCCGGCTGGGGAGACAGTGCTTTATATCTTCGGTGAAGGTGACTTAGCATCATTGGTATGGAATTAATTTCAAGCAGTTATCGGAGTTCGATCGAGAAGAGCGGATATGTTACAAAGATTCCAGAACTAGTGGCGGAAACGTCAGAAGCATGCTAAGCAAGTTGTTGTAGGCGCCATATGCTGGGTATTGTGGAAAAATCACAACAAATGGCGTTATGAAGCATTCTCCTTCTCACACGTCAAACTAATCTCTGAAGTTAAGCGTCAAGTGAAGAAAGCTATGATTCGTTGTTCTCATGTTGAGTTACCGCTTTTATAGTTAGTTTTTTAGCTCTTCTGTAAACAGTTTGATTATGAAATAAAAGCTTCGTTTGAATATATATATATATATATATATATATATATATGTGTGTGTGTGTGTGTGTGTGTGTGTGTGTGTGTGTGTGTGTGTGTGTGTGTGTGCGTGCGTGTGTGTGTGTGTGTGTGTGTGTGTGTATCATAGGAAGATTAGTGTATAGGATATCTTGTCTCATTGATCTGCAGTATAGATAAATGGGATAGCATACTGCAGTATGCAGGACTGTAGTAAGGTGAGGCACATATTTATATGTGTAATCATTGCATAGAGAACCTGTGCATGCATTTTGAGAGTGTATGTGTGCTAGCGGTGCAGTAGGTTGGATTGATGCTGTAGGGATTAAGAGCAACAACAATAATGCATTTCTTTAGGTCTGACTGCTACACTAAGCATCTTTTCAGGGGATATCTCTGTACCTATTCGTATGCAGCAGTATACAGGATTACGGCGTCGTAGGATTCACGATAAGTTTGGCATCGATGATTCATGATGTCCCTACGCAATTTGTCGTTTAGGCCCAGTTGAAAACGTTTGCACCATTCTTCTTTATTTTGCAGGCATATCGACTCCCGATGGAGTGCTAATGCTAATGTTCATATCTAGTGATTGCATGGCTTTTTTTTAGCAAAGTCAGCAGATATAAAACTATGTATCGCACCCAAATCAAATAGTACTCGAGCAGGTATATTTTTATAGAGTAATATACCTGTTACAACAGTATCAGACTCGAACGCCTCATCCTGAGTCAATGCATAGACTCGGCGTTGCACCCGATGGCGTTGATTCTGCGGGTTCACTGGCACCGCATTTACGCCTTGCAGTGGAGGCGCTCTATACTGATTTGGAATATTCCACAGAGGATTTGGAATATTCCTTGGGGGGGTCGTTCTCCCCTGGGGATAATCATAAGACTTGTTGTAATGCCCCGCTCTATACGAGGCATTTGGTTAGCTTGTTAGATGCGATCAGAAAGTTGGACCGTGACTTGGGTTGGAAATCAAGAGAATTGAGACTGATGCAGTCTCTCTTAGCTGGCTAGATAGAATAGGTATTAGAACGTGGCTTGCTGGTGGAGCTACGCGTTGTGGGAATATATACAATCGAAACTGGAAGACCCTTTATACAAGTGAGTGGAAATGTCCTCCCTCCTCCTTGTTCCTTTATGCCTAATAAAATAGAGTAATGTGATGCTATGAATTGTCCCTATATGTCCTATGTTTTAGTTGCTAGATAAAAGACATGCTTATGTTACCTAATATTGAAATGAACAACACATGAACATTAAAACTGCTGAATGAATCACACAGGAACTGCTAATGTGAATTGATACCATGAAATGAATCGATAATATCCCTTATGCTTAATGCTGCTGAAACAAATGAATCACTTGACTTAATGAGATGCTTTGTGAATGTCACATGAGAAATGAACTGGCTATGCTATTGACTCAATGAACTAAATAAAATATTAGAATCATGTACACTCTGTATAACTGTTGCAAAGATATAAAATGTTGCCTATTTCTTATAAGTAATAAAAGAATGAATAAATGTCCCTATGAAATGAATGAATATGGTTTGTTCCTCGTCGAAAGGAATGCTATGAGAAATGTTACAATAAATCGATGCAATGAGAAATGATAAGGCTTGGGATCGTCGAGATCATCAATTGAAAATGATGGTAAATGCTGGAAATGATAAGTTGTTGAATACGACATGATGAGGTGAGATAATACATTGTTTTCTTTACTTATTTTAATATTTTACCATGTGACTTCGAAACACGATGGAGTCGGACATACATTCGCATGGTCATAGGACAACTTGTATACATGGTATTGTTTCCTCGAACGGTACCCGCGGCGGTGGGACCGATTCGGCCTAGGAGAAAATGTTATCGTGATTTGGTGGCACGTGGTATCGGGACATTCATTCGGGCTCGCAACCCGGTGAATAGTGCGTCACATACCCAACAGTCCTATATGGCAACGTCAAAAATGGTTATATAATAATAAGACCAGTGATCATGTAGTCATGATGCATGTAAATGAATGTTTTATGCAACCAGAGTTAGTATATCTACTAACATGTATTAGATGCAGGTACGAGGAGTCGGCTATTGGTAAGAAATCACTTAATGTGATATGTTCAACATATGTTGGTTTAACTTGCTTGCTTAACATGAGAACACCAAGTGTGCTAGAATGATGCCTACTATGAATGCTGCTCAATCATGACTTACATATAAAACTGTTGCTATAAAAGAGAAATGTGTAACGCCCCAGTCCCAAAATACGTAGGACAAGGAACGTAGACATGCCAGCTGTATTCATACAAAGTACACTCCAATATATGGAAACCTCATATGAAAACATAAGCTGTAAAAAAGCAGTAGAACCATAACTAATCTCATCCACGCAAAATAAATGAATAAAAGATATCATATAAAGATAATGAATTGTCTTGATACAATATATTGGGCGGAGACAAATCCACTACCAACAAGTAAAGGAAAAATACATGAGAGAATAAATGATTTTTGGCGAGCGAAGCGAAGATGATCCAAGCGCAATCATCCTCGAAGAAATAGCGATAGTCACGGATAGAGATAGAACACCTGCAAAAGACAAGAGCACACACCTGGAGAGATAACCAGGTCCTCAGAGGGACGTAACAAGACACATAATATTATGCCATATAAACTGAATAAATATTGCTCAAATAAGTAAGTAAATCGAATTATAACATGTTCTAATATACACCTACTGAACGAGCGTACCATCCCCCTAACCAAACAAAGACAGGAGATGGTAAACTAATTCACGGTAATGTATCTTCCCATGCTATGAATCCAATATGGTATCCGGACCTAACAAGGTTCAATACCTTCTCATCGAAGTAGTAAGTCACACCTACAACCAAACAAGGACAAGATGTGACGAACTAATCCGTGACAAGCTATTGTTCCAAGCCACGGTCAGATACAAGTACCCAAACCAAAAGTACTCGTACCTAACGGATAAGGTAGCCTAACCGTTCTAAGTGAAATATAGTCAAGAACAATCCTTCCGACGCATGGGCCCTGGCTAAATAGGATCGGCGTAGTCCCCCTTGGGCACCAGAGGCCCCATCAGTAAGAGCATGACGTTCCGCAGAATCGTCAGTGGCCGTCAGTAATCATGGCTCATCAACCTCGTATCTCCAGCAGAGAGTCCGGGTCACAAGGGAAGTGCATCAAAGCCCATACGCTAAGGAATTGTCCTCCCCTCCCAATGCCTACTATGTTGTATCCACAACATAAACCACTATAACCGCTAAGTCAAACTAGCATGCAACCTCTATTAGTGGTTATTCCTATCGTACGACTTGTACATACTGGTGGCCAGCCAATCACGCACTTCCGTGTTCTATATGCGACACACAACTTTGTGTTACAACGTGTCAAGGCCAATGAATGCAACACACAAGGTGGTCCCTTAAATCTAGGTTTATTGTGTAAGAAAAATAATACATAGCAAGAATGTAAATGAAAAGTAAGTTCTAACAGGTTATGCCATGTATCACAGTTTATTTTGCATAAAGAAAATAATGAACATGCATGAAATATGAGCTAAAATAATTAAACAACAAATGGCAAGGTGTCTTACCTGGTAGTACGCCTGGTGTGCTGCGATAATCAAGGTGGTACGAACTGCGACTTTGGTGTAACAACTAAACAAGGTGACTTCTGATGGTGGCACGGACAGTTCCATTGGGTCCAGAAGGGTCAAATTAGTTAGGGTGGACATAAGGTAGCCTCGAAATGGGCAGAGGAATAGAAATAATAGGACTGGATACGGACAGGAGAAAAATCAAAGAAATTAATGGATAAATATATATACGAGTTTTAGAGAATATTCCTAAAACTAGTTTTCATGAGTCAAAATATTTATAAGAAAAATGCTAAAAGCCTAAAGTCAAGAAAAAATCGTTTTCGGCAAAAACTCTAAGTTTGTAAAGATACGACTCTAGATAGAATATTTTATTTCCAAAATATTTATATAAATACAAACTTAAAATCAAAATAGTTGTTTCCTTTTAGTCAGAAAATAATATTTTTCTAAAACTTTTATAAATAATAATATTTAGCAAATAGGTAGTTTTTCAAGTAACAACAATAATAATCATAAAAATAATAATGAGAATAATAATAATAACTATCTTTAACAAATAATAGTAATGATGACAAATACTAATAATAATGAGAATAATAATAATAGTAGTAATATTATTAATACTGTACTTACAAAATATTCTGTTAATGAAAACAATTAATAATGTACTAACAATAATAATAGTACTAATAATAAAATAAGAATAACAATGAAATAATAATAATATTAATAATAATAATAACAATAATAATAAAATAATAATAATAATAATATTTAGTAACAGTAAAACAAAACAAAATAAATAAATAATGATAATAATAATAATAATGATAATAAAATAAATAATAATTAAAAAAAGTAAAATAATAAATAAAAGTAAAAACCAAGCTGGTTCTGTTCTCCTCTTTCGAGGAGAATAACTCTTCCCAGTACACCATTCTTCAGTAAAAAAACAAAATAGAGAGAGAGATGTATGAAAAAGAGGGGAAGGCGTGAGAGGAAATCGAGGGAGAGAGAGAGAGAGAGAGAGGTGATCGGAGTGAGAGGGGGCGGTGAGAGCGGCGATTGGCGGCAGGGTTCAGTGGAAGCGGCGGACGGCTCGGCCGGGAAGGAGGGTTGAGGAATAGAGTCGGGCGCGGGTCAGGCCACTCTCGTGGCGGCTACAGGCGCTCGTTGCGGCGCCGGCTCGCCGGTGGAGGCAGATCGGCATGACACGGCGGAGGACTCGGCATTGGAAGGAGGCGGAGGCAAGTGGGTTCGTGTGGTCAGCAGCGGTGGGTTCGAGTGGTCAGCGGCGGATCGAAGGGATCTGGGCGGAGCTTGGCCAGTTTTGGCGGTGGAGGCTGCTCGCGGAGGCGAGCGGTCGTGGCTACGCGGGGGCGGCAGCGGGCAGAGGTAGGCGATGGTTTCTAATTTCTTTTTCTTTTCTTTTTAGCTGTGCATTTTTCTTTGGTCGCCGGCGTTGCGTCGTTGACGGTAATGGTGAGGGTGATGATTTGTCGGATTGATTGAAGGATCGATGTTGGTGTCGGTGGTGTGACTCTGGGGCTGTGTGCTGACAGGAAGAAGGTTCGATCGGGTGTGGTAGTGGTTGCGGTGGTAGATGGTCTGTGGCGGTGAGCATGGTCGGATCGGGTGGTTCTGGTAATGGCCGAGGGACAGGGTGGTCGGACAAAGGGCAGTGGGTGGTCGGGACAAAGGGCAGTGGGTGGTCGGGACAATGGACAGCGGGTGGTCGGGATAGAACCGAGGTGAGTACGGCGTGGTGGAGAAGACGGGGTCGAAATATGGCCATTAGAATAGGATTAGAGTTTTAGGTGGCTGTCGTGTCCTGGGTGTCGGACACGGCAGGGGAATACTGGATTTGTGTCCAGGGTGGTCGGACGAGAATTGATATTTGTATATGTAAAAAAAAAGAATAACCTATTGGATAGACACCCGGGGTCGGACCCGAGGCCGTCACGGCTGACACGGAAGAGATGGACACCGACACGAGGCACGTACACATTGTGAAAATTTTGTGGAGGAATTTGTGGAGGATAAAAGTTTATGGAGGAGTACCTGCCTATTTATAGGATGTGGGAATTTCCAATTTGGATAAGATTATGAATAGTTTTAAACCCAAAATAGATAATTCGTAATTAAATTTAAAGCAATCAAACCAAATCCAAATCCAATACAAATCCAATTTAAATCTAATTTAAATTCTATCCTTTATTTTAAAATCAATTAAGGTAACTCAAACTCCAAATATAGATATTAGTTTAATCTACTTAAATAAATCCAAAAATTAAATCAAGATTTAAATTATCATAATATTTTCAAAATATGTTTTCCAAAAATAATATTATAATAATTTCGAAAATACCTTATTATAAAAAAATAAACTTAATTAAATATTTATGTAATAAATATTTTTACACGAAGAATGTTATTTATTATTAATAACTGCTAATAACAAAAGACTTTTATAGCAAGAATAATAATTCTATATAATATTTTGAAAGTGTAATAAAATAGAAAAATGTTTTTCTAAAATATGTACGCTCGCACATATTCGCACTCGTCGAGCAATTTACGAAAAATAAAATTTCGTGCGCGACGTACAATACGAATACGCGACGTACAATACAAAATTTTTAAATCGGTACCAAATTTAATAAAAAAATAGTAGAAATTTAGGGGTTTTACATCCTACCCAACTTAAAAGAATTTCGTCCTCGAAATTAAGAATTTAGTAGGGGGGTGAGAGGACACAAGGGGGTATCAATGAATTTAGTAGGGGGTGAGAGGACACAAGGGGGTATCAATGGGGATCCAATGATGACAATATTTTCACAAAATCATGTCGTAAGAAATCGCGATCTAGATCATAGAAAAACAATACGGTATGGTCATGGTTAATGAATGGGGGTCACGATTAAGAGAATGAAATAGATTCACTTAAATTAAGTGATTAGAGGGTCTTGATAGGGTCGAGTAGTTTAGCATTAAGATATAGCAACATCGAGTGAGAATAGTCATAGCCGATGGGAAGGTTAGAGGAAGTTCTAGTATGACGCTTTCGTCCTCCTAAAATAGGTGAGGGCGAAGCAATATAGAGTTCGAAGGAGGCGTTATCGAATATGAATACGTAATTCAAGGACGACCAAAAAATTTCAAAAGGAGTTGCCAAGGCAGTCGTGGATGGGACTCTAGAGGACAAGTTTAGCTATGTCCCCATCCACGTAGAACGATAAATAAAAGCGAACCAAAGTGCACTTGGTTGATCAGACCATCATGCAACGGTTCTGATAGACAATATGTTAGTGGGGTACCTCCATTAACATATATGTCACGAACAAGCTTGGTAAAAGGCTAAGCTTGCAAAAACTAGGCTACATTAGCATCATTAGTCTAGATAGTAAAATATAGGCATGATAATAGATGAATAAAAACAAATATGATGGTCTAAGAGTCATAAGGATCTAAGTCTTGGTTTATTCCTATACCATCATTCTACGGTTTTATTGACCAAGGCTTGGTTGACCAAATGGGTTAACTTCCTCTAGTCTCTATGGTATAGATAATACCATTTGTATTCCCTTAATGGTCAAGGGTGTGTGGGGTATTCTACCCAACTTAAAGAATTAAGCTAAGGGTGTTTGGGACATTTAACTAGTAAGGTCAATCTCTAGCAAGCACGAAGGGAAGATAAGAATAACGATAGAATGAATCAAGCAAGATGCAATCGATGAGTCAAACGGTAGATAAAATCTAGAAAAGAGGTCAAGTATGTGGATGAGATCCTAGACTTCTAATCATATTCGCAGGCTTGCTTGGTACGGTAATGTAACCAAACAATTTATCTTGACCTGCATGGGCCACCACAAAAACATGTAACACCCCAGTCCCAAAATACGTAGGACAAGAAACGTAGACATGCCAGCTGTATTCATAGGAAGTACACTCCAATATATGGAAACCTCATATGAATACATAAGCTGTAAAAATACAGTAGAATCATAACTAATCTCATCCACGCAAAATAAATGAGTAAAAGACGTCTTATAAAGATAATGAATTGTCTTGATACAATATGTTGGGCGGAGACAAATCCACTACCAACAAGTAAAGGAAAAATACATGAGAGAATAAATGATTTTTGGCGAGCGAAGCGAAGACGATCCAAGCGCAATCATCCTCGAAGAAATAGCGATAGTCACGGATAGAGCTAGAACACCTGCGAAAGACAAGAGCACACACCTGGAGAGATAACCAGGTCCTCAGAGGGACGTAACAAGACACATAATATCATGCCATATAAACTGAATAAATATTGCTCAAATAAGTAAGTAAATCAAATTATAACATATTCCAATACGCACCTACTGAACGAACGTACCATCCCCCCAACCAAACAAGGACAGGAGATGGTAAACTAATTCATGGTAACATATCTTCCCATGCTATGAATCTAATATGGTATCCGGACCCCAACAAGGTTCAATACCTTCTCATTGAAGTAGTAAGTCACACCTACAACCAAATAAGGACAAGATGTGACGAACTAATCTGCGACAAGCTATTGTTCCAAGCTACGGTCAGATATAAGTACCCAAACCAAAAGTACTCGTACCTAACGGATAAGGTAGCCTAACCGTTCTAAGTGAATGTAGTTAAGAACAATCCTTCCTACGCATTGGCCCTGGCTAAATAGGATCGGCGTAGTCCCCCTTGGGCACCGGAGGCCCCATCAGTAAGAGCATGACGTTCTGCAGAATCGTCAGTGGCCGTCAGTAATCATGGGTCATCAACCCCATATCTCCAGCGAAGAGTCCGGGTCACAAGGGAAGTGCATCGAAGCCCATACGCTAAGGAATTGTCCTCCCCGCCCAATACCTACTATGTTGTATCCACAACATAAACCACTATAACCGCTAAGTCAAACTAGCATGCAACCTCTATTAGTGATTATTCCTATCGCACGGCTTGTACGTACTGGTGGCCAGCCAAGTACACACTTCCGTATTCTATATGCGACACACAACTTCGTGTTACAACTTGTCAAGGCCAATGAATGCAACACACAAGGTGGTCCCTTAAATCTAGGTTTAATGTGTAAGAAAAATAATACATAACAAGAATGTAAATGAACAGTAAGTTCTAATAGGTTATGCCATGTATTACAGTTTATTTTGCATAAAGAAAATAATGAACATGGATGAAATATGAGCTAAAATAATTAAACAGCAAATGGCAAGGTGTCTTGCCTGGTAGTACGCCTGGTGTGCTACGATAATCAAGGTGGTACGAACTGCGACTTCGGTGTAACAACTACACAAGGTGACTTCTGATGGTGGCACGGACAGTTCTATTGGGTCCAAAAGGGTCAAATTAGTTAGGGTGGACATAAGGTAGCCTTGAAATGGGCAGAGGAATATGAATAATAGGACTGGATACGGACAGGAGAAAAATCAAAGAAATTAATAGATAAATATATATACGAGTTTTAGAGAATATTCCTAAAACTAGTTTTCATGAGTCAAAATATTTATAAGGAAAATGCTAAAAACCTAAAGTCAAGAAAAAATTGTTTTCGACAAAAACTCTAAGTTTGTAAAGATACGACTCTAGATAGAATATTTATTGCCAAAATATTTATATAAATACAAACTTAAAATCAAAATAGTTGTTTGCTTTTAGTCAGAAAATAATATTTTTCTAAAACTTTTATAAATAATAATATTTAGCAAATAGGTAGTTTTGCAAGTAACAACAATAATAATCATAAAAAAATAATGAGAATAATAATAATAACTATCTTTAACAAATAATAGTAATGATGACAAATACTAATAATAATGAGAATAATAATAATAGTAGTAATATTATTAATACTGTACTTACAAAATATTCTGTTAATGAAAACAACTAATAATGTACTAACAATAATAATAGTACTAATAATGAAATAAGAATAACAATGAAATAATAATAATATTAATAATAATAATAAAAATATTAATAAAATAATAATAATAATAATATTTAGTAACAGTAAAACAAAACAAAATAAATAAATAATGATAATAATAATAATGATAATAAAATAAATAATAATTAAAAAAAGTAAAATAATAAATAAAAGTAAAAACATAGCTGGTTCTGTTCTCCTCTTTCGAGGAGAATAACTCTTCTCAGTACACCATTCTTCAGTAAAAAACAAAATAGAGAGAGAGATGTATGAAAAAGAGGGGAAGGCGCGAGAGGAAATCGAGGGAGAGAGAGAGAGAGAGAGGGGTGATCGGAGTGAGAGGGGGCGGTGAGAGCGGCGATCGGCGGCAGGGTTCAGTGGAAGCGGCGGACGACTCGGCCGGAAAGGAGGGCTGAGGAATGGAGTCGGGCGCGGGTCAGGCCACTCTGGTGGCGGCTACAGGCGCTCGTTGCGGTGCCGACTCGCCGGTGGAGGCAGATCGGCACGACACGGCGGAGGACTCGGCATTGGATGGAGGCGGAGGCAAGTGGGTTCGTGTGGTCAGCAGCGGTGGGTTCGAGTGGTCAGCGGCGGATCGAAGGGATCTGGGCGGAGCTCGGCCAGTTTTGGCGGTGGAGGCTGCTCGCGGAGGCGAGCGGTCGTGGCTACGCGGGGGCGGCAGCGGGCGGAGGTAGGCGATGGTTTCTAATTTCTTTTTCTTTTCTTTTTAGCTGTGTGTTTTTCTTTGGTCGCCGGCGTTGCGTCGGTGACGGTGGTGGTGAGGGTGATGATTTGTCGGGTTGATTGGGGGATCGATGTTGGTGTCGGTGGTGTGACGCTGGGGCTGTGTGCTGACAGGGGGAAGGTTCGGTCGGGTGTGGCGGTGGTTGTGGTGGTAGATGGTCTGTGGCGGCGAGCATGGTCGGATCGGGTGGTTCTGGTGATGGCCGAGGGACAGGGTGGTCGGACAAAGGGCAGTGGGTAGTCGGGACAAAGGGCAGTGGGTGGTCGGGACAATGGGCAGCGGGTGGTCGGGATAGAACCGAGGGGAGTACGGCGTGGTGGAGAAGATGGGGTCGGAATATGGCCATTAGAATTGGATTAGGGTTTTAGGTGGCTGTCGTGTCCGGTGTGTCGGACACGGTAGGGGAATACTGGATTTGTGTCCAGGGTGGTCGGACGAGAATTGATATTTGTATATGTAAAAAAAAAAGAATAACCTATTGGATAGACACCCGGGGTCGGACCCGAGGCCGTCACGGCTGACACGGAAGAGATGGACACCGATACGAGGCACGTACACGTTGTGGAAATTTTGTGGAGGAATTTATGGAGGATAAAAGTTTATGGAGGAGTACCTGCCTATTTATAGGATGTGGGAATTCCCAATTTGGATAAGATTAGGAATAGTTTTAAATCCAAAATAGATAATTCGTAATTAAATTTAAAGCAATGAAACCAAATCCAAATCCAATACAAATCCAATTTAAATCTAATTTAATTTCTGTCCTTTATTTTAAAATCAATTAAGGTAACTCAAACTCCAAATATAGATATTAGTTTAATCTACTTAAATAAATCCAAAAATTAAATCTAGATTTAAATTATCACAATATTTTTAAAATATGTTTTTCAAAAATAATATTATAATAATTTCGAAAATACCTTATTATAAAAAAATAAACTTAATTAAATATTTATGTAATAAATATTTTTGCACGAAGAATATTATTTATTTTTAATAACTGCTAGTAACAAAAGACTTTTATAGCAAGAATAATAATTCTATATAATATTTTAAAAGTGTAATAAAATAAAAAAATGTTTTTCTAAAATATGTACGCTCGCATATATTCGCACTTGTCGAGCAATTTACGAAAAATAAAATTTCGTGCGCGACGTACAATACGACTACGCGACGTACAATATAAAATTTTAAATCGGTACCAAATTTAATAAAAAAATAGTAGAAATTTAGGGGTTTTACAAAATATGAGAATATATGTTGTCCCTCAATTACTGTTGCTTCCACAAGAACAATACTACAACAAGTTTATATGTCTTTTCAATGAATACTGCTTGAACTGTAAACTGATGCTAGACCCCAACTAGAAAGATCACTCTAATGAATGATTGCTGAAATTGACCACTTAGTGTCGGTTTAGGCAAGTGGGTTGGATTCTGCTCGCCAGTACATAAATAATATACTGACCCACGTTGTGGGCACTCTTTTTAGGTGTTTGTGCTTGGAATGTTCTGTACACGAAGATTGGCTTGATCGGTCCTGCGGTATCGAAGATTTGTTGGGCATGCAGAAGCTCTACTTCCAAAAGATTATGTCTTCTGTCTATAAAGGGCATAATGTATGGAATATTGTAATCAGTTGTACCAGTGAGTTATAAGCTAAGTCGGTATATCGAGTTGTAATCTAATGTATCAAAGTATAAAATGTAAGCTTTATGGCATTGTACAGTTGGCTACCAATGTAAAGTGATATGTGTTGCAAACTTTGTATTCCATTACAAGTCTTGTACTCTATTTTCAATTATCAATAAAGACAGCTCATTTTTACATATCTCTGTGCGACTTCAAGTTTTCTGCTTATTTTTGCTGCTATAATTCAAATAATGTATTCTATTCAATGAGTAAGAACGTCCTCATTATCTTCAACAGTCATATTCCCTTGCCTCAATATCATGAACTCGTCCCCTTTTTGCCGACGGATGGAACAAGGAATACATTGTTCAAGAAAAGCTTTCTTGAACATTTTCCAACAAATTTGGGTGTCGGTGTCGGCTTCGTAGATTTTCTGCTTCTTCGCTGCCCACCAGTCGTAGGCCCTCAGTTGTAGTTGTAATGTCGCACATGCTACCCTCTTGGACCCTTTAATACAGAGAAGATTGAATAAATTCTCAATCTCTGCAAGCCATCCCACGATCACATCAGGCTTTGCTCGACCATTGAACTTAGGCGGGTTTATTGCGGAACTCCGTTGCTTTGAACAAGGAAGAAGAATTCATCATTTATGGTTGAACTTCTTCCTCGATTTCTTCTTGATCATCTTCCCTCGTTTCAGATGCCACGACCGTTGCGTTGTTGTTGGCCACCATATTGCTTATTATCTGCGTTAGGGCATCCATTTGCTCCTGTTGCACTCCAAATTGGGCTTGGATTTGTATATGAAGCTGTTGCTACTGCAGCTCCATTAAATGCAGCATTTTCTCTATTGTAGTCTCGCTAGGACTAGTGCCCTTCGAACTAGATGAATTATCCGCAGCATTGGTTGTTGTGGCGGGATTATTTTTATTGTTCTTAGTCATTCCTATAAAACTGAGTAAACCCGTTAGTATTTTACAAAATATCTATGGGCTTACCTATATGGAACTTTTATTTCACACAGTATATCGACAAGCATTCAATCGAGTAATCGTAACCAACATTCCAAATAAAATATTTTTCAAAAATTTGAGGAAACATAACTGTACTCTGATACAAATTTGTCATACTCCGATTCGACGAACCGTTCGTCCTCGCATCGATTATAGCAAATCGATCGTCCTCGCTAGGGCGTGATGCCGAACGAGTCTGGAGTAGCACTCGTACACGGAAAGAACATTAATTTGATACATCGTTTGAAATACCATGGTGAAACTTCAGAAATTTCAGAGAATTGATCACGCAGTTTAGGAAGATAGAAATATGCTTTCATTGATAACTTGCAACTAAGTACAATTCATATTACATTGGATATGCCGTTGCGGCTACATTATTAAAATAAAGAAAAATAATCGACAAGCTATCTGAACTAACACTTGTCGTTCCATACATTCACCCTTTTATACATTGAAAGTCTTCGATGAATTAGCTTCAAAATATTTCAGAATAGGAAGACCTTCAAAATGCCTCTCCGAACTTCAGCTTTAGCTTAGCGACGTGCACCCACAGAGTCCTCATCACATGTGGGGTTGGGGATTAGTACACTTGGGAATGTACTAGTGAGCGGGATGAATCTGCTCGTCTAAACCAACTCTGATTATTAAGGTATGCATGTATTGAAGTTTTCTTTCTATTTAGAACTAAATAAATTCAGTTCATATTGATAGCCTTCCATTTAAAATAGTAAAAGTAGACAGAAATTATAGCAGTTTATCTCAATTCTTACCACGATCGTGCTCATCCCTGTAAGAAACAGATATAATACTAACAGACAGTAGGTGAGCATGCTCTTATATGCGGTTATCAATGTTAATCACCACGAGGGACGATTCTCTATGGCATTACGACGTGCCTATCAGACTAGGTTGTAAGCCTAGCTGGACGTCTCGTAATGCCTCATGCCAAGCATGAAACCTCAAATTCCTCCTAGGTCGATTCAGTTCTGATGTCCCTGATACCGTTTCGAAGAATCCCTTGTGCATAAGTTGTCCATGACCATGCAAATGTGAGAACAATTTTAACATATGAAACAAATTTGCATAGCATGGACAGAATTAAACAGTATTATCATTTTTCCCAACTCATGCAATAAATCATTTTCTCCAAAGCCGTACTTCCGATTTGGCATCCCGTAGGCACCAAATTTTCGAGGCATCATATGCCGCAAACAATATTTTATTGTATTTTGCAAATCATGAAATAGACTATCGCTTTTCTAGAACCTTATCTTTTCGCTTTTTGATGTGAAACTTATATTTTAGAGTAGTTTACTCTAAATTGATATAGTTATCCCAAGTTCTTGATCTTAGTGATTTGGCATGCATTTAACTTGGCATCATAAATTTGAATAAGTTCGAGGCAAACTGAATTTTATTTGCGGGAAGGAGTAGAAAAGAAGGGGCCGAACCACCCACCAAGTATTTGATCGTGTCGAGGGTCGAAGTGCTTCGCAACGTTCAAGCTTCAGTTACGCGAGCTCCCGCAATGACACCAATATTTTATCAAAATCCCTTCTTTAATCCTCCATTTCGAAATGCGTAGAATGAATGCAAAAATCGACACGAAAACACATTCATCAAAACCAAGCAGCAAAAACTCAAAAAAACCATATAGCAGTCCGGTCCCATCAAAGGGACTCTTATATAGTGCTCACTCGTCGAGACGCGACCTGCTGTATATAGACTTATTCCAACAAAAGTTGTTCTATTCGTTAGATCGATTCTTATAACATTCGTCCAAATCGATTTATTCATTGCCATAAAGTGTTATCGTAAGACAAGCTCAGCAATCGAGTCAGATAGCCATCTAAGTTTTCGACCGATCTGACTCACCGCAAGCATACTACTTAGTCTGCCATCTTTCGAAAATAGGGCACTATATAATATACCACTAAGGAAACGTTTTGTCCCGAAACTTAAGAACAAGGGTCTGACCTTAAGTTAGAGAAACAATGAAGGGTACTTCTTCTTCAGCTCTGCCTTCATCTCCCACATCGATTCTTCAACTGAATGGTTTCGCCAAAGGATGCGAACCAAAGACATTGACCGATTTTGTAAGGTATTTTTCTTTCGGTCCAAAATTTGAATAGGCTCCTCCGAGTAAGACAAGTCTGCACGTAGCTTTAACAAATCGAAGCTAACAACATGTCTTGGATCGTGCATGTATTTTCAAAGTTGTGAAACGTGGAAAACATCGTGCACTTCAGCCAAGGCAAGAGGTAGTGCGATCCGATAAGCAACAGTCGTAACTCACTCAAGGATCTCGAAAGGGCCTACAAATCTCGGACTCAGTTTGCCTTTAATACCGAACGGCATCACGCCACGCATGGTCGTTACTTTCAAAAATACATGGTCTCCGACCAAAAATTCTAGCGGTCGTAGGCAAAGATCTGTATAACTCTTTTGTCGACTTTGCGCAACGCGAAGTCTGTCTCGAATCAAGCAGACCTTTTCGACGGCCTACTCTACTAGTTCCGGTCCAAGCACCTGTCGCTCTCCGACCTCATCCGAGCATATCGAAGATCGACACTTCCTCCCATAGAGCACCTCATATGGAGCCATCTGAATGCTCGACTGATAACTGTTGTTATACGCAAAATTTGCAAGCGACAAATACGTATCCCAACTAGTTTTTAAATCGATCGCACATTAATACAACATATCTTCCAAGATTTGATTCACCCTTTCTGTCTGACCACCTATTTAGGGGTGATATGCAGTACTAAAATTTAGTTTGGTCCCCATCGCAGCTTGCAAACTCATCCAAAAACGTGATCGGAATTGCCCGTCTCTGTCCGAAACTATTTTGGCCAGTACCCTGTCAAATCCCTATTTTGAAAATAGGTATATAACTGCATTTCGTATTTGGGTGATTTTCAAATTTTGTATTTGTTTAAATTTTAATTACTTTCTGGATTTGGATTTGTCTTAGTCGTTGAGTCTTGACTCTTGGTTATCGTTGCCGTATTAATTTACGGGTTGTATTATTTTATTATTATTTTGGAGTTGGTATGTTAGTTCTATTTTTGTAATTATTCCTAATTTTATTATCATTATTATTATTGTTTATTATTTCTACATCTACCCCACCCAAAAAATATCTAAGCCTAACCCTAACCCTAACCCTAACCCATACTCTCTTACTCTCCCCTCTCCTCTGGCACAGCGCCCCCCTAAATCCCTCTCTTTCCTCACTCTCTCTCCCGAACATCTCTCTCTCTGTACACTCTTTTCCCTCTCTCCAGCTAACTCTAACCCTAGTTTCTCTCTCTCCCGATCTTAACTTCTCCTCCACCCCCTCTCGAGCCCACTCTCGGCCCTCACCTGTTCTTTTCCAGCCCAGCTCCACTGCGGCCATCACCTACGCTCCTGCTATGGTTGCCCCCTCACCGCTGCGGCACCACCACCACCACTTCGCTACAACCCTACGGCTGCTACCTTCACCATGGCAGCCACCGCCACCACTTCCATCCGTCGCGTCCGCACCTCTCCCGGAGCTGCGACTGCCACTACCAGCATCGCCATCACCTCCCGCCCCCATGGCCGCCACAGCCAGCGCCACTCCCATCTTCGGTGCTCGCCACCAGCACCACCACTTCCTTCCCTCTCTCCCAGTCTTCTCTCGCTGCCATGCAGTCTTCAGCCATAGCCTCCGCCACTACGAGCCGCAGCCTCTGTCGCTGCTGTCCTCCCTCCTCTGCCAGTAAGCCACCCCGACTTGGCTATGCTAGCAAGTTCCTCCTCCGCCTCCCTCCCTTTTTTTTGATCTGCGCACTGCCTAGGGCAGCGTATTGTCTCGGGCGATGCACCCTCGCTCGGTGTGTGCCCTTCATTTTTTATGCTGTCTTGGGGAGCGTGTCTCTAGCTCCGTGCACGCCTTGAGCAGCAGGACGCTTTGGGCCCCGTGCTGCTTGGGTTGCATGCTATCTCGATTTTTGTATCGCCTCGATTTTTATGTCTCGACTTTTGTGAATATATTGTGATTCGTGCCATATCGATTTGCGTGCACGCATCGATTTTTGTGCCATATTGATTTACGTGTTACCTTGAATCCCGAGCCTTATTGATTTGTATGCTTTTTTGAGTCTCGTACCGTCTCGATTTACGTATACGTACCGATTTGCGTGCTGTATTGAGTTGTGTGACATATTGTATCTTGCATCATCTCGATTTGCATGCACGCTTCGATTGGCATGTCACGATGATTCGTGCACCATCCCGATATTCATGATCCCTCGATCTACATGAACGTCTCGATTTATGCACATGTTATTTCTCCTGTTTGTCTCGATTTTTATGTCATCTCGATTCTCGTATGTGTCTCAATTTATGTACGCATCTCGATTTGCGTGTCTGTATCGATCCGTATGTCTCGATTTTTGTACCAGATCCTTGTACTGCTTGTGGGACCTACACGGTATATCCTCCTACCTTCTCTTGTGATTATTCTATTATTTTAATATTTTATGCTAATGAATGGTTATTATGTGTCCTGAGGACCTCGATGAACGTGCTAGCCTGGATCATGATTGCTGAAGACTTGCTTACCTAGCCGAGCCCTCTAGGCAAGTATCCCTTGCTCATCGACGGCACTTGCCCTCGTCCTGGATTTAATTGTATTTAATTTATTTGTAAATATAAATTTATAACCATGATTAGTGTAGCTTAGCAGTAGAACTGCCATGATGATAACCTAGGATAGCTTGGTTCGATACCGAGTTATGACCATGTTGGACAACTCAGATGGGTCATCCACACCTCTGAGGACACGAGCATGACTCACATGCATGTATTGTCCCTATATGTCCCATGTCCGACTCGCGGTCGGGTAACGGCTTGGCTAACTGTTTCTATGACTGTGCTTATGGCTTGGATATGACTGTGGGTCCGTGATACGCCCTGCGTGGCGATACTTGTTGCTTGTGTTGGCTTGGCGCCCAGTACGCATCGTAGTGCTGCTGGAGGCCAAGACTTATTGTTCTCGGTTATGGCTTGGTTTCCAGTACGCATTGTAGTGCTGCTGGAACCCGGGATTTAGGGTTCTCTTAGTGTTCTCGGCTATGGTTTGGGCAGAACCATTCCTTTGGTTTGCTGAGCCAGACTCATGCACGTTTATCGTAGTATAGATTACCTGATTCTAGTACCTACTAGGTAGACTCATGACTAGATTAGTCGCCTAGCTACTTGATCTGTCTTATCCGTCGGATAGCGTGAGGAGCACGGTACCCACTCGGGGGACGGTCTGCAACCCTGGTCCTTGTTTGGTTTAAGGCTTGTGGATCTGTTCCAAAGCGGTTCATGCAATCTTTGCCATTTGTTCGACGACATTAATTAATATATTCTTGTCCCCTGACCATTCATTCTAGGAGTTATCCTATCTAGCTAGATATGGCTAATATTTGTCCTATGTATCAGAATTTGTGACCTTTGGATATACATGAGAATTGGATATTATAGGGAGTATGATCCCGGGACTTTGATTTGATAGACTCATGTGGACTCTAGAGGGAGGTGAATAGAGTTTATAATAATGATCAAATAAAAATTAATTCTTTTTACCAACAGTAAATAATCAGAGTAGTAAATACGAAAATAAAAAGATTAAGAGAGCATACACAAACACAGTCGTTTTAACCTGGTTTCCCTCGTGGAGGAGTAGTCCAGGCCTGAGAACTCTAGCTCAGGATTAAATCCACTATTTGTGAAATCGTAGTTACATCCCGTGCCTTTTCTTCAGAAGAGCACGTCAACTTCTTACAAAGATCGCTGTGGCGATGCTTGAAATTTTCCAAGTGACTTTCTTGACTATTGCACAAACTTCTAACTGAATAACACCAAGCACTTTTAGGCTTAGGAAGCTTGTGGCTAGTAGATGAAAAGGTTAAGGCTTGTATGTGGCTTATAGAGAAGAGAAGAAGAGATAATTAGATGATTGAAAATGAGAGAATTCAAGGCCTATTTATACTAGTTGGGATAAGCAGAATTTGGCCAGAATTCTGTGTCATGAATTCAAATTTTTGGCCGTTGGACAACTAGCATACAACAAACCCTAAAAATTAGGGTCCTGGAAATCAAGGGACAGAGTTTAACCCGAACTCTGTGTGGAGGCAGAGTTCGGCCCGAACTCTGTCTCCATGCTGACTTTGTTTGCTAAGTTTGGTTGGGCCTTTGTGGGCTAAGTTTGGCTTGGTGGAGCTTTGGATTTGTTTGGGGATAAGGTGTAAGCCAAGAATACCCAGTGCTACTCAGTTTATATTTTGCTAGACTCAATAAATGTAAAATAGTATAGACTCTGAAAATGAGTACACTGTAGGAGAGAGACGACGTCCGTCTTGCACTGAGTTCTGTCTTAATGTGTCATATTGAATTATGAAAAGTATCATATTGTCAATTTGTCATATTGAACATCTTGAGGATGAGGGTTCGATGAGGAAGCACCCTCGGTTCTAGCCCTCTTTCCCCTATTGAACAACCTAGGTGCCATTGATAATGATAAGAATTTGAAATTTGAGATGGAGAAAAAGAGAAAGTTATACCTCAAGCGAGTAGTAGAATATGGAAGAGAAGGATCCAAATACTATGCTCCTTGAGTTTGGGGAAGAAAACCATACTAGATTGAGAATTCTAGGGTTATGGTTTGGAGAGGATGAAGTTGGAGAGGGTTTAGAGGTGGCAATAGAGAAGAGAGAGAAGGAATTCCCGAAAATATGAATGTAGGGTCTTATGGTCGGGTTGATCCTGGACCGTAGGATCAAAATAGATGGATGGCTGAGAATAGTCGGGGGTTCTGGAAACAGAAGACCGAACTCGGCCCAAACTCTGTGTGAGGTAGAGTTCGGCCCGAGTTCTGGGTGTTGAGGCCAGAACTCAAAACAGGGAAAAAATTACCAAGTGTTGGAGAAAAATTTATATAGTCTAAAAGATGGAAAAATTTGCAAAGGTTTGATGAAAATCAAAAGTGTGATTGTGAAAGAAACCATGAATGTAATAAATGGAATTGAATGAAGAAAATTTTGAATTAACTAAGTTACAAATGAAATTGAACCATATAATAAACAAGGATGTATGACAAAGATCATTACGATGAAACAGCCAAGGGGTAGTTGTAGGGGCCGGATCCCAGCTAGTGGTAGTCCGAAGACTAGTGCACCGTGTCGCTTAGGCTTTTACGCCTTTTAGTTAGAAGGACCCTTTAGGCTTGTACCCATAGAAAAGTCACCATAAAGATATATGACATAATCGATATTTACGCAGACCAATTTAATGAATAATCGTTTCATCCAAAATTCCTAATTCACGACAAAGAAAGTTGAATCGCTCTTCGGATAGTGGTTTTGTAAAGAAATCTTCCAGTTGATGATCAATGTCAATAAATTCTAAATTCATAGTGCCATTTTGTTGATGATCATGCAAAAAGTGGTGACGAATTTCAATGTGAGTGACATATAGGGTTCTTAGTAAGGTTGATAGCGCTAGTGTTATCACAGAATATAGGAATGTGCATAAAAGATAGGTTGTAGTCTGCAAGGGTTTGCTTCATCTACATAATTTGTGCACAACAACGACCAGCTGTGATATATTCAGTTTCTGTTGTGGATAGTGTGACAGAATTCTGCTTCTTGCTAAACTATGAGACTAGAGTCTTGCCTAATAAATGACACGTACCGCTCGTACTTTTACGGTCGACTTTGCATCCCGCAAAATTAGCATCCGAATAACCAATAAGGTCAAAAGATGTGGATATGGGATACCACAAGCCCACTGTAACAGTACCCTTAAGGTATCAAAAGATATGCTTAACGGCGGACATGTGTGATTCCTTAGGACTAGCTTGATAGCGAGCACACAGACAAACACTAAACATGATATCGGGACGACTAGTAGTTAGGTAAAGTAGACTACCAATCATACCTCGATACTTACGTTGGTCAACAGGTTTGCCGCTTTCATCAGGTTCCAACTTGGTCGTAGTAGCCATGGGAGTGCTGATTGGTTTGACGTTGTCAAGATCAAACTTCTTCAGCATATTCTTTGTGTATTTTGACTGGCTGATGAATGTTCCGTGCGAAGTTTGTTTGACTTGCAGTCCGAGGAAGTAATTGAGCTCCCCCATCATGCTCATCTCAAATTCATTCTGCATACACTTAGCGAAATCTTGGCATAGATTTTCATTAGTGGACCCAAATATGATATCATCAACATAAATTTGAACTAAAAGAATGCATTCTCTTAAAAAGTTTTGATAACAAGTGTAGTGTCAATTTTCCCTTTTGAAAAACCTTTATCTAGTAAGAAATTGCTTAGGCGTTCATACCAAGCTCTGGGGGCTTGTTTGAGGTCATAGAGCGCTTTCTTAAGCTTGAAAACATGGTCGAAAAATTTAAGATTTTCAAAACCAGGGGGTTGTTTTACAAAAACTTCCTCCTGAATAAAACCATTCAAAAAAGCACTTTTGACATCCATTTGAAAAAATTTAAAATTCTGAAAGTTTACAAAGGCACAAAGCATCCGAATGGATTCAAGTCTTGCAATCGGAGCATACATCTCATCGTAGTCGATACCTTCCTCTTGGTTGTATCCTTGAGCTACTAGACGAGCTTTGTTGCGAGTGACTGAACCATCTTCATTTACTTTGTTATGAAAAACCCATTTAGTACCAATAATCAAATGGTTAGCTGGTTTAGGAATAAGTTCCCAGATCTGGCTTCTTTCGAATTGGTCGAGTTCTTCTTGCATAGCGGAAATCTAAAATTCATCATTAAAAGCTTCTAAAATATTTTTAGGCTCAATTTGCGAAATGAAAGCAGTGCTAGCAATAGAATCTCTTAAAGATGATCGAGTACTTACTCCGTGTGATATCTCACCTATTACCAAGTTTTTTGGGTGTGACGGCTTGAACTCAAACTTCTTCGGTAAACCCTCCAGAGAATTGGTTTCAGGGGTGGTATTCATCGGTGTAGAAGTTGATGGTTCAACATCATCATCGGGGATAGTCGTTATACTATTTTCCTTATTAAAAGACACATTAGTAGATTCTTCTACAATCATTGAGCATTTGTTGAACACTCTATATCCCTTACTCTTGGCAGCATAGCCAAGAAAAATACCATTGTCAGCTTTAGCATCAAACTTGCCTAAGTTGTCTTTGGTATTTAGGATAAAACAGTGACAACCGAACACTCTAAAATGAGAGACATTAGGATTCCTACCAAATCAAAGTTCATAGGGTATTTTCTTCGAAATAGGTCGAATGAGCACCCTATTTAAAATATGGCAAGCTGTACTGACAGCTTCTGCCCAAAAATAATTTGGAAGTAAAAATTTATTCAATATGACTCTAGCCATATCGCCAAGAGTCCTATTCTTCCGCTCCACAACACCATTTTGTTGAGGAGTTCCAGGACAAGAAAACTCATGATCAAAACCAGTTGTTTTGTAAAACTTTTCAAAATCCGAATTTTCGAATTCGCCTCCATGATCACTTCGGATTCGAGTAATCATGTAGCCTTTTTCGTTTTGAACCTTTTTGGCAAAGATTTTAAAAACTGAAATAGTATCGCTTTTGTTTGTAAGGAAAAAAACCCAAGTAAATCTTGAAAAATCATCTACAATAACAAATGCATAGAGTTTTCCACCAAGACTGGCTACTCTACTGGGGCCAAATAAGTCCATGTGCAGTAATTGCAAGGGTCTAGTAGTACTTACAGTGTTTATGGATTTAAATAAAGATTTGGTTGCCCTATTCAGTTCACATTCGTCACATACCGTGTCCTTTCTGAATGTGACGTCGGGCAGACCTCCTACTAGCTTCTTTGTCGATAGCCTGGATATAGTCTCCATATTGGCATGACTAAGACGCTGGTGCCATAAAAGTCTTTCATCCTTGTGGGTGTAGAGACATCTTCCTACACTGTTAGTATTTCTAGATAGATAGAAAATATAAATGTTATCTTCTCTTATCCCTTCAAAAGCAATGTCTCCCATTGACCTATCATAAATGTAGCATTTATTCTTTCCAATGTTAATATCATA
Source organism: Iris pallida (assembly GCA_029216955.1). Lineage (NCBI taxonomy): Eukaryota > Viridiplantae > Streptophyta > Magnoliopsida > Asparagales > Iridaceae > Iris > Iris pallida. The sequence continues at coordinate 5,118,707 of JANAVB010020797.1, forward strand.
TCCATGATCAGCAAGATGACTTATGCTGAGCAGATTATGCTTTACCTCGGTCACTAAGCAGACATCCTTTATTACAGGAGAATGAGGACAACCAATAGTATCATTACCTATGATGTAGCCTTTTAAATTGTTACCGAAGGATACATATCCTTCCCTCTTCATCGATAGTGATACGAAAAGATTTGTATCTCCCGTCATATGTCATGAGCATCCATTATCGAGAATCCACTTGCTTTTAGTTGAAGAAGGAAGGTCCACCTACATCACGAGTAGATGTGACCTTTGGTACCCAAGTTCTTGTGGGTCTTACAATATTAGTCTTCGGTACCCATGCATATAGATTAATATCAACTAATTTTCTAATTCTACATTGTGGTGAGATATGACCATGTAATCCACAGTATGTGCAAGTAGCATGCCTATTTGTGTTAAGAGCAGGTTGATAGTGATGTCTATATGTAGTATGGTGATAGTTATGTGAAACAGTAGGATAGTAACTATGTGTATCAGCAGGATAATAGTTATGTCTATGTGCAGTAGTAGGGTAATAGTTATGAGTAGATTGAGAGTGATATCTATGTGCATGTGGTTTACGTGCTGTATGGGAGTACGTGTATATATAAGCATGGTTACGTGCTGCATGTGGGTGACGTGTTTTACTTTTGTGAGTGGTCTGGTATTTTGTGTGTGTTTTGTGACTGTGTGATTGGGTTTGAGGTTGAGAAACCTATTTCCCCAATCTGATCTCTAATTTCTTAGAGACAGCATTCAGTTCATTACACTTAGCATTCAGACCATCAATCTTAGCAATAGAGATCTTGTGTTTGTTCTTTTCTTCAACAAGCTCTTTGTTGAGTGCTGAGATCTCATGTGTTTGCTTCTCAATAAGTGTTTCGTCATCATGTAAGCTTAATTTAAGCTTGGACACCTCATCAGTGACTTTCGTGGGTGGAGTGTCTCTAACATTATCAAGTAAAGAAGAAAGATTTTGAATCTCTATTTCATAGCCTTTGATTTTCTCCTTGGCATGCTTATATTTACTAATGACTTTCTTGTGATCATTTAGTAAGTCATTAAAGGCATCGCCAAGTTCATCAAATGAAAAGTCATTAAGAGTTTCGCTAGTTACCTTCTCGGATGTTGCCATTAGACAGACATTAGCAATGTATCGAGGAGAGTCGTCTTCTTCCTCAGAATCACTGGCTTCGCTTTTGTGCCAAATACTAGTATTGGCGTACTTTTGCGAAGAGGGATTATTGTAGGGCTTCTCATATCTATTACCTTTCTTTGTAAAAGGACAGTCCTTTCGAACATGTCCAGTCTTTTTGCAGCCGTAGCATGTTGGTTCTTCCTCGTCGTCTTCTTGTTGTTCCTTCTTCTTTCGATTGAAATGAAGAAACTTCTTGAAGTTACGGACTATAAGAGCTTGATCATCACCTTCTGAATTGTCGTCGTCAGTCTCTTTAGGATCAGTCCTTCGACGATGAGCTTTTAGGGCAATCACTTTTGCCTTTGGAGCAGGTTCGTCGAAGTCTTTGAGGTCGAGCTCGTGGGTCATCAGCTTTCTCATCAAAGTTTCCATAGACATTTTGGTGAGATCATTGCCTTCTATAATTGTTGTTACCTTAGGGTTCCAAATCTTTGGTAGCCCCCAAAATAACTTGCAGACCTTCTCATGATTGGAATATTGTTTGCCAAGAGATGACGGAGGATTAATGACGTCAAGGAACCTTGTGAACATTTAAGTGATCGTCTCATTCGGCTTCATCTTGAATGCCTCGTATTCTTGAGTCAGATGACTGATCTTAGATTCGTTGACTTGAGTGGTTCTTTCATGCGTCACTTCCAGAAGCTTACATACTTCGTGCGGGGTGGTGCACGTTGAGACCCTGTTAAATTCAATCCTGTCTATTGCACAGAAAAGAGCATTAATAGCTCTAACATCTAGACTCGCCTATTTCTTTTCCTCGTCAGAATATTTGCCATTGGATTTTTCTATGAGATCTCCCTTGACAACTATTCTGGCGGACTTTTTGTAACCATCGGTGACAATGGTCCATAGGTCAAAGTCTAGAGACTTGAGATAGAAACTCATCCTAGTTTTCCAATAGGTGTAGTTGGTTCCATCAAATAGGGGTGGCCTATGAGTGGACTATCCCTCACCATGGTCGAAAAACATAGGTTGTGTGGTTGCCATGGATCAGCTATAGGATGTTAGTCCTTGTTAAGAGAACCGAGCTATGATACCAATTGAAGAACATATAGGCAACTATAGAGGGGGGTGAATAGAGTTTATAATAATGACCAAATAAAAATTAACTCTTTTCACCAACAGTAAATAATCAGAGTAGTAAATGCAAAAATAAAAAGATCAAGAGAGCATACGCAAATACAGTCATTTTAACCTGGTTTTTCTCGTGGAGGACTAGTCCAGGCCTAAGAACTCTAGCTCAGGATTAAATCCACTATTTGTGAAATAGTAGTTACACCCCGTTCCTTTTCTTCAGAAGAGCACGTCAACTTCTTACAAAGATCGCTGTGACGATGCTTGAAATTTTTCAAGCGACTTTCTGGACTCTTGCACAAACTTCTAACTGAATAGCACTGAGCACTTTTAGGCTTAGGAAGCTTGTGGCTAGTAGATGGAAAGGTTAAGGCTTGTATGAGGCTTATAGAGAAGAGAAGAAGAGATAATTGGATGATTGAAAATAAAAAATTCAAGGCCTATTTATACTAGTTGGGATAGGCAGAATTCGGCCAGAATTCTGTGTCATGAATTCAAATTTTTGGCCGTTGGACAACTAGCATATAACAAATCCTAAAAATTATTGGATGTTAGGGAGATTGTGTTGATTGTTGGTTATTTAGCTAAATTAGTTGTGGATTGTTATCGTACGTTGGTACCGCACGATCCTTATTCTCATTTACTGTTCATATATATTATTCATGTCATATTTTATCTTGCTGGCTTTTCTTCGCCTGTCCTTGAGCCTTCCTTTCTGGTACTTATTGCGGTTGGCCTGAACAACCATGGATTGTTTCCAGATTGCCTGTGACCGACCATGTGGATCTTCCAGACTTGACTTGGAGGATGTGCTTCAGTTCCAGACCATGCTAGGAACTGTGGGAAGGTATACTCGTCTACATTATTATTTTATACTGTAGATTTCCTGATTATTAATGAGTATTTCCTGCTTTCCATATTATTCTCTCTCTTGCTTATGATTTTATTATTATTGCCTGTGGATATGAGATCGGATTTAGGCCATAGATTGATTGCATGCTAGGATACCCAACAAGATTAACACCGTAATCGTCGTATGACGTATACGTACCTTATACGGTGTAGCTGGCCTACGTCCGTTCCCGTATTTCGGTACTAGGGCGTGACATATCCAGTGCAGTTGAACAATCTCGTCGATATAGATTTGTGCTAACCGATCGACGCTCCATGTTTCTTTGATTGTGATAAAGTGAGCCGACTTGGTCAATCTATCAATAATGATCCAAATCGCATCATTCCCCTGCGGCATCTTCGAAAATCTCACAATAAAATCCATCAAGATATTGTCCCACTTCCACTCAGAAATGGCAAGAATCTGCAGCTCCCCACCTGGCCTTTGGTGTTTCGCTTTCACGTGATGACACGCCATGCACTGTGATACGAAAGTAGTCACGTCTTTCTTCATGTCGTGTCTTGTACATCTTGGTGCCCCAGGATGTAACGAGTACTTTGCATAATACACCTCAGTCAAATTTTTTTCTGAGTTCGGCAGTTTCAAGAATGCAGATCCTTCCTTTTAGTCGCAACATTTCGTCTCCGTCTTTCGCAAAGTCAGTCGCTCTTCCTCTTGAAATCAGCTCGCACATCTTCTTCGGGAATGAATCGTCTTTCTGTGCAGTCTTTATTTTGCTAAGCATGCTCGATCCAACCTTCAACTGACCCAGGTGCAGATATCGATACTCAATTCTGAGTTCGATACCCATCGCTTTAAGGTCTCGCAGTATCTCATTACTTAGGGCCAGTCATCCCATAAACATTCTGCTCAGCGCGTCTGCTACGAGTTTCCTTTACCCGATGTATACTCGATCATCAGCTCGTAGTCTTTTATTAGTTCAAGCCAACGCCGGTGCCTCAAGTTGAGTTCTCGTTGGGTGAGTAAATATTTGAGGCTCTTGTGATCCGTGTATATTCTATAAGCCATACCATAGAGGTAGTGTCTTTCAACACGAACACGGTCGCCACCAATTCTAAATCATGTGTCAGATAGTTCTTCTTGTGCTGCTTCAACTGCCTTAAAATGTGTCACGACCTGCACCCTATTTAGGGACACGATCACGTGGGTACGTCCAGCCTACGCCGTAGTATCGACGGTAGAACGCTATAAAGGTCATCTAGAATATATAGAATCTAAGACACAATAATATAACATGTCATCTCCGCTCGGAGGAATATATATTCACCACTCAATCACATAATCTAAGGAAGATAAGCACGATGATAAAGATAAAGATAAAGATAAGTAAATAGTCTGAAATAACGCTGAGTCACAATCACAAGTTCAGAAACTAAGACATAAAATAATATCCCAAATAAATACTACAAGTATCAAAGTATCAAACTGGAATGTAATCCAGACAAAATCTAGCTAAACTAAGTCACTACAGGATGTGCGTCCTCTATGAGCACCGGGTCCACAGGCTGGTCCTGGTCGTAGGCTCCATCTATGCCAAACCCGTAGTAGGTCGGGCAGTCTGCATCTAAATCCTCTGAAAAACAATGGAGGTTATCCTGTCAGGATATGAGCAAGTACAAACACCAACAGTAGTTCTATGTAAATTGACAAATACTATAAGAGATAATTATAATAAAATACAAGATAAAATATCAAGACTTAAAGTAAAATAGTACAAGAGAACTGGATATCATGTCATGTGTGAGATATAAGATAAAACTAGAATATAAACAGTAGAAAGTAATCGGAGGTATGATGTAAACATAAAAAAAGAAAGTGCCATGAGATATTAGAACGTTATGTGATCGGCTCGGGTCAAGATCAGGCTGTTCCATTTGACCGGCTATGCACAAGTAGTATAATAGTATAGGGATCAGGCCGGCCAAAATGGAAAGCTATGCACAAGTATTATAAGGTCAGGCTACACCTTACGTGTGGTGACGGTGGAGTTATGCACAAGTAATAAACAAGTAGGGGTAATGATTACATAACCTCTAATAACTCTCCATCCCCGAATAGTATAATGGATCCAGACATGACAGGTCATGACATGGAATTCGAAGAGCAGGGGGCCAGTCCACTCCCAAATCGGTGTCTATATAAGTACAGGAAACAATATCGAACAATGTACTCATATACCAGGTAAACCAGGAATGACATCTCATGACGAGATTCACGTATACTAGTCCGTGTATTCTCGTTGTCACGACCCGATCCCAAATTATTGGGTCGAATCGGATCATGCCCATCCTGCACCGTGGTGAGACGACGGCAATAAGCTGTTTCCACTTGCAGGTAATCTCAACAACAACTAAACATTTGTCACAAATTTAATATTTTGAATATTTAAAAACTTTAATTTGTACAACACAGAAAGATACAACTGATAATAAGATACTGAAATAAGAGTTCAACTCTAACACAAGGAAAACTAGAAATAAACAACAACTATCTAGATAGCCGGCTCATCAGCCTCGGGATCAACATCCTCCAAGTGGGACTCTGGAAGCACCGCAGGGTAAAGCACTGGATCATAATAGCTATTATATAATAGCTCAGCCTCATCAATGATACCTATTGGGGGTGGGGGATCCAGTCAGGAAAGGAGCAAAGTACAATTATGAAAATCTAACAATTCGAATAATAATAAAAATTTGCAATCTTAAACAGTTTTGAAATACTTGAACAATATTTTTCAACAGTTGAAAATAATATGATTTGAATAGGTAATATATATGACCGGCTTGGGTTGTACAATAGTATCCTAGTGATACGATACGGCTTATCCCCGTGTGTAAGAGGGGTAAGCTCGCACAATAAATGCAATATGAAGGTATTGGTCATAAAACACTACACTACTCCCCCAATATCTCACAATCAATACTCTAGGAGAGAGTTCCGTGTAACAATGGGGTTTAAGCATGCAATATAACAATTACTAATTAAATTACCAAATAAACATAACCGTACTTGCCTTGGTTTATGACTGGATTGGAAGTCGGTACCGGGGAAGTCAAACTCGTCCTCGAAATCCTACAGTTGAGAATCCTGTCTTAGAATCATAATTGAACCATATCTAGGTGTGCTAGTTACAATCTCTAAAAGAAGATCCTAACCAAGTTTTAAGTTTGTTAAAATTATTCTATTAGAACACGTTTATCGTTGCGATCTACTATTAATTAATTTACGAAGTAAAAATTAATTTAATATTTATTGGAAAAATAGCATTTTCCAGGTTAATTGTCACAACTTGGTATTTTCATAATATATATAAAACTAGACTTTCTTTTTAATGAGAAATAATGAATTTGTTAAATTACAAAATTACTTAATGTGAGAAAAACTTATTCATTTTCTAGATAAAAATATATATTCATTTTTAACATTCTACGCGTTTAACGACCAAATCAACACCCAGAAAAATAAAGAAAAAGTCTACTCTACACAATACAGGGTCGCAGAAAAGTAATAGAAGACTGGACTTACGCCCTTACAACTTATTTACATAAATTAATTTAAATATTTCTGTTGAGCTCTGAACGTCCGGAAGCGGTCCATTCAGCAGGCCGAGGTCCTGCACTCGAAATATAAAAATACCCAGTAACATGTTCTAAATTTTTTTATAAAATATAAAAATATAGGGTAAGTCTCAGACTTGGTCTTAATATCACATTGCAATTAGCTTATATCTCAACGTCCGAAAATGTCGATTTCGTTTGTATTTCGCTAGGGCCCATGGACCGATACGGTTGTCCCCCAAAAATATTATCCGAAAGCCAAACAATACAAAACTGTCAAAGGACCATAGCCGAACTCAGGAAATAAACCAAAAAGGTTTTCAAAATATTTTTAGAAAAATCGGACAATATCTCCTTTGTAACTAAGATGACCTAGCCACGAGACGATGCCAAGATCGAAAGAAAATTCCTAACATGATCTGTAAGTCCAGTAGGTAAATTCCTACTAGAATCACGCCCATAATTATATCCAAAAAATGACAGGATATCGACAGATTAGCCAACAAGAAGATTTATGTTACATACATAGAAACCTGACAACAACAATCAAGAACTCCAAAATCCAATGGGTCGGCCATCCCACAGAGCCAAAATCATATCCAGAAAATAGAAAGAACCCAAAAAAATCTTTCAGTAATCGACAAAACCCAGGAATAAATAACCAAAGCTTTCCCTCTGAAGAACCCAGGGATCACACAAGGGATCCAAACCAACAGTAGGTGCATCAATAGAATCACAACACATTCAAATGCCCCAAACTAAAATTAATTCATGAAAATCCTTATATCAAGAAAATCGACATCAACTAATCTCCAGAAAAATAGCCATGACATGTAAGAACCCGATAGCAAGAACAATAACATATCAAAACCAAATTCATCATAATAACCCATACACACACAACGAATCAAGAACTCGATCTTTGTCGAGATGTGTCTCCCAAATTGGGGACACGGACCTAGTCGTCGTCATCGATGTACACACGACACACAACCAAAAGGACACGAGGATACGAAATATACCTCGGGTGCTCAGCTAGAGCTCTCAGATGTAAAATTGGAGAAAACGAAATTCCGCGAACTCGGAAAAATCCCAAAACACACGGACAGCAGAATCGGGGCCACGTGAAACCGAAACAGCAGATCGGGAATGGCAGGGGGTCGACGGCATCGGGGCGGACGCCGACTGGGGCTCGAGGCCGAAGGGGCGCGCAGGGGGTAGGGCTCGGTGGCCGACGGTCGGGCCTATACCGCGGGGACAGCGGCGGTGGGGGTCACCGCTCGGGGAGGATCGGCGCCGGGGTTAGGGCGGATGGCGAGGGCTGGCGCGGGAGGCTGTAGGAACGGCGATGGGAGG
>JANAVB010020797.1:5134316-5401543 GCA_029216955.1 Iris pallida
TAGTCATGAAGAGATTTCTCTAGCTACAGGCAATCCCGTTATCTGGGCGCCCCATTTGGGATCTGTAGCCTGCCGACGAGTAGGGCACATTTCTATCATACTGTCATGTGTTGCACCCTTATTGTACTAATATTCGACCTGGATAACCTGGATGGTCTGCAGGGCTTGTGGCTGCGGAAGAATCTCGCTGCATCTTGCTAGTAACTAGGCCTGTGATAACCCTAGTTAGTTAAAGTATCAAGCCGTACTCCTATTGCTTGGACGTGAATGTTGGATGGAGTTCAATCAGTCTAGTCTTGTCTTGATCCTGTACAAGATTGTTACATGTCCTGATTTCTTATTTTAACTGCCGATAAATGGTGGGAAGCCAAGTTCCGTTCATATGAAGGGTTACAACCCCGATCCTTGTTTGGTTTACGGGTTGTAACCTGGTTATCTGAATAGTCTTATGGTTATCTTATCGTATATCACCTGTCATGCTTTTCCTTAATTACTGTCTTTCATTATGTAATTATATTCTTGTGCTAATTTGCTGGTTTTAGTTCTTAAGTGAAGCCTCCTTTGTGGCACTTGCTTTCCGGGTTCTGACCCAGCTGGTTTTGTATGGCCAGATACTAGAGCAGCTCCAGAGATTCTACCGACTTTCCAGCCAGATGGTGGCCACTAGACGGAATCCTGGAAACGAGTGGGTTTATTTTGGCTCTCCCACTCTATTGTAAAATTTTTCTTTTGAGGCGTTTAGCCGACGAGCAAGTGTTAGCTCGTGTACATTTTTACTTACTATCTTCCTACGAGCTGTAACATGATTGACAAATCCTAGGGTTAATCATGTATGACTAAAACTCTTGCTAGTCCTGACATTTTATACGACTAGCTTCATGATCAACTGAATATGTAATGTTTGGGACGCCTAGCTTCATTTTATACGACTAGCTTCATTTTATACGACTAGCTTCATCTTGTAATATTTACTTACTTGCTTGAGATTGAGACACTAGGCTTGTTATTGACCATAGGAGACTGATAGCTTGTAGTTAAACCCTCATATATCTAGACAGCCATGACCGTATAGTGAGGTGGGTTCCATTTCATTATACGTAGCTGGCTATGTCGGTTCCCGCTCTCCAGTATTCTGGTTCTGGGGCGTGACATGGTTTAAGTGGTGGCCCATGTAGGTCTTGTAAATTACGATATGTGAGGGTTTACCGAATAGAAGTCTCAATCAGTACTCTGTTGGCCCAATGATGGTATCATGTTTTTGAATATGGTTAATCTGTTAAGTTTAGCTCTTCATTATCACTAATCTTCATACTATCGCTAAAAGCATTTCCACTTATACTTATACCTTTGGTGATATGTGCCTACTAGTTTACATATTAGTGATATGAGCTTATCTATCTTAAATTTAATCGGGTTGCCAAAAATCGAAACTATGTTTTTGATTGTGGTCATTCAATTAAGTTTAATCATTATGATATCACTAACATTAATGCTATCGCCTTAGCACTTATACTTAAACTCAGCATTGTCCTAATGTGCATTAAACCTATCATAGTTGCTACTATGTATATTGCTTTGTTCGTCTAACATGTACATGCAGAAAAGCAATAAGCAAGATCAATGTGGACATATACAATGAAGAAATCATAGTTTACTCTCATGTGGCCCCACTTCAAGCCATAGAGGACTCTGCTGTCCCCAAGTCCGGCAGCAAAAAGTACTACGATGTTGGACTTGTAGGGACAAAGAGTGATTCTATGTGCTCCAGGAAAAAACCGAACAAAGGCACTGGCCGCAAAACGAAGATACATGCGGCCAAGATTGCCACCCGCATGAATGATGACCATGCGGCCGAAACTGCCAGCTAAATGCATGACACTCATGCGGCCAGGATTTCAAGCCGCATGGAGAACACTCATACGGCTGAGACTTCCAGCCACATGAAGAAAGCCCATGCGGCTACGACTGCTAGCCGCATGAAGACTATTGATTTCAGCCGCATGTCGCCTGCTCCACGCGGCTCAGTCTTCGACCGCCTCTCCTATGGTCCTGATCTCTTGTGCTCCCAAGAAGACATGTCTGACTATCTCCAGCACCACTTAGACTCTTCCTACTATGTGCCCTTATGCACTAGAGTGAAGAAGTCTAGGACAGCACGAGCTTGGCAAGCTCGGTCCGCTGATCCGACCTCTGACCATCCAAGCGTTCAACAAACTGTTATGCGGGCCTCTGATGGAAAGTTGTACAGAACCACTCGAGTCCAGCCCCCGGCGGCAAACTGGGGGTATTGTTCCTTCTGAGTCCGAACCAGAGGAAGACATTCCCACATACCCCGATGACTTCTCATTACAGGGGTATGATTCGGAGAGTACGTCATCCACCGTCCCTTCCACTTCTTCTCATGTGAGGACGGTATTCATGACAGACAGCAACCAGGAGGGTCCCAGTGATCGCCAATGCATCGACAGTCTGGAGGACATACTGCGCACTTTGGTCAAATCCGTGGACGAGATCAAAGCAGCCCTCCCTACTCTGCAAGGAGGGACGCCTGGCCAAACAAATTTGGGCCCCGCGGTCAATGCAGACTCAAACTCAACGGCACCAAATCCGGGCAATATTCCTCCTGAAATGTCGGCTCCTACCACTGCAGACGAAGCCAGGGAGGCAAGAAGAGAGGTCCAGGAGCTCCGAGCCATGTTCCACGCCCGAGAAAATTGCCAAGACCTCAGGATACGACAACCGTATCCCACTGCGTGGAGAGATGTTCCCTTCCCACCAAAGCATAAACCATTCCACATCAATCCATATGATGGAAAAACCTCCGTAAGTCGGTACATCACTTACTTCGAGGTCACCATCGATCATCTGCCCCATGACGATGCCATCCTTAGATGATTATTTATTGGGGCATTGGAAGGGGTCGCCTTCGACTGGTATTACAACCTGCCAGACAACCGCATCCACTCCTTCGCCAGCTTCAAGCGCATGTTCTTGGAAAGATTCTACGAAGTAGGACAGGACGTCACAATGTCCACCCTCATGGACGTCGTTCAAGGGGAGAAAGAGCTGACAAGGAACTATATTGAGCGGTTCCGCCAAACCGCCATGAAATTGCCGTCCGATAATTCGGATTCTTCCTTAATTAAAATTTGCCAAAAGAGACTGCTTCCAACAATCAACCTCTGGATGGGTGAAAGTCAGTTCAAGGACTGGAAGACGTTTATTATCAGTGCCACTAGCGCCAAAGAACGATTGAAGAAGGCTCGTCAACTGGGATTGCACGTCTCAGAGGGAGAGGACAAGGGCAGACGTCCTAATGCCAACAATAACAATGGGGGTAGCTCCACCAGCAATCGGGACAACAAGGGCAAGCAGGCTATTGATAGAACTGGGGATTTCCAGGACCCTTTCTTTGGTGTGCGTATTGATCGATAGAAAGTTAAACAGATCTAATACGTGTTCTAACCCTTCATAGGCGGAAATTAGGGTTCACGAATTATACCTGCGACGGAAAGGAGACAAGTAATTCCTGGCAATCTCGAGCGGACGACCCCAAGATCTTCTGTACGTATTCCTTCCTCGAGTTGGACGTCGTGTGGACGACGATCTCCTAACCTTTTCTTCTCCTTGGCAGCCATCTCTTTCTCTCCTTTCGTGAATCACGAATTTAGAGAAAGTTTCTGATTTTTGATCGGTAATATGGCGGCCAGAGAATAGAGGATATATATAGGCTATGGCAGGGACCATGAGGAGAAATTAGGGTTAGACCTCCTAACGGATCTGGATATCCCGTGTTCAGCCCGAACACACAATCCAGGCCCATTAACAATAGCTCGGTCCACTAATGAGCTATTGTTGTACTACCTCTCTAATCCCAAATTATGTTTGTGGGCTCCTTTTATTATATGCTTGTTTGGTTCCCTATGTTAAGATATCGTATGTCCGTCGATCAAATTAAGTTACTGACAACTATATTGATTCGACATCTTTTATCCTTAAGTAGTACCGCTCAACTTTATTTGTCATGTCGGATATAATTCACCTGCAGGGTTTACATGACAATCCTTATGAGCTCCTTAAGGGGATATCATCAACCCGATGTATCGGGACATGGATTCTATTTATAATCAACAGCCCATCATACATACAATATTATTACCCAATTCATAGAGGTTGTTGATCCATAATGAATCTCACTCTTTTATGAGTCAAAGTAATGCACACTGCATATACATGTCCGTTATTATATCCGGATTAAGAGCACAAGCATCCATAATAACAGAGATGTTTGTTCTCTTATGTAGTCAGTACAAAGAGAACAACCTCAAGTGGTCCTGTTCAATACACACAAAGTGTACTAGTGTAAACCTATAGTCAAGATAGACTAATACCAGACTATACTACAACCTTTCCAATAGATTGTCCAAGTCCATCTAGGTTGTGAACTATTTATATACTCCATAGGAAACTGATAATATGATCTTCTGTGTGACACCACACACCATATTATCTACAATATAGAATATCAGACATTTGTATTAACACTTGTAACAAATACAATATGCAAACATTTGCCCATATAATTCTCATTCAAAATTTAAGAAAATAAGGTTACTACAAAAGTGATGCTTTTAGTATATAACCCTAACAGCTATGGTGGCCGACATAACACAAAAACTTGAGTCAAAACCAGCGGACAAACAATGGCCGTAAATGACCTACTCCTTCGAAGACGGCCACATCAAGCCCATCTTGGACATGCTCATACAAGGAGACAGAATTCAGCTCCCTCCACCAAGACGGGAACGTCGGCCGGCAGAAATGGAGAGCCCAAAGTACTGCCATTACCACCGCTACGTCCACCATGCTACACACGACTGCTACCAACTGAAATGGTACATCCAACATCTCATCGATTCGAACGCTCTGGCCATCAATTTCGAAGAGGTAATCGTGGCAGCCAATATGGTGTCAGTACAATTTGGCACCTTTCCTCCAACAGAAACTCAAGACGGTGTGGTACCCATCCCTCTGGCGACAATGAAGATTGCTAATCTTCTACTTCCCCGGGATCAGGCTGCTGGTCTAGTGACCTTTACCACATCACGGGAGGAGGTCATGTGGGTCCATCCGGACCTGGTACTCGAGGTCATTCAATCCATACCACCTTCCATTCGCAAAAAGAAGAGTGAAAAAGTCAGATCCTGCCGCACAACCTCGACAGATGTCAAAGAAGTCACGGCTGTCGTTACCCGGTCTGGGGTACAATCCCAACCTGTGGCGGATAACTTGGCTGAAGATCATCAGCCAGCTACTGTTGACGCTCCAGGACCTTTTCAGCCTCCGACGACCGACAAGCCTAGGCCGAAGGAGACTCGCTTTGACAAATCCCTCCAAAAAGAGGCACCGCAGGGGCTGGAGAGGCCCTACAACTTCGACATCTTGGCACAATTGGCCAACACACCAGCCAAATTGTCATTATACGAGCTCCTGAGAATCTCAAAGGATGTTCGCGCGGCTCTGAGCGATGCACTCCAGAATGTCGACGCCTATCTGGCTCAGGTCAACCTCACGGGGAAGAGCCCTCCTACAGATCTCCAAGACAGCGCTTGTACGGAAGCGATGCCCAACATTGTCTTCACTCCGCAGGATATGCTCATCAAAACCAACCTGCACGATCGCCCGTTATATTACACTGGATACATCGACGACGTAAAGGTGGATCGGATGCACATTGATCCTGGTTCTTCCATAAGCATCATCCCGAAGGGTCTGTTACATCATCTCTGCATTCCTATGCATCGCCTGACGCCAACAAGCACCGTCATCAGCGGTTTCAATTCGGGCAGGAGCTACCCGATTGAGAAGATTCGCTTGAAGTGCCAAATTGGCGATCTTCACTCAGAAGTAACCTGTTGCGTCATAGACGCAGACACTTCCTACAACATCCTCTTGGGGCGCCCTTGGATACATGATTACATGATCGTGCCTTCCACGCTGAACCAGTGTTTCAAGTATGTCGACAAACACGGCTTCGTAAGGACAGAATTTGCCGACATCGATCCCTTCAAAGGGGTCAAATCCTACTACTCAGACTCCTGTCTATACGAAAAGTCGAAAAGGCACCTTGATGGAGGAGATGTGCAAGCTCGTACCGAGACAGTCGCAGGATCAGGAGAACCTCTGACGATCCACCTCCAAGCTCGTAAACCTGACATGTCCGCACCTCTTACAGCCACTCTACGTAAGGACGCAATCAGCCTCTTGGCACAAGAAGAGCAAATGATAATCCGACTGCCAAGGTCCGGCCAAACGCCTAGACCCACAACGGAGCTACTGACAATCAGGATGCTTAGAGTCGGCCAACCACAAAGGGAGAAGCTCAACCCCTCCGACAAGCCAATGACGATACGCCTTTCCAAGAAGAATCGTCACCCCGATGCAAGGTCTGGGGCTTCTAGCGAACCAACAACTCCCCGCCCGACATCGAGTACCAAACTGGGGGTCTGTAGTTTGCCAACGACTCCACGTTCTGCTCCACCAGCGAAACTCCTGACGATCAAGCTACCCAGGTCATCCTCTCAGTCTTCATTTATACAGAAGGTGGTCGAAGAAGAACCAGAGCTAGCCAAGTATGTGGCTGCCCACACTGATGTTCCCTCCACAGATGATGTAATTCCGCTAGAAAAGATACCTTACTTCATCAATAAAGGGCTATCTTTGAACTACCTCGAGCTTAATAAGCTTTGTACAATGTATGCTATGGAATACGGTATAGGCACTCACCTACACATACAGGTGACAAATATATACACCGCAAACCAGCTTACTCCAGTAGAAGACGCTTACCACATAATCGAGGGAGGGGACCATCCAATCATCTTCGGCCGAAAATACGACCCACAGCCCTTCACCATAGAGAAGGTCGATCTCGAATCAGATGCCGGAAGACTGCCTCTTTATCTGTATAGCCCCCAATCCAAATATCCCATGCAAAAACAGGGATATGATCTGGAGACTACACCAGGCTTGAACTATGGCACAGGTCGACGATTACCTTTAAAGCCGCCAGTCCCGGTTGGTAAACCATGGGACTACTACAGCAAGACCCGATGTAGATTAGGGTACGTTACGCCCGCAACGACCCCTGAATTTTCAGATGAGGAATGCGACTGGCATTCACATTCGACCGGGTCACCAACCTCTGATTCGGATGCTAGCATCAGAGACGTATTCAGACAAGTCCTGTCAGTCAATATGGCATTCGTCGACGCTTACGAAGAAGATGAAGACCTTTCTGAAATCCTCGAGTTAGAGCCGTGGGCCCAACAGCTGGATACACAATGGGAAAAGCGGTTCGAACAGAGGGAGCCTCCTACTGAAGATGAGGTTATACAGGTCGACCTCGACAACGAATCTTCTCCTAAACCAATCTTCGTCAGTAAAAGCCTGACAGACAAAGAGCGAGAATTGCTACTGGAACTCGTCAAAGAATACATTGATGTGTTCGCCTGGAGCTATGAAGACATGTCAGGACTAAACCCCGAGGTTGCCCTTCACAAGCTCAACATTCGGCCAGATGCAAAGCCGGTTAAACAACAACAGCGACGCTTCCGCCCGGGCATCATGAATGCGATCGAAACTGAAGTTAACAAACTGATAGCCAGCGGCTTCATTCGTGAGGAACAACATCCAGACTGGGTCGCCAACATAGTTCCGGTCCTCAAATAGAATGGAAAGATTCGAATCTGCATCGACTTCCACAATCTGAACGAGACATGTCCCAAAGATGAATTCTGTGAGCACCCTGAATTTCGGGTTGAATTTTTATTTTATTTTATTTTATTTTCTGATTGTTTAGTTTCATCAAATAATTAATTTTGTTATTTTTCCTTAAGTGTACTTTTCCATGCCTTTGATATTTGGAGTATCAGGGATGTTCAACTCTGGAAATCTTCTTCACGAGTTTTGGAGTGGACACGAATACCTTCATGACGGTATATAGTGTCCCATCCAAACTTGTTCTCTTGTGCTCTTTCTGCTTCGCTGAACTTCGGGTCGGTTTAGACCATTTGATTGATAATTATTTTCCCACTTTTTTCCTTGATCATTTTCAGCGCGTTACCATGACATTTAAATTGGGAGCGCCAGACCAGTCATTTCCTTGAAACCAACTCCTCATTGATGATCTACTCGAGACGCTCGTCACCCATGACCTTCGTTTCCCCCTCAGATACGTCATTTTGGGCTCCATTTGATTCGCACAACTTTCCCGATACGTGACCCGATTTTATTTTACGCCACAGCGTCACATTCATTTTCCAACTTGATTTGTGGGTCCCCTGTCGACCAAAATCTGTCCGCCCCAACTATGGACATGGCCCACTTTGAGCCTACTACCCGTCCGTCACTTGTGTCCCATTTATTGGAATCCCCATGTGCTACTTATTTACACATGATCATCGACGCCTATTTTTTCATTCAATTTTTGCACAATGTCCAGATTTGATCCAATCCGGCTCCACCAAGTCCAGTCCAGCTTTGTGTTGCCCTCCATCAGGACACCCTCATAATTCTTGCCTAAAAATATCAAGTACTTGTTTTATCTATTTTTAATATTAATGGAAAAATCTCCATTGATTTTAATTCCTATAGGAATAACCTATTTTTTCCATTTTATTCCTAGCCATAGGATCCTCCTCTTTTAATCATGTCCATTAATTTCCTCCATGCAAAATTTTCCCCCAACACCCTGTGTACAGCCGGCCCTAATTTCTATGTTGGATAACTTTTCCTCTCTCTCTCTCAATTGTTATCATCTCTTTCTCTCTCCTCAATTAATTCTCTCCTTCTCTCTCATTAGTTTCCCATGCAACAACCTTCACACAACACCACAGCAGCTCCCACGCCATGGCCCCGACCTCTCATCCTTCTCTCCTCCCCGACCAACCTCCATGGCTCGACCCCCTCACCCCTGGCCGTCGGCCATGGCCTCCAACCGCCACCACCTTCCTCCTCCATTCCTCCCGACTTCCTCCTCCTTCCCTCCATGAACAAACGCCGCCACCACCTATCACCATCGCGACTCCTACACTCCTTAGCAACTCGAGCCACCTCCACCCTCTCCGTCCAGTGGTGCCACCGTCGGGCCAAGTGCGCCGTGCAACGCGCCTCGCTGCAATGGCAGCAGCTCGTAGAAGCGACAACACAGCAGCAGGCCGGAACGGACGCACGCGCGTGCGGGCTTCGCCGCCCCCGCCGCCGGCCGTCGTGCCCCCGGTAACCATCCCCCCCGGGTGCGCCCAACCCTGGCCAGTCCTCCCATGATGGCCACCGTCCTCCGGGATGCGCCGTCGAGACGATTTGCGCGTTTTGAACGACGTTCCGTCGTGACGCGCGCGAAATGAAGTTCGTTTTGGCGCCCCGTCGCAGCGACTTCGTGCGCATTTTTCCGGAGATCCGACCGTTGGATCGGCGATTTCTTTGCTCCGTCGCAATCTTGGTATATCCACCTTCGCTCATGTCAATGTTCGTCTGTTAATTTTATCGTTTGATACATCAAAACCGGCCACCAAGTTGACCGTTTAAATTGTATTAAATTTGGACAGTTTCGCGGGGCCAACTTCGTCAGCTTGTATCTCCTCCACCGCAGCTCCGTTTGGCTTGCTACTAGTTCCGGTGCGAAGCTGGTATAACCCTCTTGCTACCCGTTCTGTTTCGTTTCATTGTGAGCTTGTTTGATTGGTTGAATTCGACGCCAAAGTTGGCCGTCCGAATTCGTAATTTCCAACTTGTAAAATTCTATTTTTGAACACGGGACTCCAGATTTCATTTCTGACACCACCATTAGACTTGTGGCGTCGTTCTGGAATGTTTTCATATAAAATTTGTTAGATTTGGAGAACGTGGGCCCGGACACGTTTTTCGGAGCAAAGCAGGTCCCACATTCTGGGTCAACGAGACTTTTTGACGCCGGCTCATCGGAATCCAATTCCGGAGATACCGTTGAGTTCGTATCGTCATTCTGGACTCGTTGACATATAATTTGCTAGGTTTTGGTGGACATTGGGTCTGGCACGCATTTCGGTGCAAGTCGGATACCAATATCCGGGCCAACGGGTCATTTTGAGATTGGCTCATCGGAATCCAATTCCGGGGATACCGTTGAGTTCGTGTCATCATTTTGGACTCGTTGACAGGTAGTTTGCTAAGTTTTGAGAACTTTGGCCCCGGCACGCATTTCCATGCAAATCGGAATTCCAAGTTCTGGTCAATGGGCCAAAATGAGATCGGGACAACGAAATCCAATTCTGGAGATACCGTTGGGTTCGTATCGACATTCTGGTTGCGTGGACATATAATTTGTTTTATTTTATAGACTTATTTTCTTGCACACTTTTCGGTGCAAAACGGCTCCGACACGGACACCGTTTTGATCCGAAATTACCTTTTTGTCCTTGTGTCCAAATTGGACCGTTGGGTAGGCTATCCTAGCTAATTTGACCATTCTGGACACGTTGGCGATGTTCATTTCATCGTCCGACAATGTTTGTTGATAATTTCTCTAAGTTTAACCTTTTTATAATTAATTAATAATTAATTTATATAATGATCGTATTTCGGGATTAGTACAACGAAACTGAGATCAACCAATTCCAGTGATCTCATATCGCTGAAATTGACAAGTTGGACACGTGGATCACTATAATAAGATTATCAGCCTTACCGATAATCTTCTTATCTCGATTTACGCGTCGTAAGTTTCAACGTACAAATAACGAAGTACACTTTATATTAGACTAGAATTGACCCTGATTGACCTAAGTTGACCAGTTGACCCAAAGTCAACTGTAAGTCAACACTTGACCTAGTTTGACTAGATTATTGACCGGAGTCGACCTAGAGTTGTTTTGACTTAGAAGAACCTAGAATAATATAGATTGCCTGTAGGGATTTATTTATTTTAACTTGAACACCTTGTAACCTGTGTTGCTTTAAATAGGACTCTGTGGCTTCAGTGGGACCCCCTATACTTATCAGCTGTTCAGGTTATCGAGGCGAGTACATTCTCTGATCATTTCATATCCTGCTTAGAATTATTTCCTGCAGTAGATTACTTTACTTGTACTGTCACGTCGGTCACACGGATTGGTACTATATGGATCTCTACATGCGATGTTATCCCCCTCGAGAGCATCGGGTACATTGTGCTTGTGCGTTTCACTTACATCATGTACTCGTGTGCTTTCATTACATGTGCACTCCTGTGAATCTTGTACTCTCATGTTCACGGAGCCCCATGTATACTATCATGTGCACCCTATATGGGCCCCCATGTGATATCCTGTGTAATAACATAACCTGTTTAGATCCTTGTGTATTGATTGGGGATACGGGGGAGTGCTAGTAGTCGTGTGAACAATTCCTTTGTAGTGTAGATTCCTGTGCACCTCGACATCCTGGGCAAATCTGTCCTGTTCACATGTGCTATCTCGTACTCTGACTCACTAGCCACTGTTAGTTCTCTATGTATAGTAGATATTTACATTACAGTTCTCTTCCTGTTTACATACAGCATTTCTTCAGTACCTGTATCTTACTTTACTGCATGTTATATGTTTTCTAACCTGCTATGATCTGTTGAGATGTACTGTGCTCGCTCCAGTCCTGACTGGACCTGTTGATAAATTTTACAGATAGCCTGGAGGTGCCTGCTAGCCTAGAGGAGACACAGTAGGGTTTGTTTAGGTAGTTATTGTAGAACCCTAGAGGGGGGGGGGGTGAATAGGGAAATTAAAAATTAAACTATAATAGATGATGCAATAAGAACAATCTAGAGTAAAGAGTAGAAAGATCAAACGCAAACGCAAGGATGTATCCTGGTATCCTCTTTTGAGGCAATCCAGTCCCGGAACTCTCTCCGGCTTTAATCCACTATTATGCAAATAGTACACACGAGTTTGGATCCGAAGAACTCGCCAACTTCTACACGAGTTTGGATCCGAAGAACTCGCCAACTTCTACACACGAGTTTTCTTACGAAGGCTCGCCAACTTCAAACAAAAGAGAATGAAAGCTTGTTGATCTTCTAACACTTGAAGATCGAAAGTGTACAACTCTTAAATACTCTAGCACTTTTGGGAGAGGATGACAATGAAAAGCTTGGGAGAGTATTAATGGTGGAGCTCTTGGTTGTTGGAAAATTTATGAAGGAGTTGGTGGTTCAGCTCAAGAGAGAGAGAGCTTCCTTTTATAAGACAACCAAGAGTGGAAGGCATTTAATGCTCTGAATGCACGTAGAACGGCATGCCGTCGGTATGCCGCGGCATACCGCCGGTATGTCGGCCAAATAGTAACGGTCATAAATATGACCGTTCAAGAGCATTAAATGCGGTCATTAATGCACATCAGATCAAATCGAAAATTGAATATTCGAAATCCGGTATACCGCCGGTATGCCGGAGCATACCGTCGGTATGCCGACAGAAAGTCACAGAAAGTTTTGGAGTTGCTAGAAACGGCATGCCGCCGGTATGCCGTAGCGTACCGTCGGTATGCCGACAATAAATCACAGCATCTATTGTGTTGCTAGGAAACGGCATGCCGCCGGTATGCCGCAGCATGCCGTCGGTATGCCGATAATTCGAGACAGCAACTTTCTGGACACAGAAAGCGGTATGCCGCCGGTATGCCGAAGCATGCCGTCGGTATGCCGCTTATTGTGACAGAAACATTTCTGGACACGAAAACGGTATACCGCCGGTATGCCGTAGCATGCCGTCGGTATGCCGCTTTTTGTCACAGAAACTTTTCTGGACAAAAGAACGGTATACCGCCGGTATGCCGGAGCATACCGCCGGTATGCCGCTCTGAATAACTTGATTTTCGATTTGTGCTTTAAGTTATCATCCATCCTTTAGTGTTTTACAGAAATACCTAGACCAGTACAGACTCGAAAACACTAAGCATGAAGACGCCGACTTTATGCAGGGAATGCCGGTGAACGCCAGTCTTCAAGAAATCAGAACGTCCTTGATCTTCTGAGAGAATAAGAATCTGAAGAGCACAAGACTAAACTACGAAGATGCTGTTAATTACTCAAAATAAAATGTGCCAACAAACTCCCCCATTTTGATAATTGACAAAATAGAGAGATAGCATCTTCAGGGAGTATCTCCCCCGTAGGTAGACAGCTCCCCCTCAATACGATTTCTCCCCCTTTGTCACTTATTCAAAGATGGGGATAACTAAAGTAAACAGTGCACATATAAATGTAAAAATATGAGAAGAGTGATAAAAGCATGCATGAATATATTGAAGGAAAAGTTTAGATACATGCTTGACCCATACAAAGCAGAGATAAAGAAAATAAAGACTCTCCATTACGAGAGCCGGAACACTTGAGACAAACATGGATAAAGTCCCCGAAGGACTGCAAAAAGCAAGAAACAACCACACCGGTCCCCGAAGGACCACAAAAGACAGACAAGCAACACATAAAAACAAGAACCACTAAACCACTGAGACCATCACCAAAGGAGAACCATCCCTAATCCTCTGCCGGATCATCATCACCATCATTATCCTGAGCCTGCTGGAGGGCGCCAAAAGGATCAATGCCGTCCGGGTACATAAACCCGTAGGCATTGGGGTCAGAGAAACGCGGGGCCGTGTACATGGGATCCTGAAGATTAAGATCCAGAAAGGCATCCCGGTCTTGGAGAGTGCGCTGGATGAAGTAGCCCTGATCGTGGAAGCGAGACTGGATGAGGGCGCCAAGTCCACGAGTGTGGGTCCGCATCTGCTCCTCCGCCTGGGCCATCCTCAGATCAAAGTGGTGCTGAGTAAGTGGCATATAGCGGCCCGTAGATGGAGGGGTAGATGCAGGGGCAGCAGGAGTGGAACCCGGTTGCTCCTGGGAGGAGGAAGCACGGGAAGAGGAGCCGCCAGCAAGGGTACGGGAGACGGCCAGAAAAGAGGGGACCCCATCCGAGGAGCAGAGAGACAAGTCAACTTGTTTGGCCTCCATGAGTAAGGTGATGAAGGAACCATAGAGGAGGTTCTGCTTCCCCGCAGGCATGGTACGCCGGAATTGCAGAAGAAGAGTCTTGGGGAAGGAGAAACGCTTCCGGGCATAGAGATGGTACATAAGAACAAGAGCGTCACCAGTGATGGCGTCATAGTTCCCGCCCTTTGGAAACAGAGTGTGGCACACGATACGGTGGAGCTCGTAGTAAAACGGCTCCAGCTGGACGGAGAGTGCCGGGATGGCGGGAGGGTTGGGACCCTTGCAGATGATGCGACAGAATTCGTCGAAGGGTGATGCCGCCGAGGAGGTGAGAGCTCCCAAAAGAGGTAACGCATCACCTCTGTCCGGGATGCCCAAGATAGCCCCCACTTCCTTAGAGGTGAGACGGAAGTGGCGGTCATTCACCATAGATTGGATGGCGGAAGGGTCGTCGTCATCCGGTCTCATGTTGCAGTAGAATAGACGGACGGCAGCCGGGTAGACAGGGATTTGGCGCCGAAGAAGAGAGGAGAGACCGGCATCGTCAAACAAAGGGACGTGACCGGGGAAGAGGTTCCAGTTGATGGCCCGTCCTTTGAAGACGTTGTGGTTGGCGAAGTGTTGGAACCAAAGCTCGGCCGCCAAGGCGTTGGAGAAGACGCGTTGGTCATAGCCGGAGGGAAGCGCCACCGGAACGAACGGGTTGAACATGGTGGAGGAGGATCGGGGGCGCTTTGGGTTTGCCATGAGAAAGGAGCAGAGCTAGTAGTGGAGAAGAAAGGAATAGAGAGGAGGAGGGAGAAAGGATGGTATATAAAGGAGAGAGGGAAGATGAAGAGATGAGTTTTTGAAAAAAAAGGAAGGGGGGGAGGAGGGAACGGTTGTAGAGGAGTGGTAAATGGGGAAGGTGAAGGGAGAATGGGAATTGAAAGAGGGGAGTAAAAAGAGGAGAGAAAAGTGGAAAGTGATAAGAGAGGTAATTAATAGGAAGGGAGTTGAGGAGATGGGTAGTTAATGATGGATGTGATGGGAGAGAGGGAATAAGATAGTATGGAAAGATATGATAGAAGGAATAAAGGAGGATAGAGAAAAAGGTGGGGCCCAGCTCAGAGTTGCTATCCTGTCCGCAGTCGTTCGGCATGCCGTCGGTATACCGGAGTATACCGACGGTATGCCGAAGAACGAGACAGAATGTTATTCTGGTTCGAAAAAACGGCATGCCGGTGGTATGCCGTAGTGTACCGACGGTATGCCGAAGATCGAGACAGAACTGAATTCTGCTTCGAAAAACGGCATGCCGCCGGTATACCGCAGTATACCGTCGGTGTGCCGAACGAGAAATGGTTAGGGATCAAAGGATAAAATGCCTAGTTCACGGCAAAGGAAAGAGAAGCGGTCTTCCGGGAGAGGTTTAGTGAAAATATCGGCTAATTGATAAGTAGTATCAATAAATTCAAGATGGATATCTCCTTTTTGTTGATGGTCACGAAGAAAATGGTGTCTAATTTCAATGTGCTTCGTGCGTGAGTGACAAATCGGGTTTTTCGTGAGATTGATAGAGCTAGTGTTATCACATTTAATAGGGGTGCAAGAGTGAGAAATACCATAATCTAAAAGTGTTTGTGACATCCAAAGAATTTGTGCACAACAACAACCAGCCGCAATATACTCTGCCTCAGTGGTTGAGAGAGCGACAGAGTTTTGCTTCTTACTAAACCACGATACCAAGGACTTCCCGAGGAATTGACATGTGCCACTAGTGCTTTTTCGGTCAATCTTGCATCCGGCAAAATCCGCATCCGAAAAGCCGTGAAGCTCAAAGGATGAGGATTTCGGATACCAAAGACCCATGTTAATGGTGCCTTTGAGATAACGAAAAATGCGCTTGACGGCACTCAAATGTGATTCCTTTGGATTGGCTTGATATCGTGCACACAAACAGACACTAAACATGATATCCGGACGGCTAGCCGTTAAATAAAGTAAGCTACCGATCATACCTCTATACTTACGAATGTCGACCGATGTGCCATCTTCATCATTGTCAAGCTTGGTCGTTGTAGCCATAGGGGTCCTCATTGATTTGGATGAGTCAAGGTCGAAGCGCTTGAGGAGGTCCCTTGTATATTTTGCTTGATTGATGAAGGTTCCTTTAGGTCCTTGCTTGATTTGTAACCCCAAGAAGAAGGAGAGTTCTCCCATCATGCTCATTTCAAACTCTTCCTGCATAACTTTGGCAAATTCTACACAAAGTGTGTTGTTAGTGGAACCAAAAATAATATCATCCATATAAATTTGAACCAATAAGAGAGTCCCGTCATGGGATTTAATAAAAAGTGTGGTGTCAACTTTTCCCTTTGAAAAATTGTGAGAAACAAGAAAAGAGCTAAGACGCTCATACCAAGCACGTGGAGCTTGTTTGAGGCCATAAAGGGCTTTATGAAGTTTGAAAACGTGGTCAGGAAATTGAAAATCTTCAAAACCGGAAGGTTGTTTAACATAAACTTCCTCCTTAATAATACCATTAAGAAAAGCACTCTTAACATCCATTTGAAATAGCTTAAAGTCATTAAAACAAGCAAAGGCACAAAGCATACGAATGGATTCAAGACGTGCAACCGGAGCATAGGTTTCGTCGTAGTCAATGCCTTCCTCTTGGTTATAGCCTTGGGCAACCAATCGGGCTTTGTTACGAGTCACTAACCCATCTTCATTTAGCTTGTTGCGAAACACCCATTTAGTTCCAATAATGGGATGATTGTTAGGTTTTGGGACAAGTTCCCAAACCTTGCTTCGCTCAAATTGATTAAGCTCCTCTTGCATAGCTATCATCCAAAATTCATCGAGAAAAGCATCATTAACGTTTTTAGGCTCTATTTGAGAGATAAAAGCCACATTGGCACAAAGATCACGAGTGGCGGATCTTGTGCTAACACTTGAGGAAGGATCCCCAATGATGAGCTCCTTAGGATGATTGGTAACAAATCTCCATTCTCTTGGGAGATCCTTTGGAGGAGGCTCGAGAGGAGGAGACTCTTTTGATGGGGTCACAACTTCATTGTTAGATGAAGAGGGACGATCCTTAATAGAGGAGTTCTCCAATCCAAACGAGATGTCATCAATATCCTCGGAGGAGGAGAATGTAGAAGAGTTGAGTTCATTAAAAGAGACATTGATTGACTCTTCGACAACAAGACTTCTTTTATTAAAAACACGAAAACCTTTGCTATGAGTAGAGTATCCAAGGAATATTCCTTCATAGGCTTTTTCTTCAAACTTGCCTAGGTTATCCTTGGTATTCAAAATAAAACAATTGCAACCAAAAACCTTGAAATATTCAATAGAAGGAGTTTTGTTAAACCAAAGCTCATAAGGAGTCTTCTTAGTAATAGGTCTAATTAAGACCCTGTTAATAACATGACATGCCGTATTAACGGCTTCCGCCTAAAAATATTGGGGGAGCTTATATTGGTTTAACATGACCCGGGCCATATCGCCGAGGGTTCTATTCTTTCTCTCCACAACACCATTTTGTTGAGGAGTACGGGGACAAGCAAAATCATGTCCAAAACCATTCTTTTCACAAAATCTTTTGAAATCAACATTATCAAATTCACCTCCATGATCACTCCTAATTTTGTTAATAGAAAAGCCTTTCTCATTTTGAACACGTTTACAAAAAGCAACAAATTCACGAAAAGTATCACTTTTGCAAGCAAGAAAAATAACCCAAGTAAATCTTGAAAAATCATCAACTAAAACAAAGGCATAGAGTTTGCCACCAAGGCTAGCTACTCTACTAGGCCCGAAAAGATCCATATGAATAAGTTGAAGGGGTCTTGTGGTACTCACAGAGTTGATGGATTTGAAAGATGACTTGGTCAACTTACTTTTCTCGCATTCTTCACAAACCATATCCTTCTTGAAGGGGATGCTAGGAAGTCCTCGTACAAGCTTCTTGGAGGCGAGACGAGAGATGGTATCCATGTTAGCGTGTCCAAGCCTCATGTGCCAAAGCCAACTCTCATCGTTCTTTGCAACTAGGCACCTGTCATTGTTAGTACCTTCAACAAGATAAAGAACATAAATATTGTTTTCTCTAATGCCTTCATACACAATAGTTCCATTGGAGCTATCGGTAATATAGCATTTGAGTTTAACAAACTTGATATCATAGCCATTATCGGTGAGATGGCTAATACTAAGGAGGTTATGCTTAAGATTAGTAACAAGACATACATTATTGATACAAGGATAAGGAGGAGAACCGATATTACCATTTCCAATAATATAACCTTTTAGATTGTTACCGAAGGAGACATGTCCTTCCTTCTTCATCGATAGCGTTGTAAAAAGTGAAGCATCACCGGTCATGTGCCGTGAACAACCGCTATCGAGAATCCACTTGCTTCTAGCATGAGAAGGATTCGTCACCTACAACATAAGTTGAAGATGAACATTTTGGTACCCATGATCTTATGGGTCCTTGAGTGTTAGTCTTAGGAACCCATTTAAGAACTCTCATGTCAACTTGTTTTCTTGTATAACAAAAATTAGAAGTATGACCAAGCAACCCACAATAATTGCACATTAAGGAAGATCTAAAAGAAGAAGTGTGAGTGTTGTGCATATGTGAGTCTCTAGTGTGAGATGTTCTACCATGAGTGTTATGATGATAGAAAAATGCATGATGAGAAGTTTTCTTTTTAACAAAAGGTCCTTTTCTAGTGTTAGAAGAGGAGTTGTGTGTAGTGTTCATGTAATGGTTATGCCTAGCATTGTGATGAGTGTGGGGAGGTCTAGGAGCATGCATGTGAGTGGAATTCTTATTACTAGAATTCTTACTCCGTGTAAGAAGATCATTATACTTAATAGAAGTAGAATATTCTCTTCTATTAGCATCTTGACATTTGCGCATGGCAAACTCATAAGAGCTTCTCATGGATTGAATCTCATCATCCTTTTTCTTGATGGTGTCAAGAGATTCTTGAAGTTTTAGTCTCAAAGACTCCACTTCATCCGTGTCGGAAATAGGAGATTTTCCCTTCACATCATTAATGATGCTTGAGAGCCTCTCTACTTCAAGTTGAAGAGCCTCGACCTCCTTAAGAGATTTCTTGTATTTACTCCGAACACCTTTGTGTTCTTCATGTAACTCAAGAATGGCTTTCTCCAAATCATCATAGGTGAGAGTGTTTAAGGAAAAATCATCAAGTACCTCATCGGTTGCCATGAGACAAACGTTGGCATTGTGTTTGCACTCCTTGTCATTGTCGGAGTCGCTTGCGTCGCTTTCACACCAAATGCTAGTGTTGGCGAATTTTCTGGAGGACGAGCTTCCCTTGCTTGGCTTCTCGTACTTGCTTGAATCTTTTCGTATCATCGGACAATCCCTTTTGATGTGTCCGGGTCTTCTGCATTGATAGCATGCTGGATCTTCTTCATTGTCCCGTCTAGAGCGGTTGGCCTTGTTAAACTTTAAGAACTTTCTGAAGTGCTTAGCCGTGAGAGCTACTTCTTCATCGTCGTCCGACTCATTGTCATCGGAGCTATCCTTGGAGTAGGACCTTGATGCTTTGAGAGCAAGAGTCTTCTCCTTTTCTTTGTTCTTCTCCTTCTCCTTCTCTTGAATGGAGGATTCCTCTTGATCCTTCATGTCAAGCTCGTGAGTCATTAGTTTACCCATGAGGGTCTCTAGGTTCATGATGGTAAGATCGTTCCCCTCAATGATTGCGGTAGCTTTAGGACTCCAAGCTTTCGTCAATCCTCTAAGAATCTTCCTTATCTTTTCATGAGCGGGATATTCCTTTCCAAGAGAAGAGAGAGGGTTAATAATATCACCAAAACGAGTAAACATGCTAGCAATAGATTCATCATGCTTCATTTTAAAAGACTCATATTCTTGCGTGAGTCTACTGATCTTAGATTCTTTCACTTGTGAGGTTCCCTCGTGTGTGACTTCGAGTAACTTCCAAATCTCATTAGAAGTCTTGCAAGTAGAGATGCGATTGAATTCACTACTGTCAAGAGCACAGTAGAGAGCGTTCATTGCCTTGGCATCTCGACAGGCAAGCTTCTTGATGCTTTCGGCAAGTGTTTCTCGAAGGGTGTCAGAAGCAATATCCTCAACAGCTCTGGAAGGAGTAGGAAGGCCATTTATCACGCAATCCCATAAGTCGAAATCTATGGACTTGAGATAAATGCCCATCCTAATCTTCCAGTAGTTATAGTTGGTTCCATCAAATAGGGGAGGCCTATTTGTGGAGTGTCCCTCATTGTGAAACGTGTTGATGCTAGGGTTAGAGGCCATGGATCACTCAAGGAAGTAAATCCAAAACAAGAGAACAAAGCTCTGATACCAACTGTAGAACCCTAGAGGGGGGGGTGAATAGGGAAATTAAAAATTAAACTATAATAGATGATGCAATAAGAACAATCTAGAGTAAAGAGTAGAAAGATCAAACGCAAACGCAAGGATGTATCCTGGTATCCTCTTTTGAGGCAATCCAGTCCCGGAACTCTCTCCGGCTTTAATCCACTATTATGCAAATAGTACACACGAGTTTGGATCCGAAGAACTCGCCAACTTCTACACGAGTTTGGATCCGAAGAACTCGCCAACTTCTACACACGAGTTTTCTTACGAAGGCTCGCCAACTTCAAACAAAAGAGAATGAAAGCTTGTTGATCTTCTAACACTTGAAGATCGAAAGTGTACAACTCTTAAATACTCTAGCACTTTTGGGAGAGGATGACAATGAAAAGCTTGGGAGAGTATTAATGGTGGAGCTCTTGGTTGTTGGAAAATTTATGAAGGAGTTGGTGGTTCAGCTCAAGAGAGAGAGAGCTTCCTTTTATAAGACAACCAAGAGTGGAAGGCATTTAATGCTCTGAATGCACGTAGAACGGCATGCCGTCGGTATGCCGCGGCATACCGCCGGTATGCCGGCCAAATAGTAACGGTCATAAATATGACCGTTCAAGAGCATTAAATGCGGTCATTAATGCACATCAGATCAAATCGAAAATTGAATATTCGAAATCCGGTATACCGCCGGTATGCCGGAGCATACCGTCGGTATGCCGACAGAAAGTCACAGAAAGTTTTGGAGTTGCTAGAAACGGCATGCCGCCGGTATGCCGTAGCGTACCGTCGGTATGCCGACAATAAATCACAGCATCTATTGTGTTGCTAGGAAACGGCATGCCGCCGGTATGCCGCAGCATGCCGTCGGTATGCCGATAATTCGAGACAGCAACTTTCTGGACACAGAAAGCGGTATGCCGCCGGTATGCCGAAGCATGCCGTCGGTATGCCGCTTATTGTGACAGAAACATTTCTGGACACGAAAACGGTATACCGCCGGTATGCCGTAGCATGCCGTCGGTATGCCGCTTTTTGTCACAGAAACTTTTCTGGACAAAAGAACGGTATACCGCCGGTATGCCGGAGCATACCGCCGGTATGCCGCTCTGAATAACTTGATTTTCGATTTGTGCTTTAAGTTATCATCCATCCTTTAGTGTTTTACAGAAATACCTAGACCAGTACAGACTCGAAAACACTAAGCATGAAGACGCCGACTTTATGCAGGGAATGCCGGTGAACGCCAGTCTTCAAGAAATCAGAACGTCCTTGATCTTCTGAGAGAATAAGAATCTGAAGAGCACAAGACTAAACTACGAAGATGCTGTTAATTACTCAAAATAAAATGTGCCAACAGTTATTTCTTTTTGTCTGGAGTTGTATTTACCTTGTGGATTACTGTATCTTTATTTGAGTTTTGAGATGTACTTCTGGGTTCATGTATCTTAGACACTTAGACTTCTATCTCCCATATTTATTTTGGATTTTATGTTTTATCTATTCTTATCATGCTCTACCTTAAATGTGATTGAGTTGTATCTGCTATGTCACCCCCATTCGGGGAGTATAAACTGCTTAGCTTTATATTGTTAGATGTTGTGACCTAGGACAGCGTTCTACCGCCGACACTGCGGCGTAGGCTGGGCGTCGTTACGTTCTCGTGCCCTAACTCTAGGGTGCGGGTCGTGACACGTTTTTAGTGGTGGCCCATGCAAGTCGAGACTAAAGTGTAGTGGTATTCGAACTTGAGTACCACTACAGCCTGCACTAGGAATAGGATATATTTTGAAGGTACTCAATCACAAATAGGAACCCTTGAGAGATTTCCGGGACGACCCTGGAGAATCTTATTTAACTTCGATTTGAAAACTCTATTTTTCTCTTGATTTAATTTATTTTACTTTTGTTGTTAAATTTGATTTTTACGGATTATTGTTGAATTTGAGTTTGTATTTATTTTGATGGAAGATTTTTGAATTTTGAATTTTGATGACAGCTGTTGCATTCGAGTTTGTATTTTGATGGATTGTGTTCACTTTTGAATTTTGAAGTTCGTTAATAAATTTTGATTTGATTTTTGAGTATTCATTGTTGATTTAATTTGATTTTTGGCAAGATGAAATTATATGGGCTAGGTCATCTATGTTATGGAATCTAGTCTTCTATAGTCACATTAGCCAGCATAGTGAGGACATATAGTCTGACTCTGGATGTATTTCTCGGGTGTGGAAATTTAAGGTTTTTGCAGCCAAGCATGCGGCACCGCAAAAATGTTAAATACCATGATTCTAGAGATATGTGCATATGTCAAGGGCTCTGTGATTATCGTAGCCTTGCTTACTAGTATGACGAGGATTTAGAGTACCATGATTTTGGATAGACGCATATGATTATCGGATTGCACCTTAAAATATTTTGAACATGTTTTCTCTACCTTTTTTTTCTCAGTCATTCAAAAAAAAAGAAAAAAGAATTATTGTTTGTTGTTTTGCCTAGTTTCTTGCCATTTAACTTAAGAGTATGTTTAGTTGTTTTCATAAACCTTTGTGTAGCTTCTTGCTAGGAGTTTTTCATAATACCATGAATCGATGATTTTGCTAGACTTTATCTTGAATTTGATATTTAGCTCTGGATTTCAAAATCGTTCCTTCTTTAAACAGATAAGCAAAAATAGATTTCATTGTTATTCCTTCTTGCTATTATTCTTGTATTAAATAATAATGATAATAAAACTGTCTTGATTTCGTCAATCACCTCACCTGCTTGCAATCTTGGTAGGAATCTAAATGTTAGTCTTAACGTAGAATTAAATTTTTATTGGGACATGAGAATATGTATGTGAATATATATATCAGACACTTGCCTAACACGTATGCATGCTACACTTGATTCTCACATATCTAGATACTACTAATATGTTGATTGATGCTAAATTTTCAAAACCACAATATTTATGGTTTCCTGTTTTTCCAGTTAAAGTCGTAATTTAAATATAAATTTCATGTTATTATTTAGGTTTACATCACTGCACATGTATGTTATACATAGAGTTTCAATTCAAAAAAAATTGGTTAAGTTATGTTAAAATTGTAAAATCTGAGACTTCTGTGCATGTTAACCCTTGATGCTGAATTTCCGAATGTTAGTTCAAATTGCTGTTTTATTCCTTAAATGTAATATTGAGCTACCTTGTGGGAAGTAGAATATAAATTTAAGTTCATATTTTTACATGCTAGTTGTGATAAACATTGAGTTGGGTTTTAATGTTCAAGTTCTCCAAAATTCTGAAAACTAGTTACATGTTAACATTTTCACATTTGATTTCCAATGTTTAGTTCAATTTCAGATTTAACATGTAATATTAAACTGTATGCGTAGGTCAATGTGGGGATAGTATGTTAGGGTTCTTCTCTACCATGTTAGGATGTGTTAGGACCATTGAGATTTGTTGTGATATTTCAAACCCTAAAATCTGAGACCGTATTATGTTCATATTTTTCATGGTTTGAATGTTAGCTTACTTTTAGATTTTTTTTATATATGTAAACGCTGAACTAAAACTGGATTTAACCTTTCAATACTAAGCTATAACCCTGTACAAGGACACACACACACACGCCTACTATCTAACCGTATGAACATGTCCCCATACATATGATGCTAGTTTTTCCTCTCTAACGCTCTCTCTGTATATGTTTTGTGATTGGATTTCAATGCAAGTGACTTTCAATTCTTCAACTTGTAATTTTGATTTTCTTGGGATAGTACTTTTTCAGATGATTGGTAGTTACCTTTTTTTTTTTTTGAGTACCAGTTTTCATGTGGGATGGTAGACTGTCTTACAGTTTTGATGATTTGATATTTCTGCATCTTTTCTCGTTTAGCACCCTGGATTTGCTTGTGTGTTTGATATCCTATGACCGTTGGTTAGCATGACTAGTAAACCTAGATGAGACTTTACTGTCACCGTTGCCATGACCCTGTATGCCATTCTTTTATTTGATGGTATGATTTGTTTAAGTTCTGGAATTTTGATTGTGGGGGTTTGACCTAGAGGGAGTAGGGATATTTTAATTTCGAGGATGAAATTTTTATAAGGTGGGTAGGATGTGAGCACCCTGAATTTCGGGTTGAATTTTTATTTTATTTTATTTTATTTTCTGATTGTTTAGTTTCATCAAATAATTAATTTTGTTATTTTTTCCTTAAGTGTACTTTCCCATGCCTTTGATATTTGGAGTATCAGGGATGTTCAACTCTGGAAAGCTTCTTCACGAGTTTTGGAGTGGACACGAATACCTTCATGACGGTATATAGTGTCCCATCCAAACTTGTTCTCTTGTGCTCTTTCTGCTTCGCTGAACTTCGGGTCGGTTTAGACCATTTGATTGATAATTATTTTCTCACTTTTTTCCTTGATCATTTTCAGCGCGTTACCATGACATTTAAATTGGGAGCGCCAGACCAGTCATTTCCTTGAAACCAACTCCTCATTGATGATCTACTCGAGACGCTCGTCACCCATGACCTTCGTTTCCCCCTCAGATACGTCATTTTGGGCTCCATTTGATTCGCACAACTTTTCCGACACGTGACCCGATTTTATTTTACGCCACGACGTCACATTCATTTTCCAACTTGATTTGTGGGTCCCCTGTCGACCAAAATCTGTCCGCCCCAACTATGAACATGGCCCACTTTGAGCCTACTACCCGTCCGTCACTTGTGTCCCATTTATTGGAATCCCCATGTGCTACTTATTTACACATGATCATCGACGCCTATTTTTTAATTCAATTTTTGCACAATGTCCAGATTTGATCCAATCCGGCTCCACCAAGTCCAGTCCAGCTTTGTGTTGCCCTCCATCAGGACACCCTCATAATTCTTGCCTAAAAATATTAAGTACTTGTTTTATCTATTTTTAATATTAATGGAAAAATCTCCATTGATATTAATTCCTATAGGAATAACCTATTTTCTCCATTTTATTCCTAGCCATAGGATCCTCCTCTTTTAATCATGTCCATTAATTTCCTCCATACAAAATTTTCCCCCAACACCCTGTGTACAGCCGGCCCTAATTTCTATGTTGGATAACTTTTCCTCTCTCTCTCTCAATTGTTATCATCTCTTTCTCTCTCCTCAATTAATTCTCTCCTTCTCTCTCATTTGTTTCCCATGCAACAACCTTCACACAACACCACAGCAGCTCCCACGCCATGGCCCCGACCTCTCATCCTTCTCTCCTCCCCGACCAACCTCCATGGCTTGACCCCCTCACCCCTGGCCGTCGGCCATGGCCTCCAACCGCCACCACCTTCCTCCTCCATTCCTTCCGACTTCCTCCTCCTTCCCTCCATGAACAAACGCCGCCACCACCTATCACCATCGCGACTCCTACACTCCTTAGCCACTCGAACCACCTCCACCCTCTCCGTCCAGTGGCGCCACCGTCGGGCCAAGTGCGCCGTGCAACGCGCCTCGCTGCAATGGCAGCAGCTCGCAGAAGCGACAGCACAGCAGCAGGCCGGAACGGACGCGCGCGCGTACGGGCTTTGCCGCCGCCGGCCGTCGTGCCCCCGACAACCATCCCCCCGGGTGCGCCCAACCCTGGCCAGTCCTCCCATGACGGCCACCGTCCTCCCGGACGCGCCGTCGAGACGATTCGCGCGTTTTGAACGACGTTCCGTCGTGACGCGCGCGAAATGAAGTTCGTTTTAGCGTCCCGTCGCAGCAACTTCGTGCGCATTTTCCCGGAGATCCGACCGTTGGATCGGCGATTTCTTTGCTCCATCGCAATCTTGGTATATCCACCTTCGCTCATGTCAATTTTCGTCCGTTAATTTTATCGTTTGATACATCAAAACCGGCCACCAAGTTGACCGTTTAAATTGTATTAAATTTGGACAGTTTCGCGGGGCCAACTTCGTCAGCTTGTATCTCCTCCACCGTAGCTCCGTTTGGCGTGCTACCAGTTCCGGTGCGAAGCTGGTATAACCCTCTTGCTACCCCTTCAGTTTCGTTTCATTGTGAGCTTGTTTGATTGGTTGAATTCGACGCCAAAGTTGGCCGTCCGAATTCGTAATTTCCAACTTGTAAAATTCCATTTTTGAACACGGGACTCCAGATTTCATTTCTGACACCACCATTAGACTTGTGGCGTCGTTCTGGCATGTTTTGATATAAAATTTGTTAGATTTGGAGAACGTGGGCCCGGGCTCATTTTTCGGAGCAAAGCGGGTCCCACATTCTGGGTCAACGAGACTTTTTGACGCCGGCTCATCGGAATCCAATTTCGGAGATACCGTTGAGTTCGTATCGTCATTCTGAACTCGTTGACATATAATTTGCTAGGTTTTGGTGGACATTGGGTCTGGCACGCATTTCGGTGCAAGTCGGATACCAATATCCGGGCCAACGGGTCATTTTGAGATTGGCTCATCGGAATCCAATTCCGGGGATACCGTTGAGTTCGTGTCATCATTCTAGACTCGTTGACAGGTAGTTTGCTAAGTTTTGAGAACTTTGGCCCCGACACGCATTTTCGTGCAAATCGGAATTCCAAGTTCTGGTCAACGGGCCAAAATGAGATCGGGACAACGGAATCCAATTCTGGAGATACCGTTGGGTTCGTATCGACATTCTGGTTGCGTGGACATATAATTTGTTATATTTTATAGACTTGTTTTCTTGCACATTTTTCGGTGCAAAACGGCTCCGACACGGACACCGTTTTGACCCGAAATTACCTTTTTGCCCTTGTGTCCAAATTGGACCGTTGGATAGGCTATCCTAGCTAATTTGACCATTCTGGACACGTTGGCGATGTTTATTTCATCGTCCGACAATGTTTGTTGATAATTTCTCTAAGTTTAACCTTTTTATAATTAATTAATAATTAATTCATATAATGATCGTATTTCGGGATTAGTACAACGAAACTGAGATCAGCCAATTCCAGTGATCTTATATCGCTGAAATTGACAAGTTGGACATGTGGATCACTATAATAAGATTATCAGCCTTACCGATAATCTTCTTATCTCGATTTACGCGTTGTAAGTTTTAACGTACAAATAACGAAGTACACTTTATATTAGACTAGAATTGACCCTGATTGACCTAAGTTGACCAGTTGACCCAAAGTCAACTGTAAGTCAACACTTGACCAAGTTTGACTAGATTATTGACCGGAGTCGACCTAGAGTTGTTTTGACTTAGAAGAACCTAGAATAATATAGATTGCCTGTAGGGATTTATTTATTTTAACTTGAACACCTTCTAACCTGTGTTGCTTTAAATAGGACTCTGTGGCTTCAGTGGGACCCCCTATTCTTATCAGCTGTTCAGGTTATCGAGGCGAGTACATTCTCTGATCATTTCATATCCTGCTTAGAATTATTTCCTGCAGTAGATTACTTTACTTGTACTGTCACGTTGGTCACACGGATTGGTACTATATAGATCTCTACATGCGATGTTATCCCCCTCGGGAGCATCGGGTATATTGTGCTTGTGCGTTTCACTTACATCATGTACTCCTGTGCTTTCATTACATGTACACTCCTGTGGATCTTGTACTCTCATGTTCACGGAGCCCCATGTATACTATCATGTGCACCCTATATGGGCCCCCATGTGATATCCTGTGCAATAACATAACCTGTTTAGATCCTTGTGTATTGATTGGGGATACGGGGGAGTGCTAGTAGTCGTGTGAACAATTCCTTTGTAGTGTAGATTCCTGTGCACCTCGACATCCTGTGCAAATCTGTCCTGTTCACATGTGCTATCTCGTACTCTGACTCACTAGCCACTGTTAGTTCTCTATGTATAGTAGATATTTACATTACAGTTCTCTTCCTGTTTACATACAGCATTTCTTCAGTACCTGTATCTTACTTTACTGCATTTTATATGTTTTCTAACCTGCTATGATCTGTTGAGATGTACTGTGCTCGCTCCAGTCCTGACTGGACCTGTTGATAAATTTTACAGATAGCCTGGAGGTGCCTGCTAGCCTAGAGGAGACACAGTAGGGTTTGTTTAGGTAGTTATTTCTTTTTGTCTGGAGTTGTATTTACCTTGTGGATTACTGTATCTTTATTTGAGTTTTGAGATGTACTTCTAGGTTCATGTATCTTAGACACTTAGACTTCTATCTCCCGTATTTATTTTGGATTTCATGTTTTATCTATGCTTATCATGCTCTACCTTAGATGTGATTGAGTTGTATCTGCTATGTCACCCCCATTCGGGGAGTATAAACTGCTTAGCTTTATATTGTTAGATGTTGCGACCTAGGACAGCGTTCTACTGCCGACACTGCGGCGTAGGCTGGGCGTCGTTACGTTCTCGTGCCCTAACTCTAGGGTGCGGGTCGTGACAAATTCCCTCTCCCTATCACAGACATCATGATCGACAATACATGCGGCTTCGAACGCATGTCATTCATGGATGGCTTCTCGGGGTACAACCAAATCAAGATGTCTCCTGACGACGAAAAGCATACATCATTCTGAACACCGATTGGCACATACTGCTACACAGTCATGCCTTTCAGTTTAAAGAATGCTGGCGCAACCTATCAAAGAGCTATGCGTATCATCTTCAGGGATCATTTGCGCAAGACCTTGGAGTGCTATGTCAATGACATCGCCATGAAGAGTCGCTGTAAGGGAGACCATCTCCAGGATCTGAGGACGGTATTCGACCTAATGCGAGCACACAACCTGAAGATGAATCCCACAAAATCCTTCTTGGGCGTATCCAGCAGAAAATTCCTGGGTTTTATCATCACCGCCCAGGGTATCCACGTAGACCCTGAGAAGACAAAGGCAATCATGGAGATGGGTCCCCCGAGAAATCTCCGAGAACTTTGAGGCCTCCAAGGGAGGTTAGCTTACATCAGGAGGTTCATTTCTATCCTCTCCGGGCGATGTCGTCCATTCACCCATCTCATGAAGAAAGGCGTCTCGTTTGTATGGGATGAAGAATGCCAACATGCCTTCGACAACATCAAAGAATATTTGTTGAATCCTCCAGTCATGGTGGCCCCGGTTGCTGGAAAACCATTCTTGCTATATGTACGAGCGATGGAGCATTCTCTCGGCGCTCTGCTGGCACAAAATAACGATGCAGGCAATGAACAAGCTATATATTACCTCAGCCGAATAATGATTGGGCCAAAGCACAGATACACCGCCGTGGAGAAGGAATGCCTCGTCCTGGTGTTCGCCATTCAAAAGATGCGACACTATGTCATAGGATAAACCATACATGTGATCTCACGAGTCAACCCTCTTAGGGTCCTCATGAATAAACCAGGGGCACTCAGCTCTCGCCTCGCTATATAGGCAATATTACTGTCCCCCTACCATATGATCTTCGTCCCACAAAAGGCTGTTAAAGCTTAAGCCCTGACAGACTTTTTGGCAGCCCACCCAGGCTCGAAGTCGTCCAGAATATATGAAGGAATCCCAGATGAGGTCGCCGACTCGCATGCAACCTCTCATGATGATATATGGCGAATGTTCTTCGACGGTGCCTCAAGGACCGGACCTAAGGGCAACATCGTCGTCAGAGTTGGGGTGGTGCTGGTTTCTCCTTTCGGATTGGTGATCAATCGCGCTTACTCCCTTACAGAACCCTGCTCTAACAATATGGCCGAGTACAACGCTTTGGTCATTGGCCTCCAACTTGCAAGAGAGCTGGGGTAGAATATCTTGAAGCGTACGACGATTCACAGTTAATCGTCAATCAGATCCGGGGTTCATACGAAGTCCGCCATTAAGATATGATCCCCTATCACCAAATAGCGATCGACATCATCTCGTCATTCGAGGGGTTCTTCATCGAACACGTTCCCAGACTCCAAAATATCGAAGCTGATGCTTTAGTAGGCCTTGCCGCTTCCCTAGCAGTGCCAAATTATATTCATCAATTGGTGGATGTGATAGGCCATGAACTGGTCTGTCCCAAGAACAATATTCAATTCGTGGCGAGTTATTCTGCTTAGACGATCGACGAAGTCCCAGACTGGAGACAACCATTCATTGACTTCGTAGTTTACGACATCCTGCCCGAGAACCCGAAAGAGGCCACCTCTATCAGAAGGCGTTCTCTCAGATTCTTCTACGATATAGAGACGAAAATGCTGTATCGCCGATCCTACGATGGATTATTGCTTCGATGTCTGTCAAACGCAGAAGCCAAAGAAGCCGTACGCGAAGCTCATGACGGTGTCTGTGGGGCCCATCAGCCTGGCCCAAAATTGCAAGACCGTCTTCGCCGAATAGGCTACTACTGGCCCACGATGGTAGCAGATGCAATAGACAATGCAAGAAAGTGCAAAGCTTGCCAAGTCCACGCAGACTTCATCCACCAACCATCCGAATTCCTATATCCTACAGTGGCATCCTGGCCATTTGAAGCATGGGGAATGGATATCATCAGTCCGATTACTCCATATTCCTTTCGAAGACATCGCTTCATACTCGCATTCATAGATTACTTCTCCAAATGGGCGGAAGCCGTCCCGCTTGCAGAAGTCAAAACTTCAAATGTGATCAACTTTCTTAAGCATCACGTCATCTATCGCTTTGGACTGCCCCGAAGGATCATCCACGATAATGGTCTGCAGGTTGCAAGCCATGTCTTCTATCACTTCTGCGATAAACACCGAATTCAGAATGTTGCTTCGACACCATACAATCCGGCAGCGAATGGGTTGGCACAAGCATTCAACAAAACCATCATCAGGTTACTCAAGAAGTTCGTATCGTCCAACAAATGCGACTGGAACGAGAAGCTTGGCGAATACTTATGGGCACACCGTACCACAGTCCGAACAGCCACAGGGAATACACCATTCTCTCTGGTGTACGAGAGTGAGGCAGTTCTCCCATTGGAGACTTAAATACCCTCACTCCGTGTCGTCCTTACTTACTAATTGACGACGGACGATTACTACCGTCGTCGACTACAAGAGTTGGAGGCCTTAGATGAAAAGCGTCTCTTGGCTCAGCAACGAATCGAGCTTTACCAAGCACGTATCTCCGGAGCCTTCAACAAGAAGGTTAAAATCAGAACATTCCAAGTGGGCGATCTCGTCCTGGCAGTTCGGAGGCCGATGGTTATGACTCATAAAACTGCCGGCAAGTTCCAGCCAAAATGGGAAGGTCCATTTATCATTGAGGCCATATTCTCCAACGGTGCTTACCGCCTCGCAAAACAAAACGGAGACTTGCTCATGCTGCCAGTCAACGACAAGTTTCTGAAGAAATATTATGTTTAAACGACATTTTCCAGATTACCGAGTCATGTACCCGCTGGTACCGCTGAACTCATATTCACAGAAATCCTAGATTATCGAGTTATGTACCCGCTGGTACCACTGAACTCTCATCCACAATACTCCAGATTATCGAGTTATGTACCCGCTAGTGTCACTGAACTCACATTTCCAAATTCCAGATTATCGAGTCATGTACCCGCTGGTACCGCTGAACTCATATTCCAACTCTCTCAGATTATCGAGTTATGTACCCGCAGGTGCCTCTGAACTCACATTCTGGTCACTCTTTTAGGTAGTAAGTCATGTATGATCATACCTCTGAACTTATTTCTCTGAAAGAGCTCCTCCCTCATGATCCACTACCCGCAATTTTTGTGCACAAAAAAGGGTAACGGATCCACAAAATTTCCAAAACGACCACGTCGATGTTACCTCTGAGTCGTTTCACTTCCGCCAAAAATAAATCACCCCTCTACATAGAATTTCCATGTCCTCATTACCTCTGAGTCGTTCTATGTACCCCTTCATGAAGCCCACTCCTGCCATGTCCTCATTACCTCTGAGTGGGAAGGCTCCATCGAAGAAACCCTCATATTTGCCATATCTTCATTACCTCTGAGTAAATGTGTCGGTCCTCCCTCGACTTATTATCTGTACAAAAAAAATTGCTAGTGCACGCCAAGGATAGTAGGTCCACAAATATCCTCCGTTGGGTCCACCCCTGCTATGTCCTCATTACCTCTGAGTAGGAAGACTCCATAGTAAAACCCTCATACTTGCCATGTCCTCATT
Source organism: Iris pallida (assembly GCA_029216955.1). Lineage (NCBI taxonomy): Eukaryota > Viridiplantae > Streptophyta > Magnoliopsida > Asparagales > Iridaceae > Iris > Iris pallida. The sequence continues at coordinate 5,166,783 of JANAVB010020797.1, forward strand.
ACCTCTGAGTAAGTATGTTGGTTCTCTCTCGTCTTATTATCCGTATCCTGAGCCAGGGTACGCTGAGGATAATAGGTCCACAAATGTCCTCTGCTGACCACAAACACCCTCCGTTGAGTCTACTCCTGCCATGTCCTCATTACCTCTGAGTAGGAAGACTCCGCGGTAAAACCCCATACTTGCCATGTCCTCATTACCTCTAAGTAAGTATGTTGGTTCCCCTTCATCCTACTATCCGTATCCTAAGTCAGGGTACGCCAAGGATAATAGGCCCATAAATATCCTTTACTAAGTTTCTTAGTACATGCCTATCATTCCTCATCATGTCCCGGGAGCCCAGCTGCTCCAGGGCATTCTCTCTCCCGATACCCGGAACGTCCATGACCACATTGCCGTAGAATTGTTCTAGGTATCCCCATCAAACTTGTTATCCGTACCTAAAACCAAGGTATGCCAAGGGTAACAGGTCCACAAATAAGTTCCCCGTTCGGGGCAAACGCCACCATAGCACCACAAGCACAACAAGAAGTACAAATAAAGGATGGAATAAAGCATGCTCTTTTATTTGGAAGACAAAAAGTACTACATGTTCTAGGGATAATGTCCCATTTAAAGAAAGAAAAAGAACGAAAATAAAAAAGGAGAAAAAAGGCCGTCTATGGTTCGGCATTACATAGTTCCAGGAGACGGTTCTTCACCAAGGTGGTCCCCTGATCAAGCCGCTGTTTAGCTCGACGCTCCGCTTCCTGGGACAAACGCTTCGCATTATACAAGTCCATGTGTGCCTGCCAGTCGTCCTCCAACTTCTTCAGGGCAATTTCCAGATCAGCCAAAGCTCGATTCACTCTGTCATCCTCCTGGATAATTAGCTCGCTTTCGGTACGGGCAGCCTCAAGCTCAGACTCTAGGAAAGCTAACTTCCTTTGAAGCTCAAGGATCTGCTCCCGCGTGTCAATGATCCCATGGGAGGCAGTCGCTTTCCGAGCCATAATATCTTCACTCTCGCGGCTCAACTCATCATATCGATAAGACAGATCGCGAAGGTCCTTCAGTATGGCCGGCCTAGTCTTATCCCGAGCAGCCCTTACCTCCTCTACAGCAGCTGTAAGGAAACTGCGCTCCTGATCTATAGCAGCAGACAGATCAGCCTGTCGCAGCACCTGAAGCTGGTCCACCAGCTGATCAGCCTCTAAGAATTTTGCCTCCAGAAGCACGGCTACCCCTGTCCCACCGGAAAGAGTCTTAAGGATATCAATATGACCCTGGGCGCATTGCCGGGCCAAAACAAAAGAGGTCCCTCTTTTCACAGCAGCCGCTACCCCCTCTTTAAGTGACGATAAAAGATGTCAACCACGTCCTGTAACGCTTCGTTCAAGACCTCTGTAAAGGATAGTGTCAAAGGAAGCGTGGCCGGCAATGTCGAAGGAGGTGCGCTAGAACTTGCCCCCATGGGGATAAATTCTGAGCGAAACGAAGCACGGATAACGGCTAACTCTTCTTCCGCCACACAAAGAGCCTGGACACTTGGCAGGGCAGAGAGGTCGACTCTCGGAGCCGTCTGAGCAGAAGAAGACGCAAGGACCATTGTCCCCTTCCCCGGCCGTCCCACCGCCTGAGCAAAAGAAGACGCAAGGACCATTGTCCCCTTCCCCGGCTGTCCCCTTCCCCTCAAGACGAATCGAAAAGGGAAGAGGTATGCTCCACTGCGCCAATGCCCCTTCGGCAGAGCCTGTCTCAACAATGTTCATCATCGGTACTAGAGAGGCAGGACCTGTATGTCCAGAGGAACCATCAATCGACGTAACCCGAAGGATGTGATGATAGAGCAGATAGGCCTCCTCGTAAGTTAAAATTCGGCTTATCTTACCAGGGGAGGAGCACAGAGGTTGTAACTCGCTCGCAGCTGACGTGGCCTCCTCACCCGCGACCTCCAAGTTAAGTTTCGCTGGCTCTTCTGTCCTAGCCACCCTAGAGGAAGGTACGACTCGATCAGCGTCATCTTGATGAAATTCCGTAATTTCGGGGACAGGTCCATCGGAACCTCCGTCATCTTGAGTCATGACCTCGGCAACTTGAGATTCCTTTTCTTCTGACACCTACGGGAGGGAAAGAAAATGATTAAAGATCAAAACTGGAGGAAACGAAGAACTGAATAAAAATTGTAGTAATTTGTTTTACCTCCAAAGCGGGGTCGACCTCCTCGCTTCACTTCCTTATAGTCAGCCTGCGACGTCTGGTCGCAGCCAACTTTCGGGAATGAGGAATATCGCTAACAGGGGAAATTTGTCTGCTACGCTTCCGTACAGAACCAGGTGCGACGGGTGGCTGATCCGCCGCCATCTCATTTAACGAAAGTGGCGACTGATCCGCCCCAACATCTTCCACCGGGAAGGAAGAGTCATCTGCATCATGCTCCTCGTCCTCATCATCCACAGTGGTAGAGTCTGAGTCTGGCACTTCGACTCTATTCTTCTTCTTCTTCTTCCTCATCTTGGCCCCTTGGGGCTTCTCATCCAAGCCAGTACCAATAATAAAATTGGTACCCGAGCTAAAACCAATGGAGAGCTTGTTCGCCATGACATGGTATAAGGCCGCCATGTACAAAATCTCTACCGACGCCTCAATGGAAGGAACCGAGAAAGTGGCACGAGTATGAAATGTATCATAGTAATGCCAGGCCCTGATGCCATCAAGGAGGCTACCTTCAAAACCCAGACAAGAACTGGGAGTGTCCAGAAAAAGTTGGTTGTACCCAAACTGACGAGCAAACCTGCTGGGCAGGTAAGGTTCCAGGAAGACAGTATTACGGTTGTGGTATACCAAGTGGGCGGGGCGGATGTTACGCAACCACAAAATCATCTGGCCGTCTAAAAGTTGAGAAGGACCAATACCGTCGAGATGTACGTCCGCTATTTCCTCAGCAGTAAAATAAGGGACGGATACGAAAAAGTTATACCTATCTGCTCTCGCCAGCGCCATCCGGCAGGCACGCATAGTATTATACTCCAAAGGCTCGTTACGATAACGAAAGATATAAGCGTCATCAGCAATCATGCCATCTTCAGAAGCCGGTCTTATCAAAGACCGGTAGTGCATTAATAGCCACCCCATCAGATAATGATAGGACAGCTCGGTCCTTTCAAAGTCTTTTGTTACCTCACGGGCGATGACCTTGGACGTAAAAGTACGGAGGCCACGCTGTATGCTGCACACCATGGCCGGAAGAAGAGCTAGTTTTACTCTAAAAACTAGCTTCACAGCAGGAAGAATAAAATTACGGCTGATCCTTTCAATAGAACCAGCTCCTCCTGAGACTACGCAATTCCGCAGCCATACCATCAAAAATCCTGCTAGGAGCGCCTTCTCTGACAGCTCTTGGGTATCCTGATAAAAATAACCAAAAGAGTCGGTCTGGCTCCCAAATTTGTCGCTGGTGGAGGCTACCCTCTTTGTCGACGACATCAAAGCCTGAACCGCCTTCCGGGATTGAGGACTTCGGGAAGTAACTCGGCCTGAGGCTCCCATCGAGAAGAGATAGTTCACCCAGTCCTTAGTATGGGGAGCATTCCCTTCCGAGCTGCTTTTCTTCTTGGCTATCTGCTGGCACGTACTATAATGGCATAATATTTCGTGATAAGTAGCCACGAATCCCAGGTATCGTTCTTCCAGCTCTTCGAACTCCTCATTCGTAGGAGTGTATGCTTCAAAAGCTTCATCCCCCCAAGGAAGTTTGGAAATCGCATGCATCTCATGGAGTACAAGCCCCATTTCCTCTACAGGGGTATAGAAGGTTCCCGTACGGCAGTTGTACATCTCCAGCAAAACCATGAATAACTTCTTGTTTACAGGTAAGCCGTGGCTGGTGCGCCGAATGGCGTAATAAAGACCAATCTCACGCAAAAAAGTCTCATACTTTCGCGAGATCCACATAGACAGATTGATCCATAAGGGGATGGGGTGTATCCAACTTGGGAGTGCCAACCGGCCGATTGGATAAGAGCCTTTCCTAGCAAGTTGGTTCAGGAAAGTATCGGCTGAAGAAAACGTAAAATTGGGACCCGGCACATTCAAGAAAGCACCCGGGGCCAATCCTATTACATAACGGCTGGCATGCACCTTGCCCGCACACACTGACTTCATGCTATTGTTGTAATGGATATCGCCCACAAACATCCTATTCCGGGTAGGAGTCAAAGACTCTTCCATCTTCCTATCCAGCGGAAACATATTGAACCAAGATAGTGGAAAGTGGCACACCATTTGAGGGATACAAATCACAATCCCGTTAGAAATGAAGCTCCAGTTCTCCGATATATCCAGAACTTGACTATTCTTCACAGTCAAAGCGTCTCCAAAGAAGAATGCAGGTTTCAGGTATTCCCCTTCCAATTTTCCCGAATTCATCATGGCACATAGGAAGTGGAAAGGTTGGTTCTTGAGGGCATTTATCCTCGTCAAAGGCTCGTCACTAGGAAGCTGGTCTGCCACATACTGAACTATCTGATCGTACCTATAGCCCATAGCGGCCTGAGCACGACCCACTAGAGGTTCCCTCGCACCGTTAACTGGGAAATTTACTGAAAAAAGAAGACAAAAGAAAATAAGTCAAAAATATGGACAAAGAGAACCGATGGGTGTTTTCGAGCTTATGCGGCTCCAACTTAATGGAGCCTCATGCGGCTCAACTCAGAAAAACACTTATGCGGCTCCGTTCAGTGAAGGTTCATGCGACAGTGCCCTCATATGGCTCTCAGAGTTCGGATAAGTTCACGCTGTTCACATGACAAACAAATTCGTACGAGTCTATGCGGCTCAGTGCAGCCTATGCAGCTTCGTCGACGAAGTACATATGCGGCCACAGCAATAATTCTCATGCGGCTCACGGCTTGACCATGAGATGTACATATGGCACACATGAAGATGAAGTCTCGCGTATAAAATATGCGACGTAGCCATGACAGTTAGGGTTCCAAACTCATGCGAAGGTCCTTACCATCGATAGCGGGGTAGACGTTGGGGTGAACTACGGGCACGTCAGCTGGCGGAGGAGCTGCCACATTCGTCGTCGCAGAAGCAACTTTCATACCCTTCGCCGCCGATGAAGACACTGCCTTCTTCGCCGCAATAGTCTTCTTGGGAGCCATTACTATGATCAGAGAAGGAGGACGAAAACAAGAGAGCTAGGGCAATAGCAAAAAGTAAAAGAAAGTCTTTCCCAAACACCCTGCTATTTATAGGCAGAACCTCAATGGACCGATGCATCGATTCATGTACAGAATAGCCAACTCTTCGGTTATCAAGGCGATCTGATTATTTAAGGCTAAACTCTTGGGATCCTGCCCCAAAAAGCGGCCTTGAATCTGACAGCAAATCAAGAGTAATCAATGCAAAATATTTGCACACATGGCATGAAGACGTGGCAAGGAGCCCCAGCAGCTCAGATGGCAATGTGGCTAGAACGACCATGCGGCTCAGATGGCCATGCGGCTGAGGGGGCTATGCGGCTGAGACACCCATGCGGCCAGAACATCCTATACGGCCAGAAGAGTTTGTACATAGCCATGCTTCTTATTCAAAGTATTTCAATTTTGCAAATTGAAAACTTTGAAGGAGGTCTTGTAGAAGCATGGAAAAGAATAAAGAAAGGTTCATGTGGCCAAGAACCCCCATGCAGCTCAGAGAGCCCATGCGGCTCGAATAATTCCATGCGGCCCAGAGAGGAGCCACATGGCCGTCAACAGGTCTTTCCTTCGTCTTTTGCTGTATTTAATGCCATGACGGCTGACAGCTCTGACAAATGACAGCTCTGACAAAAAGGCGCAATAATGACTGACATAATGGCATATCCCTAGGGAAGAGGAGAAAATCTTCTCACAGCTGGCAGAATCCATTTAATCCCGAGGCATGCGGCTGTGGCCGCCCATCTTCATGCGGCTGCATCCTTTATGCGGTCGCCCATCAGTATGTGGCTGTATCTCTTATGTGGCCTCCCATCGGCATGCGGCTTTTCATCCCCATGCGGCTGCCCATCTTCATACGGTCATGTAGCCTTATGCGGCCCACTTATCTGCGGCTCTGCCAAGATGATTGAGACACGTGGCAGTCTTATCTTCCTAAAATTATGGGTGTTAACAAATCCTAATCAGATTTGTTGCAACAAGTGCCCAGATCAAATCAAATCGAATAAATTGGACACGTGGCAGGCCATTACAAGTCTCGAATATTCATAGCAATCAATATTTATTGCCCACAAAGATTTGATACAATCTATATTAATTACCTAGATTTGCTAGAATCATAATGAAGGGCCCAGATTAATTGGTCCTTAACCGTCGACATATCAAGGAGGCAATCATCGCAAACCCTAATGATTGTATCCTCACTCCTATAAATAGCAAGGTGCCATTCCCTTGCAAATAGGACCTTTTTTTGGAGAAGAGCACCAGAGCACTTGGAGAGATAAAAGCAAGCACAGAGAGAATAAGGAGAGCATTTTCTTCAACGCCAAGCAGATCTTCTCCGGAGCCAAGGCTGCATCCGATCGTCTAAGTAGTAAGGCAGAGCTGCCGTCGCTTTCTCGAGCCTCTATCGTCACCCCCCAGAATCTAAAATAAATAATTGTACTTAGATTGCTGTACCTAGGTTTTCGTCTCTAGGCTTTCTTTGTACGAGCGAGTTTGTATTATGAGTCTAAGTTCAGTCCTCCGATAATTGTTCTGTACTTTTACAATCAATGGCAAACAACTTGGGAGCAGTTCAAGGGCTTCTTCAAGAAGAAGTTCTTCCCAGATTCAGCGCTTCGAGCCTTGGAGTCGCAGTTCGAGAGCTTGGTTCAGGGGAGCCTATCCGTGGAGGAGTACACTGGGGAGTTTGGCCGCCTCTGCAGGTTCATAGAGGGCTTGAGTGAGACGACGAAGGCCCAGAGGTTTCGGAAGGGTCTTGGTTAAGGAGGTCAAGTCCTTGACCAAGGGCAACAGGGATGCCACTTTTAAGAAGATTCTGACGGGAGCCTTATTGGCAGAGGATGATCTTGAGCTTAGGCTCAAGAGGGGGCGAGACCCAGTTGGAGGCAGCAGCATCGGAGGCCAGGCCAAGAGGCCTCACTTTCAGCACCAGCAGTCGAGGCAGTTCCAGTCGCAGCCGATCCAGCAGATGCCAGTTCACCAGCAGCAGCAGCCGAGACAGTACTAGCAGGGCCAAAGACAGGTGATCATTTGTGCTTACTGCAAGAAGCCCGAGCATGTCACCAATGAGTGTCGGAAGAGGCTGGGCCAGTGCCTAGTGTGTGGTTCAGCAGACCACCAGATGAGGAAGTATCGTATAGCACGAGCAGCTCAGGGAGGATGAGCCAGGGCTCCAGCAGGCCAGCAGAGGGGACCAGCCCTGTCGACATAGCAGCAGAGATTCATCCAGTACCAGCAGCAGGCCTGGAGAGGCTAGCAGGGTGAGCTTTCGCCATGGCGGCCGGAGATACAGAGGCGATAGGAGAGCTAATCGCAGGTTTGGTTCTTTACGACTCCAGTACAGCTTTTGCATTATTCGATTCCGGTGCTTTGTATAGCTTTATATCAGTATCTTTTACGATTAGACACGGTATTGTAGCTGAATCGTTGCCTAGGACTTACAAGATCACGACCGGGGGTGGCATTATCCTCGTGAGTGATGTTTATAAGGGTGGGAGTGTAGTTTTGGGAGGCCGTAAGTTGGAGGTAAGCCTGCTCATAATGCCATTGTCGAACTACAATATAGTACTCGGTATGGATTGGTTGAGCAGGCACCTCGCCAGTATTGATTGCAGAGGGGATAGAGTTCTCTTCAGGGCGCCTGGGGAGCCAGAGTTCGAGTACTCCAGACGTCAGGCAGAGCAGAGCAACGGAGTTTTCTGTGGAGTCTCGGTTGAGGACCAGACGATTCCATACCCCTTAATAGTAGAGTATATGGATGTTTTCCCAGAGGAGTTGCCTAGATTATCACCAGACAGAGACATTGAGTTCTCGATAGACTTGGTTCCTAGAGCGAAACCCATCTCTCAGCATGTCTATCGGGTGAACAATAGTGAGTTGGTGGAGCTGAAGAAGCAGGTGGATGAGCTGCAGGACAAGGGCTTCATCCATTCGAGTTCGTCGCCATAGGGTGTACCAGTGTTGTTTGTGCCGAAGAAGGATGGATCAGTACGGATGTGTATTGACCATAGGGCACTCAACAACCTCACGATCAAGAACAAATACCCACTGTCGCGGATCGACGATCTTTTTGACTAGTTGAGCGGAGCTCGAGTATTTTCCAAGATTTATTTAAGGTTGGGATATCACCAGGTGAAGGTGAAGGGGAAGGATATTCCCAAGACCGCTTTCAGAATGTAGTACGGGCAGTTTGAGTTTTTGGTTATGCCGTTTGGGCTAACCAATGCACCAGCAGTGTTTATGAATCTAATGAACAAGGTGATCCACCAGTACCTGGATCAGTTTATGGTGGTGCTAATTGACGACATCTTGGTATATTCCAAGACTGAGGAGGAGCACGAGGGGTATTTGAGGATTGTGCTGGAGACTCTCAGGAAGGAGCAGCTTTATGGAAAGCTCTCCAAGTGTGAATTCTTCTTGGACCGGGTGGACTTCTTGGGGCATGTGGTGACTAGAGATGGTATCTCAGTTGACCCCAAGAAGATCGTAGCAGTTGAGGCATGGACAGCGCTGACTTCAGTTGCAGAGATCAGGAGTTTCCTAGGGCTGGCAGGTTATTATCGGAGATTTGTACAGGATTTCTCCCGGGTTGCAGAGCCGTTGACTCGGTTGACCCGGAAGGATGCTGAGTTCGTTTGGTTAGAGGAGTGTCAGGCAGATTTTAATGAGTTGAAGAAACGGCATACGACAGCTCCGATTCTGACATTGCCTTCAGGATCAGGGGGATTCACTATTTATAGTGACGCTTCAGGGAAGGGGCTGGGTAGTGTGTTACAGCAGCACGGGAAGGTGATTGCCTATGCTTCCAGGCAATTACGTCCCCATGAGAAGAACTACCCTACCCATGACCTGGAGCTGGCAGCAGTGATATTTGCTCTGAAGTTGTGGAAGCATTATCTGTATGGGGAGCGGATAGAGATTTTTACAGATCACAAGAGCTTAAAGTATGTGTTCACTCAGAAGGAGTTAAACATGAGGCAGCACAGATGGCTAGAGTTGATGAAGGACTTTGACATCCTACTTCAGTATCACCCAGGGAAGGCCAACGTGGTTGCCAATAGCTTGAGTAGATATCCGACAGCCATGTGTTTGACCATGGATCGGCATTTGCTTGCAGACTTGGAGAGCCTTGGGATTGAGGTGATCGTGCCCGGAGTGCAGATGTAAATATGGGGCATGCAGATTCAGTAGGACTTGGTGGAGAGGATCAAGTCGGCACAGTTTGAGGACGTTGCTCTGCGGTGTCTCCGAGAGCAGGTTCGAGCAGGATTGCTGGATGGCAAGTTTTCTCTTGCAGAGGATGGTGCCTTGAGGCACGGTTCCAGGTTATGTGTGCCCAGCGGAGAGCTCAGGGAGCCAGTTTTGCAGGAGGCCCACAGATCTCAGTACTCTATACACCCGGGTGCCAACAAAATGTACCGAGATCTGAGGAAGCATATTTGGTGGTCCGAGATGAAGCGGGAGGTGGCTCGCTTCGTAGCTAGGTGCTTGGTCTGTCAGCAGGTCAAGGCAGAGAGGTAGAGGCCCGGTAGATTATTGTAGCCGCTGCCTATTCTCGAGTGGAAATGGGAGCATATCACTCTAGATTTCGTATCTGGACTGCCGCGTACACCAGGAGGGAAAGACGCGATTTGGGTCATTGTTGACAGGTTGACCAAATTGGCCCATTTTTTGCCATTCAAGGTGTGTATGTCTGCAGAGAGGCTTACAGAGATGTATATGCGACAGATAGTCTGGATTCACGGGGTTCCGGTCAGCATCATCTCAGATCAGGATAGTCGCTTTACTTTCCATTTCTGGAGGAGTCTGTAGATTAGCTTGGGCACTCAGCTCAAGTTTAGTACTGCATACCACCCCCAGACGGACGGACAATCAGAGAGGACTATTCAGACACTTGAGGATATGCTGCGGACCTGCGTCCTGGACTTTGGAGGTTCCTGGGAGGATCATCTATATTTGGTGGAGTTTGTTTAAAATAACAGTTTCCAGGCCACCATTGAGATGTCACCTTTCGAGGCTCTGTACGGGCGTAGGTGTCGTACACCCTTATCTTGGGATGATGTTGGTGAGCGAGCTTTACTGGGGCCAGAGATGGTTGTCGATGCAGCCGAGAAGGTGAAGCTCATCAGGGACAAACTTCACGTGGCACAGGACAGACATCGGCACTGGGCCGATAGCCACCGGAGGCCATTGGAGTTTGAGGTACAGATTAGAGTAGGATTAGATTTAGGTTGTTTGGTTGTGTTTTATTGATCATGTTTGTTATCATAATTAATTGAGACCTTGCTTATGATTTGGTTGAAGACCAGGTTTTCTTGAGGATATCTCCGACTCATGGTACGATACGTTTTGGTAGAGGCAGGAAGCTTAGCCCGCGCTTTATCGGCCCTTTTGTCATCAGCGGGAGAGTCGATGACATGGCATATAGGCTAGACTTGCCACCTGCACTAGTGGGGGTCCACAACTTATTCTATGTATCATAGTTAAGATGGTACGTGGCTGATCCTAGCCATGTGCTCGATCATTCGGAGATTGAGGTTGGGCCTTCCCTCAGCTATCCAGAGCAGCCAGTGGAGATACTGGATCGACGGAAGAAGGTTCTGAGGAACCATGTGATACCCTTGGTACGCGTCGCTTGGAGGCATCATTCTCCAGGAAAGTCTACCTGGGAGCGGGAGGATGGGATGCGCGAGCGTTACCCATAACTTTTTGGACCGTGAGGTATACTTTTCTATCCTTCTCAGCAGTTAGTTTTGCCTTTCAATTTTGAGGACAAAATTCTTTTAAGGAGGGTAGATTTGTCACTACCATATTTCTAGTTTGAGGGTATTTTTGTCATTTTGGGGTTATTTGAATTTATTAGAATTTATGGGAATTTTTAGGATTTATTCTGGAATTGTTTGAATGAAGGTTGACTTGGTTGACTTTGACTAGCTTTAACTTGGTAAGCTAACCCTAGTTGAGTTTGGACTTGGTTAGATTATGAGACCCTAGGTTAATTTAAGTTAACCATATTCTAGTTATTAGAATCAATTAGGAAATAGAGATTAGAATAGAAAGCTTTGGTCACAAGTCATGACTTGTTATTTGAACCATTGATTAATGACTAAGCCCAACCCATTAGCCATTAGCCAACCTAACCCTAGCCTAACTCACTTGGCCAGCCACTTAGCATAGGGATTCCCATCCTATAAATAGTCTCATAGAAATTAGGGCTAGCCTCCTTAGAATTTCACAAGTTTTAGAAAGAGGTGAGTCTCCATCTTCATAAATCCATAGAAATTCCATTTTATCTCCTTATTCCCTCAAATCAATTGCATTAGATCCTAATTTTAGTATACTTGCTGTTTGTGGTGTTCAATCTCAGTTTGTGAGCAATTTGAAGAAGTTTGCTAGCAAGGAGGAACCCCTATATTGGAAGCTTTTCTTGCATTTTGACACCAATAGGTAAATCTCTATAAACACCATTAAAATTCTAGTTTCTTTGCATATTTGGAAAGCCCTAGGTCTACCCTAACTGTAGGTATGCCTAAACCTAGGTTTTGTGTCCATTTCGTGTCCTAAATGGACACGTATTAGTCCCTTCCTATAGGTGTTTGATGAAATGCCCCAAAGGGCATTTTGTTTGGATTTTTAAATTATGTTTGAATGGAAAATTAGATCTAGGTCTTGTTTATAGGTTTCTAATTGACTGAGCATGTTTTAGTGTGTGTCGGACACGCAATGGGATACGAAACCCATGCATTTCTGTACCGTACAGCTCCCCTGCTACTCGGGGGCTGTATTGGACAAAACACGTAACCAGGATACGTGAAACTTGACACACACCCCGGGGAACTGACTGACATGCCACGTGTCAAGTTTCAGATGACCATGTGGCATGTCGAGGAAGAAATCACCTGTGTATTGGTTTTACACACACACGCACACGCGCACAGTCGACCACTGACACGGGTCGATAACTAAGGAGACAACGCTCTAGGACACAAATCAGGGTTATGGACATGAAGACCTATCCTAGGTGAACCTAGGTTGGTGAGCACGAGACACGAAGTGTCCTGTGTCGGGTGCACGACATGCGTGCACTTGTGCACAAGACTGCACTGCTATGCAGTGTCCAGTGTCTCATTTTTTGTTTTATTCGTGTGGACACGTCTGTGTCATTTATGGTGGACACGTGTTGGACCCTGGGACACACTTACATAATATATTATCATTACCAACCCTTAGTTTTGTATTTTAGTTTGATTTCAAATCTTATTTAGCATTTACCCTAATTTCCTGGAACCAAATCATTTTTTGTGTTTTCAGTTTTCAAAATCGAGTTTTGACAATTAAATTGACCTATTTAAATACTATTAAATGTTGGTTTTAAACCCTAATATAGTTCACCTACTTGTAATCTATCTATGGGTCAAATTTGGGTAATTTTGGTTGGGTTTTTGGATACAAAATGGGGGCTTGAATGTTGTGGTATGAACTGTCATGGACTGAAATGATAAATTGATTTCTTTCCTTTCCTTTACGGTCTAGAAATGGACTTCTCTTACATCACTCTCTCACTGTTCAGCCACACATCTTTTACACACTCATGTAGCACACACTATTCTCTGTTATACCCACACACAGCAGCACACACACACTGGGACACTCTATTCACTGCTAATACACACACGAATATTGTAGTCCACACATTCCCTGAGAAACTCGGTCCCATACACACACTCTAGTGTACTGATATCTGTCACCTGAATACTGAGCACAAGTTCACATAATTCCTATACACTACACTGTTTTTCCAATGTCCTGTAAACCCCTATATGTTCCTGTCAATTTCTGAACACATAGACACACACATTGTCTCTCACTCTCTACACACACACTCATATGCTAGGTATAGGGTGCATGGTAATGTTGTGTATTGATTTGGGGTTCCAGTTTATATGAAGGTTCTCACTTTGTATGTGACATTGCACTTGGTATATATGTAGATGATACTATAGAGTTAAGTTGTGAGGCTATGTTATTTATATATTTATGTGCTACACATGTGATAGATATATATTATATGATTAGTGCTATATGGTTCAAAGGTTATATATGCCTAGGACCATGGATAGATAGATATATATATACATGAATTTTATGATTGGTAGCTTATATAGCTAATGTAAATGTGCTTATGATGTGTGACTTGTGTTTGACTTGTATAGCCTTGGGTTAGACCTAGTTAGACTAGCATAGGCTAGTTTAGCCTTGTTTAGACTAGTATGGACTAGTTAGACCTAGAATGACTAGTTTGACCTAATTTAGACTTGTTTGACCTATTTTGACCATAGTTGACTTAGGTTTGACTTCTTGGTTGACCAAGAGTTAACTTTGGCCTAGATTGACCTAGATTCATCTAGAATGCATTGAATTGCATATTGTTATCATTTTAGACTTATTGTGACTTGTGCTGTTCTGATTAGGAGCCAGACACCTCTTCTCGGATAATACATTTCATCCGGACACTCAGATACCAGACGAGTACATTCTCTGATCATTTTATATCCTGCTTAGAATTATTTTCCTGCTTTAAATTACTTTACTTGATACTGTCACGTTGGTCACACGGATTGGTACTATATGGATCCCTTCTTGAGATGTTATCCCTTTAGGGAGCATCGGATACTACATGTTCTGTGCATTTCACTTACATGGCATATCACTATGCTTCATTGGTTCATTGATCACTTGTGACATGTACTCTAATGATCACAGAGTCTTTCTTGAATCCTTATCCCATTTATTGGATTTTCTAGAATCCCCATTTATGGGACATCCATGTATCACCCTTCGGGGGCCTTTGTATGGAATCATAACATAACCTGGTTGGATCCTTGTGTATTGATTGGGGGTACGGGAGAGTAGAAGTAGACATGTGAATAATACCCAAGTAGTATCTCATCAGAATCATTCCGTAGTGTCTCATCAGAATCATCCTATGCCATTTATATGTCTATATTGTACTCTTGACTCACTAGCCACTGTTAGTCTCTATTTATAGTAGATATTTCTATTACAGTTTTCTCTCTGTTTATATACTATATTTTTTTCAGTACCTGTATCTTACTTTACTGCATGATTATATTTTCTAACCTGCTATGAACTGTTGAGATGTATTGTGCTCGCTCCTGTCCTGACTGGACCTGTTGAAAATATTACAGAGGACGAGGAGGAGGCCTGTGTGGATACCTTCTATGGGGCAGCCCTAGACGACACTTGCGAGCTAGACTCTCAGGAGGACCCAGCTCTAGCTGAGGACATTACCCCTATTGCCTAGACTAGCTTAGTTAGGCCTTATCTTACTTATGTTATCTTGAGACTAGTAGTTAGACTTTATTTCAGTCTTGAGATCTGAGTTGTATATATTCTTTCATATTCAGTAGCTGAGACCATGTATTTCTGGATATTGCTGAGATGTTATCTTAGACTTCTGATCATCTGTATTTCTTTGAGTTCTATATCATATCGTGCTTCTTCTTCCTTAGTTGTGATTGAGTTTACATTTTGCTATGTTACCCCTATTCGGGGAGTATAAACTGCTTAGAATTTATATTGTTAGATGTTATGACCTAGGACAATGTTCTACCGCCGACACTGCGACGTAGGCTGGACGTAACCACGTCTCGTGCCCTTACTCTAGGGTGCAGATCGTGACAAGAAGAGATCCCAACTGTATGCCCTGGTCCAAGCTCAGATTCAGAATTAGCAGAGAGGTTTCTAGCAGGATGTCTTCCATCTTCCCTCTTCCCCATGCCTTCAAATTTCTTGCTTGCATGATTGATTGTTTGATTGATTGCTTGCTTAGTATAGCTTGTCCTTGCATCTCTAGCCACTTGATTAAATTTTGAGACAAAATTCTTTTAAGGTGAGTAGAGTTGTAATGCCCATATCTCGTATTACGTATTTGGAATACGTGTACGTATTTTGACCCGTATTGTATGTCTCCCTGCTTGATTTATTTTGGCATTTCATTGATGGGTTCGTCTTGGTTCGGTTTGGCTTGTTGGCTTGGTTCGGTTTTATTGGAGAACCAACCCACCTATCTACCACCACCATCCCTATTTATTAACTCCCACTCCTCTCTCTCTCCTTATTAATTCTTTTCTATTACTTCTTCTTCTTCACCATTACTTCTCCACCAACCTGAGAGAGTGGAGAGCTTAGGCAAGTGCATCTTGCTTCATGGAGGAACCCCATTTTTATTGTTCCACTGTCTTCCTCATGTGTTTCTAACCTACTTTAGTACTTGGCATTTTTCATTTCTGTGGTTAATTTCTTGTAGATCTAGTTTTGTGGTATTTTCGGTTTTCATGAGTTCTGATCTATCAAACTTGTATATTTTTGTTAGTTGACGGTTCCATATTACAGAGAATTCTATTTTACCTAAATTTGACCTACGAGAGTCTGGATTTGGGTTTCTATTGTTGTTCGGTGGAGCATGGAGGCCATGGTATTTTCCATAGACATGTTCTCTGTGGAAGCAAATAATTACACTTTTAATATTTGCTGGCCGCATGAGCAAATATTTTCTGGCCGCATGGCCGTCAAATATTTGTTGGCCACGTGCAAGTATTTATTTATTGGCCGCATGGCTCAATTGCAGGATGAGCCGCATATGCCCCCCTCCAATTATTTGTGTGAGCCGCATGGCCTATTAATTAATTGCTTAGCCGCATAAGCTTGTATATTTAATACATGCTTTAAAGGTTGCATGTATTAGTAATTAATTTAATGGCCTTTCCATTTTAGCTGGCATCTGCACATGCATTTAATGCCCTTTCCATTTTTAGCTTGCATTAAATACATGCTTAATATATTAGTTTGCATGCAATTCCTTAACCAAATACTTGGCCGCATGCATGACCTATTCTTGGCCGCATGGGCCAGTAGCCAATAGTCAGCCGCATAGGCCATTAAGCAAATGCATGCTTATATATAATAGAGTTGGCCGCATGCATGCTTGCTTGCAAGCTTGTGTATTTAAATATTAGCATTTCATTTAAATATTGGCATTGGCCTAGAGTTGGCCGCATGTATGCTTGCTTACAAGCTTGTGTATTTAAAATATTAGCATTGCATTTAAATATTAGCATTGGCCTAGAGTTGGCCGCATGCATGCTTGCTTGCAAGCTTGTGTATTTAAATATTAGCATTGCATTTAAATATTAGGATGCATTGGTTAATACTTTGGCCATTAAATTAATGCTTAGGTCGTTCAATTTATATGTGAGCCGCATGTGGTAATATATGCTGGCCGCATATGGAAATTTATGGTGGCCATATGCATTATTAGTGTAGCCGCATGGCCTATTCTTTTTTTATTATTATTGCATGCCTTGCATGCAAATTGCATGCATTGCTTTTGCTGGCCTTAGAACTTGTTAGCCGCATAATGCTCCCCTCCCCTCACCGTGGCCGCATGGCCTTTTTGCAAGACTTTGCTTGCAATGATTAAATAATGCATGGCCACGTGCATGTTTAAGTATGCAAGTCTTTTTCAAGTCCTTGCTTGTATGGCCATGTGCAATGCAGTACTTGCTGGCCGCATATGGCCATTTGTTAATTTCCTGGCCGCATGGCCATTTGATTGGGGTGCATGGCCTCTATTCAATTGCTGACCGCATATAATAATTTTCCTGAGCCGCATGAGTCCTCCACGGCCCTTGCTCCTGCTAATATTTAATTACTACTTGTAGGCTTGTGCTATTAATTTTTTAGTGTGTTCTCTGACACGATGGTGACCCGCCGTGGTGCACTCCTGACAAATGAGCTTGACATGATAATTCTTGATAGTGACCCGTCGTGGCGCACTTTTGACACAATAATTTGACATGATAACTTGACATGATAAACATGACATGATGGTGACCCGTTGTGGTGCACTTTTAACAAATAACATGACATGATAGTGGCCCGTCGTGGCGTACTCCTGACAGTAAACTTGACATGATATAATTGACATAATATACCTGACATGATAGTGGCCCGCCGTGGCACACTCTTGACATGATAAACCTGACATGATATTTCTCGAATTGCTGTTGCGATGGCTAACCTGATATGACAAGTATGAATAACCTGGACACCGTGGTCGATTGTGCTTGTACAAATGAACCCATCTTGTGTTGCATCATGTCTAGGACAGGGACCCCTGAGTACCACGGTCAGGGGTACCTACTAAATCGACTAAAGCTAATTACTAGAATAATCCAGTAGTCATGAAAAGATTTCTCCAGCTACATGCAATCCCGTTATCTGGGTGCCCCACTTAGGATCTGTAGCCTATCGACGAGTAGGGTACATTTCCAGCACACTGTCATATGTTGTACCCTTATTGTACTAATATTCGACCTGGATAACCTGGATGGTCTGCAGGGCTTGTGGCTGCGGAAGAATCTCGCTGCATCTTGCTAGTAACTAGGCCTGTGATAACCCTAGTTAGTTAAAGTATCAAGCCGTACTCCTATTGCTTGGCCGTGAATGTTGGATGGAGTTCAATCAGTCTAGTCTTGTCTTGATCCTGTACAAGATTGTTACATATCCTAATTTCTTATTTTAACTGTCGATAAATGGTGGGAAGCCAAGTTCCGTTCAGATGAAGGGTTACAACCCCGGTCCTTGTTTGGTTTACTGGTTGTAACCTGTATATCTGAATAGTTTCAAGGTTATCTTATCGTATATCACCTGTCATGCTTTTCCTTAATTACTGTCTTTCATTATGTAATTATATTCTTGTGCTAATTTGCAGGTTTTAGTTCCTAAGTGAAGCCTCCTTTGTGGCACTTGCTTTCTGGGATCTGATCCAGCAGGTTTTGTATGGCCAGATACCAGAGCAGCTCCAGTGGATCTACCGACTTTTCAGCCAGATGGTGGCCACTAGACGGAATCCTGCAAACGAGTAGGTTTATTTTGGCTCTCCCACTCTATTGTAAAATTATTCTTTTGAGGCGTTTAGCCGACGAGCAAGTGTTAGCTCGTGTATATTTTTACTTACTATCTGCCTACGGGCTGTAACATGATTGACAAATCCTAGGATTGATCATGTATGACTGAAACTTTTGCTAGTCCTGACATTTTGTACGACTAGCTTCATGATCAGCTGAATATGTAATATTTGGGATGCCTTACTATTGTATATTTGGTAATTTTACATCTTGTAACATTTACTTACTTGCTTGAGATTGAGACACTAGGCTTGTTATTGACCATAGGAGACTGATAGCTTGTAGTTAAACCCTCATATATCTAGACAGCCATGACCGTATAGTGAGGTAGATTCCATTTCATTATACGTAGCTGGCTATGTCGGCCCCCGCTCTCCAGTATTCTGGTTCTGGGGTATGACATGGTTTAAGTGGTAGCCCATGCAGGTCTTATAAATTAGGATATGTGAGGGTTTACCGAATAGAAGTCTCAATCAGTACTCGCCCATGATCTCTGTTCGTATCCTCTGAATCCCTACAATCTTGACCTGATCACATGCTTGTAATCGTTGATCTATCCTGGTCCTTCCTTATTGTTCCCTATGTCATCTTCTTCAGCGACATTGTTCCTGGACCTGCTGATCAGCAAGGCGGAGCACCTCCCGTTGACCAACAGCAACCAGAAGATCAGGCCCAGCACTCAGGAGCAGCCTCCATCAGTAGATACCCCAACAGTATGTCCTGGTCCAAGCTCAGATTCAGAACCGACAGAGAGGTTTCTAGCAGATGACTTCCTTCTTTCCTCTTCCCTCTTCCCCATGCCTTCAAATTTCTTACTTGCATGATTGATTGTTTGATTGATTGCTTGCTTAGTATAGCTTGTCCTTGCATCTCTAGCCACTTGATTAAATTTCGGGGATGGAATTCTTTTAAGGTGAGTAGAGTTGTAATGCCCATATCTCGTATTACGTATTTAGAATACGTCTACGTATTTTGACCCGTATTGCATGTCTTCTTGCTTGATTTATTTTGGCATTTCATTGATGGGTTCATCTTGGTTCGGTTTGGCTTGTTGGCTTGTTTCAGTTTTATTGGAGAACCAACCCACCTATCTACCACCACTATCCCTATTTATTAACTCCCACTCCTCTCTCTCTTCCTCCTCATTAATTCTTTTCCATTACTTCTTCTTCTTCTTCACCATTACTTCTCCACCAACCTGAGAGAGTGGAGAGCTTAGGCAAGTGCATCTTACTTCATGGTGGAATCCTATTTTTATTGTTCCACTGTCTTTCTCATGTGTTTCTAACCCACTTTAGTACTTGGTATTTTTTATTTCTGTGATTAATTTCTTGTAGATCTAGTTTTGTGGTATTTTCGGTTTTCATGAGTTCTGATCTATCAAACTTGTATATTTTTGTTAGTTGATGGTTCCATATTGCAGAGAATTCCATTTTACCCAAATTTGACCTACGAGAGTCTGGATTTGGGTTCCTATTGTTGTTCGGTGGAGCATGGAGGCCATGGTATTTTCTATGGATATGTTCTCTGTGGAAGCCAATAATTGCACTTTTAATATTTGCTGGCCGCATGAGTAAATATTTCCTGGCCGCATGGCCGTCAAATATTTGTTGGCCACATGCAAGTGTTTATTTATTGGCCGCATGGCTCAATTGTAAGATGAGCCGCATATGCCCCCTCCAATTATTTATGTGAGCCACATGGCCTATTAATTAATTGCTTAGCCGCATAAGCTTGTATATTTAATGCATGCTTTAAAGGTTGCATGCATTAGTAATTAATTTAATGGCCTTTCCATTTTAGTTGGCATCAGCACATGCATTTAATGCCCATTCCATTTTTAGCTTAAATTAAATGCATGCTTAATATATAAGTTTGCATGCAATTCCTTAACCAAATACTTGGCCGCATGCATGACCTATTCTTGGCCGCATGGGCCAGTAGCCAATAGTCAGCCGCATAGGCCATTAAGCAAATGCATGCTTATATATAATAGAGTTGGCCGCATGCATGCTTGATTGCAAGCTTGTGTATTTAAATATTAGTATTTAAATATTAGCATTTCATTTAAACATTGGCATTGGCTTAGAGTTGGCCGTATGCATGCTTGCTTGCAAGCTTGTGTATTTAAAATATTAGCATTGCATTTAAATATTGGCATTGGCCTAGAGTTGGCCGCATGCATGCTTGCTTGCAAGCTTGTGTATTTAAATATTAGCATTGCATTTAAATATTAGCATGCATTTGTTAATACTTTGGCCATTAAATTAATGCTTAGGTCATTCAATTTATATGTGAGTCGCATGTGGTAATATATGTTGGCCGCATATGGTAATTTATGGTGGCCGCATGCATTGTTAGTATAGCCGCATGGCCTATTCTTTTTATTATTATTATTGTATGCCTTGCATGCAAATTTTATGCATTGCTTTTGCTGGCCTTAGAACTTGTTAGCCGCATAATGCTCCCCTCCCCTCACCGTGGCCGTATGGCCTTTTTGCAAGACTTTGCTTGCAATAATTAAATAATGCATGGCCACGTGCATGTTTAAGTATGCAAGTCTTTTTCAAGTCCTTGCTTGTATGGCCATGTGCAATGCAGTACTTGCTGGCCGCATATGGCCATTTGTTAATTTCCTGGCCGCATGGCCATTTGATTGGGGCGCATGGCCTCTATTCAATTGCTGACCGCATATAATAATTTTCCTGAGCCGCATGAGTCCTCCACGGCCCTTGCTCCTGCTAATATTTAATTACTACTTGTAGACTTGTGCTATTAATTTTTTAGTGTGTTCTCTGACACGATGGTGACCCGCCGTGGTGCACTCCTGACAAATGAGCTTGACATGATAATTCTTGATAGTGACCCGTCGTGGCGCACTCCTGAATAATAATTTAACATGATAACTTGACATGATAGACATGACATGATGGTGACCCGTTGTGGTACACTTTTAACAAATGACATGACATGATAGTGGTCCGGCGTGGCGCACTCCTGACAGTGAACTTGACATGATATAATTGACATAATATACCTGACTGATAGTTGCCCGCCGTGGTGCACTCTTGATATGATAAACCTGACATGATATTTCTCGAAATGCTGTTGCGACGGCTAACCTGACATGACAAGTATGAATAACCTGGACACCGTGGTCGATTGTGCTTGTACAAATGAACCCGTCTTGTCTTGCATCATGTCTGGGATAGGGACCCCTGAGTACCACGATCAGGGGTACCTACTAAATCGACTAAGGCTAATTACTAGAATAATCCAGTAGTCATGAAGAGATTTTTCCAGCTACAGGCAATCCCGTTATCTGGGTGCCCCACTTGGGATCTGTAGCCTGCCGACGAGTAGGGCATATTTCCAGCACACTGTCATGTGTTGCACCCTTATTGTACTAATATTCGACATGGATAACCTGGATGGTCTGCATGGCTTGTGGCTGCGGAAGAATCTCGCTGCATCTTGCTAGTAACTAGGCCTGTGATAACCCTAGTTAGTTAAAGTATCAAGCCGTACTCCTATTGCTTGGTCGTGAATGTTGGATGGAGTTCAATCAGTCTAGTCTTGTCTTGATCCTGTACAAGATTGTTACATGTCCTGATTTCTTATTTTAACTGCCGATAAATGGTGGGAAGCCAAGTTCCGTTCAGATGAAGGGTTACAACCCCGGTCCTTGTTTGGTTTACGGGTTGTAACTTGGTTATTTAAATAGTCACATGGTTATCTCATCGTATATCACCTGTCATGCTTTTCCTTAATTATTGTCTTTCATTATGTAATTATATTCTTGTGCTAATTTGCTAGTTTTAGTTCCTAAGTGAAGCCTCCTTTGTGGCACTTGCTCTTTTTGGGGTCTGACTGTAACACCCAGTTTCTAGAATGAGAGTAATTTTGAAATTTTGTATTTTAATTTATTTAATTATGGTATTTAAAATTTTAATATAATTTATTAGTGATTTTTAATCATTTTAAAACTATTTAAATTATGACTTATGATTTTGGTGTTTAGCTAGTGTAATCGTAGAGACTGTTTGTCCTAGAGCCTAGCCATGTGATTAGGATGTTTAATTAGTACATTTTAGCCTGGAGGATATTTTGGTCATTTTAGGATTTATTTGAATTTATTATGATTTATGGAAAATTGTGTGAATTTAATATTAATTAAATATTGCTATGTGTTATGTTTGTCTTGACTAGTTTGAGACTTGTAGACTAGCCTAGAACCTAACCCTAGCTATGGTAACCCTAGCCTAACTAGAGTTAACCCATTTTAGTCATTAGAGATTGGTTTTAGAATGAGGGGATTTGGTTTAGTGAAATTAAGTCATGACTTATGGTTTAATGCAATGACTTGTGATTTAATGACTTGTGAATTGAACCATAGGTCGATGACTTAAGCCCAAACCCCAACAAGCCCACCCATGGCAGGCAACCTAGGGTTCCACACCTTATTTAATGCCTCTTCCATTTGTTCTTGCCTCTTTTATTATTTTTCTCTCAAGCTTTGAAGAAAGAGGTATAGCCATCTTCCCTAATCCTTAACTTTCCCATTTTAACTCCTTTTTGGCTCAAACCACTTGCATTAGATTCTAATTGTCTCCCTCTTGCTAGTCATGGATGATAATCCCAGCCTTGGGGCAATTTGGAGAGGTTGGCCATCAAGAAGAAACCCCTCTTTTTGAAGCTTTTTCATAGAAATTGAACAAATAGGTAAATCCCTATTGCTTCCACCAAATTTCGATTTCTTTGCATGGATAGGAAGCCCTAGGTGTCCTCTCTCTATTGGTATAGGCATTGTTAGGTTTTGTGTCCAATACGTGTCCGTATCGGACACGTATCAGTGGATACACCTATGTGTTTGATGAAATGCCACAGTGGGCATTTCATCCTTGTTTTCTATTTCTATTGGAATGGAAAATTTGGGTTTGATGTTGTTTATTGGTTTTCAGTTGACTGAGGTAGTTGTGGTGTCGTGTCGTATCGTATTGGATACGTGAACATACTGGTTTTATGCACACTGCACGCGAGTAGCAGTACCCTGCTACTCGGGGGACATAACTCGCTGGACACGCCACCTCGACACCTGAAACTTGGTGTGGAGGAGGGGGCCATGTCTGACATACCCCTCCCCAAGTTTCGTGGCCTCATGTGTCGTGTCGAACACGATATATGGCCTGCACTAATTCGTGCACTGTGCACACACGCGAAAATTCGCGTCTGATTCGACCCTTTTTTTCTCCTGATACGACTCACGTGGACACGATACAGACACATGTACACGTCCCCCTAGTCTAGGCGTACACGTGTGTACACCCACGTGTTGTGTCATGTCGTGTGTCGTGTTCTACAGACACGTGCACGCGTGCACGACACTATCTAGTGCACGGTTCATGTGTTTGTGTTGTGTTCTGTTTGGACACTTCGTGTCCAGTTTCCTGGACACGAATGGACCTCCCTAGACACGTGTACACATGGGGGACATGTCCATATGCCTGATTGTGGGTTTTCCTTAGGTTTTGGTATTCGAAATTGGGAAAATCCATATTTTCTGATACATGTAGAACTGTCAGTTTGGGGGTTTTGAATTCGATTTTGATTCAGAGTTTTAAATCCTTCTTGACTGAAATGTTAATGTCCATATTGTCATAAAGTTAGTTAACTGTGGTTAAGTTCAAAACCTGGGTTTTTATAACTGATTGACACACTTTTGACACTGTCATCTATGCACACAAACCTGGAATTCTGAGAAATTATACACTACTTTTCCTTTGATTCAAATTCTGAGTTTAAACTACATTCTAAACTATTTGGTTAAGGTTGTGATTACCATACTAAATTATTTACTCCTATTTTAGATTATTGGAATGTTGATTATGATTGGTGGTTGAGAATGTGATTTCGAATTGGGTCGCACTGTCATGAACTGTCATTTTACTGAAACTGAGAATGGGGTTTTTATTTCTAAGTATCGAATGTCCTTTAACTGAGATTTGGTTCATGTTTTGTATTGGTTGATGAATGTAACTGCATGGGTTTTGATTTCCCTCTTGACTGAGTTTGATTCTATTTCCTTCCCTTAAACAAATTGAATGTTAATGTCTTAAGCATTGAATAGTTCATGTTAAGTGGATTCGAATTTGGGTTCATGGTGTGATCTTCATTGGTTTTGAGTTTAGTTTCAAATTGATTGTTGGTATGTATACCTATAGGTATTACACTCACCCTATCTAAACTACCATGTTAATCTGAGCATGTTAACACATTATTTCACTACTCTATGTAAACTGGAATGTTGAAAACCTGGGAATAGAATAGGATTTGGGTTTAGATTCACATTGCAAACTGAAACATAAGGTCCATATCATTCACACACAACTACACTACAAAACTGGTTTCTAAATTGAGTTTGACACCCTATATGTATAGCTGCACACTGCCTTCTCACATTGATTCCCATGATCACACACCCATTCACTGTTGGATTCTGAGATTGAAAACTGAACTTTGTTTTAACCGGAGACACAACAACTGAGATTGGTTAACT
The DNA here is from genome assembly GCA_029216955.1 of Iris pallida. Lineage (NCBI taxonomy): Eukaryota > Viridiplantae > Streptophyta > Magnoliopsida > Asparagales > Iridaceae > Iris > Iris pallida. The sequence continues at coordinate 5,191,514 of JANAVB010020797.1, forward strand.
GAGAATTATTTGAAGAATATTTGGTTTGATTTAGTTGATATATTGATTTGGGATTTTCATTGAACTGAGTTTCCTATTCCTGGGACTTAATGTCCATATCATTCACAAATGTACACACTAGAACACCTAAAAACCTGAAATCTGGGAACCATATTTTGTTCACTATTTTCTTCTTGTCATTAATTGCAATGACTGAGACACCTATCTAAACTCTATGCACACACACACACATTGTTTGTATGTTCAATACACATACACAGGGACCTATGTGTACTGCTACCTTGACACACTTTACTGTTTAAATTCCTGAGAACAGGATATTATCCTAATGGCCCACACACCTACACATGAGAACCTAGGACTGAATACAGAGAACCTGAGTTCATTTACATAATGTTTTATTCTTGAAAAACTGAAATCTGAGACTCCTTTGTACACTCTTCACACATAGGTACCATACCACTCAAAATCAGCCATATGTTAACCCCCTCTATCTCTATGTGTGTATGTATGTAAATATGTATGTATGTATGCATGTATAAATGTATAGATGAAAGTAGGTAGTATTGGGATATATGAATGCATGTTACCCTTATATAGATATATACACTACATACCTTGAATGCTATAAATGAGACATCCCCACTCACCCATTGTATATGCATATATGACTTGTACCCTACCTTGAATGCTAGGCAATAGCCTATATGAATAATTATATACATTGTGTGCACATATGTATATATGTATTTTGTGTTGATAGCTTGTGATTGGTGTGTGATTGCTAGACTAGGCTTGGTTAGGCCTAGTGAGACTTATTAAGACTTGTTTGGGCTAGGGGACGGCTAGTTGACCTAGTTTGACTAGTGTGGTTGACTAGAGTTGACCAAGTGTCGACTTTAGCCTAGTTTGACCTAGACAACATGCAAATGCATTGTAGATTACATTTATCATCCCCTGTATACATCTTGACTTGTGTTGCTCCAACTAGGAGTCAGGTACCTCATCTCGGACAGTACATTTACTTCAGACATTCAGATACCAGGCGAGTACATTCTCTGATCATTTCATAACTTAGAATTATATTTCTGCTCTAGTTTACCTTATTTGATGCTGTCACGATATTATCACGGATTGGTACTATATGGATCCCTACATTGAGATGTTATCCCCCTCGGGAGCATCGGATACATTGTGTCATGTGTTCCGTGTACATCATGTATTTCTCGCTCTCATGTTATCCATGTTTCTTATGTACTTCTTGCTCGTTCATGCTTGCTCATGTACTCTCATGTGCTCCCATGAATCGGTCATGTTTTCCATGTATCTCATGTATAACCTATATTGTATGTGCACTCATTTATGAGCCTTCATGTGAATTTCATGTGTACCCATTTATGGGCCCCCATGTGAACTTCATGTGCACTCATGTATGAGCTCTCATGTATACTTTATGTGCATCCATTTATGGGCTTCATATGAAAACCATGTACGTAACATAACTTGTTTGGATCCTTGTGTATTGATTGGGGTATGGGGGAGTATAAATAGTCATGTAAACAATTCCAAAGTAGAATAGCCATGTACGCCTCTTTAGTATAGCCATGTGCAAATCAAGCCGTTCACATGTCGACTTTGTACTCTAAATCACTAGTCACTGGTAGCTCTCTACTTATAGTAGATATTTCTATTACAATTCTCTTCCTGTTTACATCATGTATTTTCTTTCAGTCTCATGTATCGTACTCTCTTGCATGTTTATATTCTCTAACCTGTTATGATCTGCGTGAGATGTATTGTGCTCGCTCCCGTCCTGACTGGACCTGTTGAAAATTTTACAGAGGATGATGAGGAACCCTGGACCCCTGGGGAGGTTCAGGCAGCTGTTGAGGATGATACCCCTTGTATAGTATAGATAGCTTAGACTGTTTTTTTTCATGTTAGCTGTTGTTTTTATTTTTCAGAGTTGTATATTTTAGAGATGTTGAGACTTGTTATTTTATTTCGGTTGTACCTCAGTTGAGGATTTTCTTATCTATTTATCGTGCCATATTTTATCTCTAGATTGTGATTAAGTTGTACCTCTGTGTTGGCCTCCTTATGGAGAGTATTTCATGTTAGTTAGTTATAGTTCATGACCTAGAACAGCGTTCTACCGCCGACACTGCGGCGTAGGCTGAACGCTGTTACGTACTCGTACCCTCACGGTGGGTGCGGGTCGTGACACGTTTTTAGTTGTGGCCCATGCAGGTCGAGTTTGTGTAGTGGTATTCGAACTAGAGTACCACTACAGCCTGCAGTAGGATTAGGATTATTTTTGAGGTACTCAATCACATTAGAAAAAACTCTTAATTGGATTCCTGCCATCTAAATTCCTGTTGAAGATTGCTTCCTTGAATAACTGTCCTCTCTTGAATTACCGTTTCTATCTTAGTATTGATTCCTTGTTTGATCTATCTCCAGGATGGTGATCGAGACACGATCACATCGCTCTGGCTCAGCAGACAATGATGAGAGGCCTACCACCCCTCACCCGATTGTGGACGCTGGGACCACATCACCCCCTATTTCTGCTCATATAGGAGCATATGCAGCTCTTGGGAGTGCACCTCCACCTGTCCGGAGGTCTTTCCCCGTCATTCCAGATACGTATCAGCAGCAGTTACCTTCAGGGACAGTAGATGTGGCTCAGATGTTTGCCCTTTTCCAGCGATTCTTGGAGTCTCAACAGCAGATACAGCAGAGCCAGTCTGCTGATATCCGATAGAGCATACAAGATACTCACCAGTTGGTCAGGACGACAGTAGAGCTGGTGGTTGCTCAGCCACAGGGAGGTCAAATACAGCCGTATCAGCCAAGGACTCCAGACATCCAATCCTTTAAGAAGATGGGACCCCGAGACTTCAAGGGTACAGAATGCATCATATACGCTGACGATTGGATAGAGCACATTGAAGAGATATTCCGATTGGCACAGATACCAGCATGATTACAGATCGAGGCAGCCGCCAGTCAGATGCAGGACTTGGCCTATACCTGGTACCAGACGGACCCGAGGGTTGGTACAGCCGGTCAGACTTGGGCAGCGTTCAAGAAACTATTCAAGGAGAAATTCTTTCCCTATACAGTACTCCGTGCTTTGGAGGCACAGTTCAAGAGTTTGGTTCAGGGGAACCAGACCGTTGAGGAGTACGCAGGAGAGTTCTGTCGTTTGAGCAGATTCATCGAGGATCTTACTGAGGCCGAAAAGGCGAGGAGGTTCCGCAGGGGTTTGATCAGGGAGATCAAGTCATATACCAAGAGCGGTCGCGATGCCACTTTCGAGCAGATTCTGGTAGGAGCCATGACAGCGAAGGACGATCTTGGGCTGAAGGAGAAGAGGATGCGAGATACTCAGGGAGCTAGTGGCAGTACGGGCCCGGCCAAGAGGCCCCACCTACAGATTCAGCAGCAGATGCCCCATTTGCAGTTTCAGCAGCAGTATCCGTAGCAGGTGCTACCTCTACAGTTTCAGCAGCAGTACCTGCAGCCGAGGGTCTACTTTCAGCAGCGGCAATTTCAGGACCATGTACCCTTTCGGCAGGCGCCTCAGCCACAGAGGCAACAGCAGGCCCCGGGACAGCAGCTTGTTATCATTTGCCCTTTTTGTAAGAGACCGGGGCACGATTGGGGCGAATGCTGGAAGAGGTTGGACAGATGTTTACTTTGCGGAGGATCCGATCATCGGCTGAGAGAGTGTCCCGAGTCGTCAAGACAGACAGTTCAGGGAGCAGGAGCCAGGGCTCCGGTAGGCCAGTAGAAGGGATTACCCTTACCGACTCAGCAGTAGAGGTACATACAGCATCAGCAGCAGGCCAGAGGAGGCCAGCAGGGGCGAGCTTTCGCCAGGACAGTCGAGGATGCTCAGGCCAGTAGAGATCTTGCTGTAGGTTCCGTTCTTTTCAATTTCCTTTCCGCAATTGCCTCTTACAACTGCCTTAAAATTTTGATTCCTTCTGTTCCTTGTTGATTTATCAATTTTGTCCTGTTGTTCTTGTGTTATGTTTGATTTCTTCTGAGATGAATCATATGGGCTAGGTCACCCAGTTATAGAATCTAGAATCTTCGACAGTCGTGTTTAGCTGGCATAGTGAGGACATATAGTCAGATTTAGGACGTATTTCTTGGGTGTGGGAATTTAAGGTTTTCGCTGCCAAGCATGCGGCAATGCAAAAATTTTAAATACCATGATTCTAGAGGTATGTGCCTTAGTCGAGGACTCTGTGATTATCGTAGCCTTGCTCACTAGCACGACGAAGATTTCGAGTATCATGATTTTGAACAGACGCATATAATTATCTGACGGTATGTTTGAGACTTTGATTGTGGGGTGTTTGACCTAGAAGGACTACTACCATTTTAATTTCGAGGACAAAATTTTTCTAAGGTGGGTAGACTTGTAACACCCAGTTTCTAGAATGAGGGTAATTTTGAAATTTTGTACTTTAATTTATTTAATTATGGTATTTAAAATTTTAATATAATTTTTAGTGATTTTTAATCATTTTAAAACTATTTAAATCATGACTTATGATTTTGGTGTTTGGCTAGTGTAACCGTAGAGACTGTCTGTCCTAGAGCCTAGCCATGTGATTAGGATGTTTAATTAGTACATTTTAGCCTAGAGGGTATTTTGGTCATTTTAGGATTTATTTGAATTTATTATGATTTATGAAAAATTGTGTGAATTTAACATTAATTAAATATTGTTATGTGTTATGTTAGTCTTGACTAGTTTGAGACTTGTAGACTAGCCTAGAACCTAACCCTAGCTATGGTAACCCTAGCCTAAATAGAGTTAACCCATTTTAGTCATTAGAGATTGGTTTTATAATTAGGGGATTTGGTTTAGTGAAATTAAGTCATGACTTATGGTTTAATGTAATGACTTGTGATTTAATGACTTGTGAATTGAACCATAGGCCCATGACTTAAGTCCAAACCCCAACAAGCCCACCCATGGCTGCCAACCTAGGGTTCACACCCTATTTAATGCCTCTTCCATTTGTTCTTGCCTCTTTTATTATTTTTCTCTCAAGCTTTGAAAAAGAGGTATAGCCATCTTCCCTAATCCATAACTTTTCCATTTTAACTCCTTTTTGGCTCAAACCACTTGTATTAGATTCTAATTGTCTCCCTCTTGTTGTTCATGGAGGATAATCCAAGCCTTGGGGCAATTTGGAGAGCTTGGCCATCAAGAAGAAACCCCCTTTTTGAAGCTTTTTCATGTAAATTGAACATATAGGTAAATCCCTATTCCTTTCACCAAATTTCATTTTCTTTGCATGGATAGGAAGCCCTAGGTGTCCTCTCTCTGTTGGTATAGGCATTGTTAGGTTTCGTGTCCAATACGTGTCCGTATCGGACACGTATCAGTGGATACACCTATGTGTTTGATGAAATGCCACAGTGGGCATTTCATCCTTGTTTTCTGTTTCTATTTGAATAGAAAATTTGGGTTTGATGTTGTTTATTGGTTTCCAGTTGACTGAGGTAGTTGTGGTGTCGTGTCGTATCGTAATGGACACGTGAACACACTGGTTTCATGCGTACTGCACGCGAGTAGCAGTCCCCTGCTACTCGGGGGCCATAACTCGCTGGACACGCCACCTCAACACCTGAAACTTGGTGTGGAGGAGGGGGCTATGTCTGACATACCCCTCCCCAAGTTTCGTGGCCTCTTGTGTCATGTCGGACACGATATATGGCCTGCACTGATTCATGTGCTATGCACACACGCGAAAATTCGCGTCTGATACGACCATTTTTCTCCTGACACGACTCACATGGACACGATACATACTCATGTACAAGTTCCCCTAGTCTAGGCGTACACGTGTGCACACCCACGTGTTGTGTCGTGTCGTGTGTCGTGTTCTACAGACACGTGCACGCGTGCACGACACTGTCTTGTGCACGGTTCATGTGTCTGTGTTGTGTTCTGTTTGGACACTTCGTGTCCAGTTTCTTGGACACGAATGGATCCCCCTAGACACGTATACACTTGGGGGACATGTCCATATGCCTGATTGTGGGTTTTTCTTAGGTTTTGGTATTCAAAATTGGGGAAATCCATATTTTCTGATACATATAGAACTGTCAGTTTGGGGATTTTGAATTCGATTTTGATTCAGAGTTTTAAATCCTTCTTGAATGAAATGTTAATGTCCATATTGTCATAAAGTTAGTTAACTGTGGTTAAGTTCAAAACCTGGGTTTTTATAACTGATTGACACACTTTTGACACTGTCATCTGTGCACACAAACCTGGAATTCTGAGAAATTGTACACTGTTTTTCCTTTGATTCAAATTCTGAGTTTAAACTATATTCTAAACTATTTAGTTAAGGTTGTGATTACCATACTAAATCATTTACTCCTATTTTAGATTATTGGAATGTTGATTATGATTGGTGGTTGAGAATGTGATTTCGAATTGGGTCGCACTGTCATGAACTGTCATTTTACTGAAACTGAGAATGGGGTTTTTATTTCTAAGTATCGAATGTCCTTTAACTGAGATTTGGTTCATGTTTTGTATTGGTTGATGAATGTAACTGCATGGGTTTTGATTTCCCTCTTCATTGAGTTTGATTCCATTTCCTTCCCTTAAACAAATTGAATGTTAATGTCTTAAGCATTGAATAGTTCATGTTAAGTGGATTCGAATTTGGGTTCATGGTGTGATCTTCATTGGTTTTGAGTTTAGTTTCAAATTGATTGTTGGTATGTATACCTATAGGTATTACACTCACCCTATCTAAACTACCATGTTAATCTGAGCATGTTCACACATTATTTCACTACTCTATGTAAACTGGAATGTTGAGAACCTAGGAATAGAATAGGAATTGGGTTTAGATTCACATTGCAACCTGAAACATAAGGTCCATATCATTCACACACAACTACACTACAAAATTGGTTTCTAAATTAAGTTTGACACCCTATATGTATAGCTGCACACTGCCTTCTCACATTGATTCCCATGATCACACACCCATTCACTGTTGGATTCTGAGATTGAAAACTGAACTTTGTTTTAACCTGAGACACAACGACTGAGATTGGTTAACGGAGAATTATTTGCAGAATATTTGGTTTGATTTACTTGATATATTGATTTGGGGTTTTCATTGAACTGAGTTTCCTATTCCTGGGACTTAATGTCCATATCATTCACAAATGTACACACTAGAACACCTAAAAACCTAAAATCTGGGAACCATATTTTGTTCACTGTTTTCTTCCTGTCATTAATTGCAATGACTGAGACACCTATCTAAACTCTATACACACACACACATTGTTTGTATGTCCAATACACACACACAGGGACCTATGTGTACTGCTACCATGACACACTTCACTGTTTAAATTCCTGAGAACAGGATATTATCCTAATGGCCCACACACCTACACATGAGAACCTAGGACTGAATACAGAGAACCTGAGTTCATTTACATAATGTTTTATTCTTAAAAAACTGAAATCTGAGACTCCTTTGTACACTATTCACACACAGGTACCATACCACTCAAAATCAGCCATATGTTAACCCCCTCTATCTCTATGTGTGTATGTATGTAAATATGTATGTATGTATGCATGTATAAATGTATAGATGAAAGTAGGTAGTATTGGGATATATGAATGCATGTTACCCTTATATAGATATATACACTACATACCTTGAATGCTATAAATGAGACATCCCCACTCACCCATTGTATATGCATATATGACTTGTACCCTACCTTGAATGCTAGGCAATAGCCTATATGAATAATTATATACATTGAGTGCATATATGTATATATGTATTTTGTGTTGATAGCTTGTGTTAGCTTGTGATTGGTGTGTGATTGCTAGACTAGGCTTGATTAGGCCTAGTGAGACTTATTAAGACTTGTTTGGGCTAGGGGAGGCCTAGTTGACCTAGTTTGACTAGTGTGGTTGACTAGAGTTGACCAAGTGTCGACTTTAGCCTAGTTTGACCTAGACAACATGCAGATGCATTGTAGATTACATTTATCATCCCCTGTATACATCTTGACTTGTGTTGCTCTAACTAGGAGTCAGGTACCTCATCTCGGACAATACATTTACTTCAGACATTCAGATACCAGGCGACTACATTCTCTGATCATTTCATAACTTGCTTAGAATTATATTCCTGCTTTAGTTTACCTTATTTGATGCTGTCACGATATTATCACGGATTGGTACTATATGGATCCCTACATTGAGATATTATCCCCCTCGGGTGCATCGGATACATTGTGTCATGTGTTTCGTGTACATCATGTACTCTTCGCTCTCATGTTATCCATGTTTCTCATTTGCTTCATGTTCGTTCATGCATGCTCATGTATTCTCATGTGCTCCCATGAATCGGTCATGTTTTCCATGTATCTCATGTATAACCTATATTGCATGTGCACTCATTTATGAGCCTTCATGTGAATTTTATATGCACCCATTTATGGGCCCCCATGTGAACTTCATGTGCACTCATGTATGAGCTCTCATGTATACTTCATGTGCACCCATTTATGGGCTTCATATGAAAACCATGTACGTAACATAACTTGTTTGGATCCTTGTGTATTGATTGGGGTATGGGGGAGTATAAATAGTCATGTGAACAATTCCAAAGTAGAATAGCCATGTACGCCTCTTTAGTATAGCCATGTGCAAATCAAGCCGTTCACATGTCGACTTTGTACTCTAAATAACTAGTCACTGGTAGCTCTCTACTTATAGTAGATATTTCTGTTACAGTTCTCTTCTTGTTTACATCATGTATTTTTTTCAGTCTCATGTATCGTACTCTCTTGCATGTTTATATTCTCTAATCTGTTATGATCTGCGTGAGATGTATTGTGCTTGCTCCCGTCCTGACTGGACCTGTTAAAATTTTTACAGAGGATGATGAGGAACCCTGCACCCCTTACTTTGGAGTTTTTTTAGATGACACTCGCAACCTGGACCCCTGGGGAGGTTCAGGCAGCTGCTGAGGATGATACCCCTTGCATAGTATAGATAGCTTAGACTGTTTCTTTTTCATGTTAGCTGTTGTCTTTATTTTTCAGAGTTGTATATTTTAGAGATGTTGAGACTTGTTATTTCATTTCTGTTGTACCTCAGTTGAGGATTTTCTTATCTATTTATCGTGCCATATTTTATCTTTAGATTGTGATTAAGTTGTACCTCTGTGTTGGCCTCCTTATGGAGAGTATTTCATGTTAGTTAGTTATAGTTCATGACCTAGAACAGCGTTCTACCGCCGACACTGCGGCGTAGGCTGAACGCTGTTACGTACTCGTACCCTCACGGTGGGTGCGGGTCGTGACACGTTTTTAGTTGTGGCCCATGCAGGTCGAGTTTGTGTAGTGGTATTCGAACTAGAGTACCACTACAGCCTGCAGTAGGATTAGGATTATTTTTGAGGTACTCAATCACATTAGAAAAAACTCTTAATTGGATTCCTGCCATCTAAATTCCTGTTGAAGATTGCTTCCTTGAATAACTGTCCTCTCTTGAATTACCGTTTCTATCTCAGTATTGATTCCTTGTTTGATCTGTCTCCAGGATGGTGATCGAGACACGATCACATCGCTCTGGCTCAGCAGACAATGATGAGAGGCCTACCACCCCTCACCCGATTGTGGATGCTGGGACCACATCACCCCCTATTTCTGCTCATATAGGAGCATATGCAGCTTTTGGGAGTGCACCTCCACCTGTCCGGAGGTCTTTCCCCGTCATTCCAGATACGTATCAGCAGCAGTTACCTTCAGGGACAGTAGATGTGGCTCAGATGTTTGCCCTTTTCCAGCGATTCTTGGAGTCTCAACAGCAGATACAGCAGAGCCAGTCTGCTGATATCCGACAGAGCATACAAGATACTCACCAGTTGGTCAGGACGACAGTAGAGCTGGTGGCTGCTCAGCCACAGGGAGGTCAAATACAGCCGTATCAGCCAAGGACTCCAGACATCCAATCTTTTAAGAAGATGGGACCCCGAGACTTCAAGGGTACAGAATGCATCATATACGCTGACGATTGGATAGAGCACATTGAAGAGATATTCCGATTGGCACAGATACCAGCAGGATTACAGATCGAGGCAGCCGCCAGTCAGATACAGGACTTGGCCCATACCTGGTACCAGACGGACCCGAGGGTTGGTACAGCCGGTCAGACTTGGGCAGCGTTCAAGAAACTATTCAAGGAGAAATTCTTTCCCTATACAGCACTCCGTGCTTTGGAGGCACAGTTCAAGAGTTTGGTTCAGGGGAACGAGACCGTTGAGGAGTACGCAGGAGAGTTCTGCCATTTGAGCAGATTCATCGAGGATCTTACTGAGGCCGAAAAGGCGAGGAGGTTCCGCAGGGGTTTGATCAGGGAGATCAAGTCATATACCAAGAGCGGTCGCGATGCCACTTTCGAGCAGATTTTGGTAGGAGCCATGACAGCGAAGGACGATCTTGGGCTGAAGGAGAAGAGGATGCGAGATACTCAGGGAGCTAGTGGCAGTACGGGCCCGGCCAAGAGGCCCCACCTACAGATTCAGCAGCAGATGCCCCATTTGCAGTTTCAGCAGCAGTATCCGTAGCAAGTGCTACCTCTACAGTTTCAGCAGCAGTACCTGCAGCCGAGGGTCTACTTTCAGCAGCGACAATTTCAGGACCATGTTCCCTTTCGGCAGGCGCCGCAGCCACAGAGGCAACAGCAGGCCCCGGGACAGCAGCTTGTTATCATTTGCCCTTTTTGTAAGAGACCGGGGCACGATTGGGGCGAATGCTGGAAGAGGCTGGACAGATGTTTACTTTGCGGAGGATCCGATCATCGGCTGAGAGAGTGTCCCGAGTCGTCAAGACAGACAGTTCAGGAAGCAGGAGCCAGGGCTCCGGTAGGCCAGTAGAAATGATTATCCTTACCGACTCAGCAGCAGAGGTACATGCAGCATCAGCAGCAGGCCAGAGGAGGCCAGCAGGGGCGAGCTTTCGCCAGGACAGTCGAGGATGCTCAGGCCAGTATAGATCTTGCTGTAGGTTCTATTCTTTTCAATTTCCTTTCCGCAATTGCCTCTTACAACTGCCTTAAAATTTCGATTCCTTCTGTTCCATGTTGATTTATCAATTTTGTCCTGTTGTTCTTGTGTTATGTTTGATTTCTTCTGAGATGAATCATAAGGGCTAGGTCATCCAGTTATGGAATCTAGAATCTTCGACAGTCGTGTTTAGCTGGCATAGTGAGGACATATAGTCAGATTTAGGACGTATTTCTTGGGTGTGGGAATTTAAGATTTTCGCTGCCAAGCATGCGGCAATACGAAAATTTTAAATACCATGATTCTAGAGGTATGTGCCTTAGTCGAGGACTCTGTGATTATCGTAGCCTTGCTCACTAGCACGACGAAGATTTTGAGTATCATGATTTTGAACAGACGCATATGATTATCTGACGGTATGTTTGAGACTTTGATTGTGGGGTGTTTGACCTAGAAGGACTACTACCATTTTAATTTCGAGGACAAAATTTTTCTAAGGTGGGTAGACTTGTAACACCCAGTTTCTAGAATGAGGGTAATTTTGAAATTTTGTACTTTAATTTATTTAATTATGGTATTTAAAATTTTAATATAATTTTTAGTGATTTTTAATCATTTTAAAACTATTTAAATCATGACTTATGATTTTGGTGTTTGGCTAGTGTAACCGTAGAGACTGTCTGTCCTAGAGCCTAGCCATGTGATTAGGATGTTTAGTTAGTACATTTTAGCCTAGAGGGTATTTTAGTCATTTTAGGATTTATTTGAATTTATTATGATTTATGAAAAATTGTGTGAATTTAACATTAATTAAATATTGCTATGTGTTATGTTAGTCTTGACTAGTTTGAGACTTGTAGACTAGCCTAGAACCTAACCCTAGCTATGGTAACCCTAGCCTAAATAGAGTTAACCCATTTTAGTCATTAGAGATTGGTTTTATAATTAGGGGATTTGGTTTAGTGAAATTAAGTCATGACTTATGGTTTAATGCAATGACTTGTGATTTAATGACTTGTGAATTGAACCATAGGCCCATGACTTAAGTCCAAACCCCAACAAGCCCACCCATGGCAGCCAACCTAGGGTTCACACCCTATTTAATGCCTCTTCCATTTGTTCTTGCCTCTTTTATTATTTTTCTCTCAAGCTTTGAAAAAGAGGTATAGCCATCCTCCCCAATCCATAACTTTTCCATTTTAACTCCTTTTTGGCTTAAACCACTTGTATTAGATTCTAATTGTCTCCCTCTCGCTGTTCATGGAGGAAAATCCAAGCCTTGGGGCAATTTGGAGAGCTTGGCCATCAAGAAGAAAACCCCTTTTTGAAGCTTTTTCATGCAAATTGAACATATAGGTAAATCCCTATTCCTTTCACCAAATTTCATTTTCTTTGCATGGATAGGAAGCCCTAGGTGTCCTCTCTCTGTTGGTATAGGCATTGTTAGGTTTCGTGTCAAATACGTGTCCGTATCGGACACGTATCAGTGGATACACCTATGTGTTTGATAAAATGCCACAGTGGGCATTTCATCCTTGTTTTCTGTTTCTATTTGAATAGAAAATTTGGGTTTGATGTTGTTTATTGGTTTCCAGTTGACTGAGGTAGTTGTGGTGTCGTGTCGTATCGTAATGGACACGTGAACACACTGGTTTCATGCGTACTGCACGCGAGTAGCAGTCCCCTGCTACTCGGGGGCCATAACTCGCTGGACACGCCACCTCAACACCTAAAACTTGGTGTGGAGGAGGGGGCTATGTCTGATATACCCCTCCCCAAGTTTCGTGGCCTCTTGTGTCATATCGGACACGATATATGGCCTGCACTGATTCATGTACTATACACACACGCGAAAATTTGCGTCTGATACGACCCTTTTTCTCCTGACACGACTCACATGGACACGATACATACTCATGTACAAGTTCCCCTAGTCTAGGCGTACACGTGTGCACACCCACGTGTTGTGTCGTGTGTCGTGTTCTACAGACACGTGCACGCGTGCACGACACTGTCTTGTGTACGGTTCATGTGTCTGTGTTGTGTTCTGTTTGGACACTTCGTGTCCAGTTTCCTGGACACGAATGGATCCCCCTAGACACGTATACACATGGGGAACATGTCCATATGCCTGATTGTGGGTTTTCCTTAGGTTTTGGTATTCAAAATTGGGGAAATCCATATTTTCTGATACATATAGAACTGTCAGTTTGGGGATTTTGAATTCGATTTTGATTCAGAGTTTTAAATCCTTCTTGAATGAAATGTTAATGTCCATATTGTCATAAAGTTAGTTAACTGTGGTTAAGTTCAAAACCTGGGTTTTTATAACTGATTGACACACTTTTGACACTGTCATCTATGCACACAAACCTGGAATTCTGAGAAATTATACACTACTTTTCCTTTGATTCAAATTCTGAGTTTAAACTACATTCTAAACTATTTGGTTAAGGTTGTGATTACCATACTAAATCATTTACTCCTATTTTAGATTATTGGAATGTTGATTATGATTGGTGGTTGAGAATGTGATTTCGAATTGGGTCGCACTGTCATGAACTGTCATTTTACTGAAACTGAGAATGGGGTTTTTATTTCTAAGTATCGAATGTCCTTTAACTGAGATTTGGTTCATGTTTTGTATTGGTTGATGAATGTAACTGCATGGGTTTTGATTTCCCTCTTGATTGAGTTTGATTCCATTTCCTTCCCTTAAACAAATTGAATGTTAATGTCTTAAGCATTGAATAGTTCATGTTAAGTGGATTCGAATTTGGGTTCATGGTGTGATCTTCATTGGTTTTGAGTTTAGTTTCAAATTGATTGTTGGTATGTATACCTATAGGTATTACACTCACCCTATCTAAACTACCATGTTAATCTGAGCATGTTCACACATTATTTTACTACTCTATGTAAACTGGAATGTTGAGAACCTAGGAATAGAATAGAAATTGGGTTTAGATTCACATTGCAACCTGAAACATAAGGTCCATATCATTCACACACAACTACACTACAAAATTGGTTTCTAAATTGAGTTTGACACACTATATGTATAGCTGCACACTGCCTTCTCACATTGATTCCCATGATCACACACCCATTCACTGTTGGATTCTGAGATTGAAAACTGAACTTTGTTTTAACCTGAGACACAACGACTGAGATTGGTTAACGGAGAATTATTTGCAGAATATTTGGTTTGATTTACTTGATATATTGATTTGGGGTTTTCATTGAACTGAGTTTCCTATTCCTGGGACTTAATGTCCATATCATTCACAAATGTACACACTAGAACATCTAAAAACCTAAAATCTGGGAACCATATTTTGTTCACAGTTTTCTTCCTGTCATTAATTGCAATGACTGAGACACCTATCTAAACTCTATACACACACACACATTGTTTGTATGTCCAATACACACACACAGGGACGTATGTGTACTGCTACCATGACACACTTCACTGTTTAAATTCCTGAGAACAGAATATTATCCTAATGGCCCACACACCTACACATGAGAACCTAGGACCGAATACAGAGAACCTGAGTTCATTTACATAATGTTTTATTCTTAAAAAACTGAAATCTGAGACTCCTTTGTACACTCTTCACACACAGGTACCATACCACTCAAAATCAGCCATATGTTAACCCCCTCTATCTCTATGTGTGTATGTATGTAAATATGTATGTATGTATGCATGTATAAATGTATAGATGAAAGTAGGTAGTATTGGGATATATGAATGCATGTTACCCTTATATAGATATATACACTACATACCTTGAATGCTATAAATGAGACATCCCCACTCACCCATTGTATATGCATATATGACTTGTACCCTACCTTGAATGCTAGGCAATCGCCTATATGAATAATTATATACATTGAGTGCATATATGTATATATGTATTTTGTGTTGATAGCTTGTGTTAGCTTGTGATTGGTGTGTGATTGCTAGACTAGGCTTGGTTAGGCCTAGTGAGACTTATTAAGACTTGTTTGGGCTAGGGGAGGCCTAGTTGACCTAGTTTGACTAGTGTGGTTGACTAGAGTTGACCAAGTGTCGACTTTAGCTTAGTTTGACCTAGACAATATGCAGATGCATTGTAGATTACATTTATCATCCCCTGTATACATCTTGACTTGTGTTGCTCTAACTAGGAGTCAGGTACCTCATCTCGGACAGTACATTTACTTCATACATTCAGATACCAGGCGACTACATTCTCTGATCATTTCATAACTTGCTTAGAATTATATTCCTGCTTTAGTTTACCTTATTTGATGCTGTCACGATATTATCACGGATTGGTACTATATGGATCCCTACATTGAGATATTATCCCCCTCGGGTGCATCGGATACATTGTGTCATGTGTTTCGTGTACATCATGTACTCTTCGCTCTCATGTTATCCATGTTTCTCATTTGCTTCATGTTCGTTCATGCATGCTCATGTACTCTCATGTGCTCCCATGAATCGGTCATGTTTCCCATGTATCTCATGTATAACCTATATTGCATGTGCACTTATTTATGAGCCTTCATGTGAATTTTATATGCACCCATTTATGGGCCCCCATGTGAACTTCATGTGCACTCATGTATGAGCTCTCATGTATACTTCATGTGCACCCATTTATGGGCTTCATATGAAAACCATGTACGTAACATAACTTGTTTGGATCCTTGTGTATTGATTGGGGTATGGGGGAGTATAAATAGTCATGTGAACAATTCCAAAGTAGAATAGCCATGTACGCCTCTTTAGTATAGCCATGTGCAAATCAAGCCGTTCACATGTCGACTTTGTACTCTAAATAACTAGTCACTGGTAGCTCTCTACTTATAGTAGATATTTCTATTACAGTTCTCTTCTTGTTTACATCATGTATTTTTTTCAGTCTCATGTATCGTACTCTCTTGCATGTTTATATTCTCTAATCTGTTATGATCTGCGTGAGATGTATTGTGCTTGCTCCCGTCCTGACTGGACCTGTTAAAATTTTTACAGAGGATGATGAGGAACCCTGCACCCCTTACTTTAGAGTTTTCCTAGATGACACTCGCAACCTGGACCCCTGGGGAGGTTCAGGCAGCTGCTGAGGATGATACCCCTTGCATAGTATAGATAGCTTAGACTGTTTCTTTTTCATGTTAGCTGTTGTCTTTATTTTTCAGAGTTGTATATTTTAGAGATGTTGAGACTTGTTATTTCATTTCTGTTGTACCTCAGTTGAGGATTTTCTTATCTATTTATCGTGCCATATTCTATCTCTAGATTGTGATTGAGTTGTACCTCTATGTTGGCCTCCTTATGGAGAGTATTTCATGTTAGTTAGTTATAGTTCATGACCTAAAACAGCATTCTACTGCCGACACTGCGGCGTAGGCTGGGCGCTGTTACGTACTCGTACCCTCACGGTGGGTGCGGGTCGTGACACTGACCCAGCTGGTTTTGTATAGCCAAATACCAGAGCAGCTCCAAAGGATCTACCGACTTTCCAGCCAGATGGTGACGACTAGACAGAATCCTGGAAACGAGTGGGTTTATTTTGGCTCTCCCATTCTATTGTAAAATTATTCTTTTGAGGCGATTAGCCGACGAGCAAGTGTTAGCTCGTGTACATTTTTACTTACTATCTGCCTACGGGCTGTAACATGATTGACAAATCCTAGGGTTGATCATGTATGACTGAAACTCTTGCTAGTCCTGACATTTTGTACGACTAGCTTCATGATCAGTTGAATATGTAATGTTTGGGACGCCTTACTATTGTATATTTGGTGATCTTACATCTTGTAACATTTACTTACTTGCTTGAGATTGAGACACTAGGCTCGTTATTGACCATAGGAGACTGATGGCTTGTAGTTAAACCCTCATATATCTAGACAGTCGTGACCGTATAGTGAGGTAGATTCCATTTCATTATACGTAGCTGGCTATGTCTGCCCTCGCTCTCCAGTATTCTGGTTCTTGGGCATCTCCATGCGATATGAACCAAAGGAATAACTTGGTTCCGGAGCACCTTCTCTCGACGATCCAGAATCTCCACAGGTTGTTATGGATAGCGGAGAGTAGGCCCCACCTCTAACTCGGAGTGATCCAATACGTGACTAGGGTCTGCCACGTACCGCCTCAACTGTGACACATGGAACACGTTATGTACTCCCTCAAGCGTAGGAGGCAAGTCTATTCGATAGGCCACTGCACCGATCCTTTCAAGAATAGTGAAAGGTCCGATGAAGCGCGGACTAAGCTTTCCGCCTCGGCCAAAGCGAATCGTGCCCCGTGTCGGAGAAATCCTCAGGAACACCATATCTCCAACCTAGACACAAGACAAGACTCAATACAAGACCCTAAAGCAAACAATCACAAGCAAGCACAACAGAAAAACTGATACTAACCTCGAACTCTAACGGTCTCTGGTGGATATCGGCCTAATGCCGCTGTCTATACTGAGCCACCCGAAGTCTATCTCTGATCAACTTAACCTTCTCTGCTGCATCCACCACCATCTCCGGGCCAAGCAAAACTCTTTCACCGACATCGTCCCATGACAAAGGAGTGCGACATCTCCGTCCGTATAGAGCCTCAAATAGCGACATCTCTATACTGGCCTGATAGTTGTTGTTGTAAGCAAACTCTACCATGTGAAGGTGGTCCTCCCAAGATCTCCCGAAATCTAACAAACAAGTATGAAATATATACTCAAGTGTCTTAATGGTCCTCTCTGACTGTCCGTTCGTCTGGAGGTGATACGCGGTACTGAACTTGAGCTGGGTGCCCAAGCTAGTATACAAACTCCTCCAGAAGTGGGAAGTTAAAGGACTATCCCGATCCGAGACTATGCTCCCCGGAGCTCCATGTAATTTGACTATCTGACGTATGTACATCTCTGCCAGTTCTTCGTAGACAGTCCCACCTTAAAAGGTAAAAAATGGGCCGATTTGGTCAGTCTATCAACAATGACCCAAATCGTGTCTTTCCCTCCTGGAGATCGTGGAAGTCCAGATACAAAGTCCATAGTGATGTGCTCCCACTTCCACTTTGGAATGGGTAGTGGCTGAAGCAGACCGCCTGGCCTCTGTCTCTCCGCTTTTACCTGCTGGTACACTAAGTATCAAGATACAAACTGAGCTACCTATCGCTTCATGCCATACCACCATACGTGCTCCCTCAGGTCTCTGTACATCGTGTTGGCTCCAGGATGCATAGAGTACTGAGAATGATGCGCTTCCTGCAGAATCTCCTCCCGTAGCTCTCCACTCGGAATGCACAATCTAGTACCGTGCCTCAGCGACCCATCTTCGGCTATAGAGAAATCGTCTAGCAATCCTGCCTGCACCTGCTCCCTGATGCTCCTCAGGGCCACGTCATCAAACTGTGATGAGCGGACCCTGTCCATCAACGCAGACTAAATCTGTAAACCCCACATCTGAACCTCCATCCCTGGAATGATCACCTCGATACCCAAACTATCCAGATCGGCCAATAGATGACGATTTGCCGTCAAATACATAACGACTGGATACTTGTTCAAGGCATCTGTAACTACGTTGGCCTTCCCTGGATTATAATGTAAAGAGATATCGAAGTCCTTCATCAGCTCAAGCCACCTCCTTTGTCTCATGTTCAATTCCTTCTGGGTGAACACGTACTTCAAGCTCTTGTGATCCGTGAAGATCTCAACTTACTGACACACTCTATCGAGGATACTATACTACACTTATAGGATAAAACTTTCTATTGTCTTCCTCAGTTGAATAGGACACAAGTGTCATGTGGGTAGTAGGCTTAATGTGGATCGTGTCCATATTTTGGTTCAACAAGTTTGGGTCGAAATGGTGCCCCCAATTCGAGTCGGAAATAAAAGTGACTTCGTGGGGTGAATCAAGATTGGGTCTTGTGTCAGAAAAGTTGTGTGATAAAATGAAGCACAAGAAGGTGTGCCTGAGTGGGACACGAAGGTCATGGGCGTAGGGTGTCTTGTCTAGATCATGCAAATAAAGTTGGTTTTGAGAAAACAACTAGTCTTGTGCTCCTAAATTAAAAGTCCTGGTAATGTGCATATGATAATCATAAATAAAAATGGGAATGGTCAATGGCCTAAATTGATCCAAAAGTTATGCGATACAAAGATAGTACAAGAGAACGAGTTTGAGTGGGACATGATATATCAAAATGAAGATAATATTGTCTACTACAAATCATGAAGGAAGTTTTCAGAGATTAACATCTCTGACGCTCCAGAAATCAAAGTCACGGAAGAACATTCGTCTATCTAGGATACTCTCTCTAGGGTGTCTACCCAAGTCTTGATGCTGTTTACACAAGGCACTAACTCATCTATATGATACTTGGATGGTACTTATATACTAGGTTGTTCATGTCTTTCCTCCAACTAGACACTAAACTGTTGGTGCCTAAACTTCTATAACACTTGAAATACTTCGTCTCTAGCTACTAGGTACTCCTCCTATTCTGGTACCTGGTGCAACTCCTACCTTAATACTTATTAATCACTCTAGGGTTCTCATCTATATTTAATTATCAACAATAATATACAATACTTTCTAACCATACTCTAAACTATTAACATAATTAGTCAAGGACACAGACCAATTGCAAATCACCAAGCTATCACACTACGAAGAACCTATAATGAAATGAGAATCTACAAGGACCTGGACTAAAGAACCGAAAGTATCCTTACTCCTAAGCTAATTGAGGATGGAACAGAATCTATAATAACAGAAGTGAAATGATAGAGATGACATGTTAGGACCCTTCTCAAGATACAATCTGATAATCATACACGTATGTCCTAAATTATGATACTCAGAATCCTCGCCACGCCAGTAAGCAAGGCTACGATAAACGGTAGATTCCATAACTAGGTATGCACCTCTATAATTATATCGTCTGGAATCCTCGCCACGCCGACTAGTATAGCTGCGAGAAATCTCAAATCTCATGACCAAGATATGTACATCCGAAATCAGGTCTCTACGTTTCCGCCACGCCAGCTAATATAGCTGCGATAAACTCCAGGTTCCATAACCAAGTAGACGTTTACCTTCTCTGTTATTTCCGTCAACATATGTTATCAGAAGATACCGTAACTCAGGCCATAAAATTTATCTCGATATGACAATCAAAATCAACGATGATCCATCAATATCAAATTCAATAATAAGGAGTAAGGGTGAAGATAAACAAGAGAAAATGATTTCAAATTGACGTTCAAAACAAGATTTCCAAGGGTCGTCACAGGAATCTCTCAAAAGTCCCAAGCAAAGAGATCAATAAGGCACATGATAAGATATCATCAAGGAAGGATAATTTATTTCGAAATGCAAGAAGAGTTGTCTTGATAATCAAAAGATTGAAATTTTCCTAATATGTGATTGAGTAACTCCTATCGTAACCTAAAACCTATATCCTAAGAGCAGGCTCATGATTAGCACTCTAAGTCGAGCACCATTACGAAATTACACTAGTTGCGACTCTGACCTGCATGAGCCACCAAAAAACGTGTCATAACCGGCACCCTGTTTAGGGGCACGAACACGTGGGTACATCCAGCCTACGCCGCAGTATCAGCGGTAGAATGCTGTAATGGTCATCTAGAATATATAGAATCTAAGACACAATAATATAACCTGTCATCTCCGCACGGAGGAATATATATTCACCACTCAATCACATAATCTAAGGAAGATAAGCACGATGATAAAGATAAATATAAAGATGAGTAAATAGTCTGAAATAACGCTGAGTCATAATCACAAGTTCAGAAACCAAGACATAAAACAATATCCTAAATAAATACTACAAGTCTCAAAGTATCAAACTGGAATGTAATCCAGACAAAATCTAGCTAAACTAAGTCACTACAGGCTGTGCATCCTCTATGAGCACCGGGTCCACAGGCTGGTCCTGGTCGTAGGCTCCATCTATGCCAAACCCGTAGTAGGTCGGACAGTCTGCATTTAAATCCTCTGAAAAATAAGAGAGGTTATCCTGTCAGGATATGAGCAAGTACAAACACCAACAGCAGTTCCATGTGTATTGACAAATACTATAAGAGACATTATAATAAAATACACGATAAAATATCAAGACTGAAAGTAAAACAGTACAAAAAAATTGGATATCATGTCATGTGTGAGATATAAGATAAAACTAGAATATAAACAATGGAAAGTAATCAGAGGTATGATGTAAACATAAAAAAGAAAGTGTCATGAGATATTAGAGCGTTATGTGATCGGCTCGGATCAAGATCAGGCTGTTCCATTTGACCGTCTATGCACAGGTAGAATAATAGTATAGGGATCAGGCCAGCCAAAATGGAAAGCTATGCACAAGTAGTACAAGGTCAGGCTACACCCTACGTGTGGTGAGGGTGGAGCTATGCAAAAGTAATAAACAAGTAGGGGTAATGATCATATAACCTCTAATAACTCCCCATCCCCGAATAGTATAATGGATCCAGACATGACAGGTCATGACACAAAATTTGAAGAGCAGGGGGCCAGCCCACTCCCAAATTGGTGTCTATAAAAGTACAGGAAATAATATCGAACAATGTACTCATATACCAGGTAAACCAGGAATGACATCTCATGACGAGATTCACGTATACTAGTCCGTGTATCCTCGTGTCGAGAATCATATCACTACAACTGAATCGGATATAGTAGATATCAAAGCAATAAAAACTATCAGAGAATGTACTTACCTGAGGTCATGAGCTGAGGAAATCGAAATTACAAACCACTCAATGAGTCACGAAAGGTCAACTCGCACAACAGTCTCCTATTGTTGAAACAGACATTACCAACATTTTCAGAATAGTCAAATTAGCTAGAAATGCTTACCCATAAGTCCAATTTTGGACACAGGAGCGAAATAGTAATTTCGGGTCAAAACGTGTCTGCCGTTGGACCTGCTTTGCACCGAAAAGTGTACCAGAACCTACGATCTCTAAAGTCGTCAAACTACATGTCTATAGGACCGATTTGACGAGACAAACCCAACCGTATGTCTAAAGTTAGATTCTGGTGGGCCGTGCACAAATTTACCCATTGGATTGGGTCGCGGGCCCGCCAAAATAGCGTTCTGGTCAACCTTCTCAGATTCGGACCAAACTTGGCATACAGGACCAGAAAAATGATACGGTCATGTTGGCACAAGTTTCATCTCAATATGACGAGCGTGCAAAAAGTAATTGACAAATTTACAAAAAGGTCGATACGGTGAATTTTGACGGATACACATCAAATTCGTCGCGCACACGCGATCAATTTGAATTTTATCAAATCCCACACGTCCGCGAAGTCGATACACACCTTTCGATACTTTCGGTTCGCGGCCATATCGCCATGATTGATCGGACGAACGGCGTATCAGGGCATTTTTCTAAAATTTCAGTTTTTGAAAATATTTTTTTTCTCCAACTTCACAAATCAATAACTTTCTGTATAATGCATAAAAATTAAATCTACAAGAAGGATTTTGATCTCCTATATGTTGTCTATAAGCCTCTTCAGACCGATTTTAAAAACTAGCAACATGCTGGTCGCAAATCGGCTACAAAGTTGGGATTTCGGGACAGTTTCTAACATCCAATAAATCAAGTTTTTCTCGATTTTAGAACTCGTTTTTCGTCGCACATCATGCGAATCGGCACGAATTATTTGAAGGAATACGAAAACGTATATGTTGTGAACATACCAAAATAAACGGATCATGAAACGATCGAGCGAGCGTCGCACAAAATCAAGACGAAGTTGGGTTCGCAACTGTTGTGCGCTGTTGTCCTGTCTTCGCGTCATGTCACAGTTGTGCGCATCCTGGTCGGCCTCCGACGTTCGTGGTGGCGGCGCTGGATCGTCGGGAAGGCGGGGAGGTGTGCGGCTAGGGATAGGGTTTGTAAAACTCCCTCTCTCTCTCTCTCTCTCTCTCTCTCGATATGTATATATGGGGGTGTCGGGCTCGAAAGCTAAAGGATCAGGTTTGGTTTTGCTCCGCTAAAGGGGGGAAGGGGTTTCTGGCTTTGTACTGTTGCGTGTGTGTTTGGTTTGTATGTGCTTTATTTTTTTATTCTTTCTTTCTTTCTTTCTTTATTCCTTTCTTTCTTTAATACTTTAATACTTTATATTACATACATGCATAATATTCATTTATTATAAAAATACTATTTTCTAACCCCTTTTATAAATAAATAAATAGTATATATATTCTGTATCTAAACAATTCTAAAATTATTTCTAAAATTAAAAATAAATATTCTGTATCTATATTTATTTAATATATTAAAAGTTTTTAATAAATAAAACATTGTTGAACATATATATCTATATCAACAAAATACCTATTTAACTAATAATGTAAAAACACTAACAATATTAATTTAAATAATAATAAAATAATGTAAAAGACTATATTAGTCCTATCCAGGATAGTGGGGGTGACAAAGCATAGGAGATGACTTTGTTATTCTGTATGAGCACGCACCTTAGGCCTGTTCCCGATGCGTTGCTGAATATCTGAAATCCTTCTAGTCCATCTGAAAGTACAAGGATTGGTGCTGAGACGAGCCGTTGCTTCAACTCTTGAAAACTGGATTTACAGTCGTCACTCCATTCGAATATGACTCCCTTCTGGGTGAGGCGAGTTAGAGACGACGCTAATTTGGAAAAGCTTCGTATAAATCTTCGGTAGTAGCCTGCCAAGCCCAAGAAACTCCGAATGTCGCTAGCCGAGGTAGGTCGTTTCCTATTTACCACCGCCTCAATTTTCTTTGGATCCACGAGACACCTTCAGCAGAGATGACGTATCCGAGGAACATCATGCTACTCATCCAGAACTCACACTTACTCCGTTTTGCGTATAATTTGTCTTCACACAGAGTCTGCAGCACCGTCTTCAAGTGCTCTGCGTGTTCTTTCCGATTCTTTGAATAGATAAGGATATCATCGATGAACACGACTATAAATTTATCGATTTGGGATCGGAAGACTTGATTCATCAAATCCATGAAAGCAGGTAGAACATTCGTTAAACCGAACGACATGACTAGGAATTCATAATGACCATATCGAGCACGGAAGGCAGACTTTGATACGTCATCGGACTTGATTTTCAACTGATGGTAGCCTGAACGAAGATTGATTTTTGAAAATATTGAGGCATCTTGCAGTTGGTCAAACAAGTCGTCAATTCGTGGCAGTGGATACTTATTTTGCACGGTAGCCTTGTTGAGTTCTCGATAGTCGATGCATAGCCACATCTATCCCTCTTTCTTTTTCACGAACAGCACGAGAGCTCCCCACGGAGAGACACTAGGACGAATAAATCTGCGGTTTAGCAACTCTTGTAATTGCACCTTCAGCTCCTTCAGTTCTTTTAGAGCCTTTCGGTAAGGCGCCTTTGATATCGATCATGTATCCGGGAAGGTATCGATGCTGAATTCTATTTCTCGATCCGGCTGCATCCTAGACATTTCGTCTAAAAAATTATCGAAAAATCTATCACAACATCCGTCTGCACTGTGTTTGTATTATCCCTCCTCGTATCTCGAATTGATGCCAAGTATTCTCGATACCACCATGGCCGTTTTCAAGACCGTACCGTACGAATATGAAAACCATATCTCGCCAGGAAGCCGAATCACAACACTCTTCTCGGTGCACTCGATCGTTGCATGGCAAGCGTCCAACCCATCTGTAATCTCCGTTAATCGATTTCTTGGATTTTTCAAATTTTTTGTATTTTTTCAAATCTCTAAATTTTCTAAATCCTTGAAAATCGTACAATTCTAATATTGAAGAAATATTTTGGATAATAATTTGTTATCGATATTTTGTTGAACTAATTGATTTTGTAAAAACTATTTTTGAAGGTTTTATCCTAATTTAAATTCCCATCCATATCGAGAAAGTATATTCGATCTTAATATGTTATCAATATTTGTTGGACTGTTGGTTGTAAAAACTATTTTATATGAGATTTCATTCTATTAGAATCTCTCTGTTCATTTATATAAGTTATAAATATTATTTTTGGAATACGTAAAAAATTTGTCAAAATATTATTCTAAATAACTATATTTTATACTATTTTATTGAATCATATAATTTCAATAATAATTATAATAGGGTAGTGATTAACTAGTATTAATTAACTAATTAATTAGCCAAGAATTAGTAACAAATTGTTAGTGGCTAGTGTGGGATTAGTATGTTAGTATTTTTTTTCACTATTTTCTCTTATGCTATTACATTTATATTTTAGAATTTTTCCCACTCCCATATATATATATATATATATATATATATATATATATATATATATATATATATATATTTTTGTTTCTATATATATATATATATATATATATATATATGTGTGTGTGTGTGTGTGTGTGTGTGTGTGTGTGTGTGGTGTGTGTGTGTGTGTGTGTGTGTGTGCACTTCCCATTGGGATACAACCTGAAAGATTCCCTAAAATTCCTTTCCTCGTACCCAGCCGCAACACCCTCACTGCCATCTCCACCCGAGCTTTCTCGAGACACCTGGCCATTTCCCCTCCGGCCAAACCCAGTACAGCCACCTCGGCTAATCATCTCCACCACACGTCCGGCCGTTCTCGCCGTCAAACCTTGTTTTCACCACCATCACCATTTTTTGACCCCTTCGACAGCCTACCACCGGCCATAGCCGGCCAAACCAACATACCACCGCCATCATCCCTGCCGACAGCCTCCTACCAGAACCGACCGCCACTCCTGGCCGAGCTCCGTCCCGACCATTCCACCAATGGCAACACCGTCTACATCTACCACTACCACCATAGCCACCACTGACACATCATCAACACCAACCACCATGTCCGGCCAACCCACCAAAATCACCATCAACATCGAAAGGGAGAAAATGAGAGAGGCCCTCACCTGACATTGTCGCCCGTCGCCGTGCCCCATCCTCCCGCTCCGCCGCCACGCCTGACGTCCCGCCCGTCCGTCGCTGTGACCTCCATCCTGGTCGTCGTGAGCCTCGTCGAGCCCAGATCTGCGCCCTCCGGCCAGATCTGGTTGGACCGATGCCACGTCTCCGTGTCATCATCCCCGAGCACCTCCTCCGTGGCTATGGACTGAGCCAGCTTCACCGGACTCGGACCAGCGAGGTGAGCCTTCCGTCGTTCCTTGCTCTCTCGTTCCCATCTTTGTCTCTCTCTCTTCCTTACTCAATTTAGAATTAAAAAAATTTGAGTGGCACCCCACTTGAATGGCCTATTTATGCGGTGTACCCCACATTGTTTGCTAAATGTATAAGTTACCCCACTTTGGACGAAAAATGTCAGTTTTGACGGTCAACGATGTTTGACCAATTTTTTTACCAAAATGTCCCTCCCTCTATTGTCTTCTTCTCCGATTTCTTTTCCCTAGGGCTGCGGCCAGGAAGAGGAGTGGGGGGGATGGATGGGCTCTTGCAACGGCCGTCGCCTCCCTGGCTTTCGCCACCACCGCTCCCTCTTCACCACAACCCCTTCTTCAACCTCCTCTCCCCTAACCCTAACCCTAACCAGAAAGTCTGAACTTAGATTTTTAAGATAATATTACATTAATTTTTTAGCGTTAATTTGATGAGATATATACATTATATTATTAACAAGTCGAGGACAACATTTCAGCATGCAATTAAGTTATCAACAAATAAAACATATCCAACGTGCATAATTATTCTAACTTTTTTTAAAATTCATAATATATATACTCGTGAGTGTACAAAATTTTGTCATATTATCAGCAGAATTTTGTCATGACCATTGATAGCTGTAACCAACTAGCATGCATGCATATCAAATTAACAATGCTTTGTAATTGTATTCATATATTATTATTTGTAACAATAATAAAATTCTTGTAGAATATGTTCACGTGAACATATAACATACATATGTATGTTTTTAGGGTTAGCTCGATCCACTCCTCTGCTCTATAAAACCCCAAGCTCCTCTGCTAGCTTCACTCACTTCATCACTGAAACCTAAGCTAGCGAGAGCTGCAGAGTGCACTGCCATAGCCCCGGCAACCTTCCTCCTCCTCCTCCTCTTCTTTACCACCACGTACCTCCACAACATGAGAACCGACGCCGCTATGACTAATGCTATCGCCGGCAGACCAATTGCAGCAGCCAATTTCCCCGCAGGCCTGGTGTTCTTGATGTCGCACCCCGCCGTCGACTCGCAGTAGCTCTCATCGTCGACGAGCTTTTCCACCGTCAAATTCTACGCCAGGACGCAGTTCAGCTGGTATGTGGCGCCCGTGGACGCGGCGAACCCGAAGTAGGACCTCTCCAGGATGTGTTCGCTCGTGTCTAGGTAAGGCGTCGAGGACCGCCTCGGCCGAGGGCGGCTTGGGGCTGTGCTGCCTCGCCATACGGACCGACACGCGCTTTCGGTGCCCGTCGTAGTCGATCCAGACGGTGTAGTTGGTGGCGTTGGCGGGGGCAATGTCGATGCCAAAGGGGGCCAGCGGGGAGGTGGCATTGGAGACGGAGCTGTTGATGTCGAGGCCGACGTGGTTGGCGTCCGGGTCGTAGGGCTGCTTGACCGTGTCGAACTCGACCGCGACGAGGTGGTTGGTGGGGTTGCTGTCTAGGGTTTGGTTAGTGAGGCCGAGGTAGCCCCCGTGGCTGTTGGTGGGGGGCTCGGTAGCGTCGAGGGAGGGGGCGATGAGGAAGGCGAAGCCCTCGCCTGGGGCGGTGGTGCCGGGGACGCAGAAGATGTTGATGGTGAAGCTGGTGTTGAAGGAGGTACTACGACGACGATAGTTGTTGGCTGCTTCTGCTTCTGTAGTCGTGGTCCAAAGAGTGAAAGGACAGTTGTAGAGGACCCATCCCGACTTGCTGACTAGGTAGGCTGGGTTGTTGCTTGTGTCCGGGGTTACCTGCAGGGCTCCCTGGCTCTTCGAGGAGACGTCGAGAAGTGGAAGGTGTTATTAGTATTGGATTTGCTGAAGGAGGAGAAGGTGATGGGTGGGAGTTGCTCTAGAGAGTTGGTCATTGCTGGGAAATATTGGAGAAGCAGAAGGAAAAAGAAGAAGATGATGCTCATTAGCAGAGTACTATTGCCCATCAAATCCCAAAAAAACCTAATTCTTCTCAAGAGATCTAGCTAGCCAGCTATAGGAACATGCAAGAGGACTATTGCCCATCAAATTTTAGGGTTTGCTTCTGCTTCGAGAGGAGGAGGAGGGATCGAAGACCATGGCTGCTGCTAGATGAATAATTTTAGAGGGGTATTTTCGTCATGTAAAAAGGATTAAACCCATTACACTCTTACTTTTTCACGTTTTCCGTCAAATGTGGATAACTTATACTATTTAGCAAACAATGTGGGATGCACCGCATAAATAGGCCATTCAAGTGGGGTGCCACTCAAATTTTTTCTTTAGGATTTGAATGAATGATTAGTTGAACCCCCCTTTCGATTTTAATTCATTTGGGAGAAGTTGGGAGTAGCATAGCCCCTTTCTCCTCGTTGTGTTGGGCTTGAAAGAGTGGGCTGTCAGCAGCTTTGACCCCACTATTTTAAGATAGGATTAAGTTTAATATAATTCATTTGGGGTTAATTTTATTAGGGTTTATATGCATTAGCTGCTAAATTGGATAGGTTGGACTGTGGGCTGGAAAAGATTTCTAGGTTATCATTTTGAAATATAGGTTGAAATCCAAGGAGGGCTGTAGCAAACTGATGCTTCATTATCTATTATTATTATTATTATTATTATTATATTATTATTATTATTATTATTATTATTATTATTATTATTGTTAATACTCTCCTTATTATTGAAGGGTGGATTAATTGAACCATTTGGGCAGATTTAGATTTTGGGTTTAACTAATTGGCTTTTATGTATATTCATTAGATTTTGGACTATAATATATCCATGTATACAAGTGTGTGTGTGTGTGTGTGTGTGTGTGTGTGTGTGTGTGTGTATATATATATATATATATATATATATATATATATATATATATATATATATTTATATATATATAAAAAAAAAAATATATATATATATATATATATTTATATTATATATATATATATATATATATATATATATATATATATATATATATATATATCTATATATATATATATGTTCAAATGTATATACCTTCTATTTATTATTATTATTGGTATTATTAGTAGTATTGTTTTTTTTGAAAATTATAAAAACATATATATAATATATTTCTAAAATATTATTACAAGTTTTGACCTAGAATTCCAATTTGACAAGTTGGAGATTTATTACTACAATGTTATCATATATTCCCCCCCCCCCCCCCCCCCCATACACACACACACACACACACACACACACACACACACACACACACACACATATATATATATATATATATATATATATATATATATATATATATATATATATATATATTTTATATATATATATATAATATATATTTTATATATATAAATATATATATATATATATATATATATATATATATATATATATAATATATATAATATATATATATATATATATATATATATATATATATATATATATATATATGCACACTTTGGGTTATCTATAAATGAGTTTATGTCATTAAAATATGGGCTTCGGGCCTAAAGTTCCATTGTATATTTTATAATATATTTATTATTGATTTTGGACCTATTTATTTATAAATTTGTTATGTAATTCGAAATAATTTTGGGGTTCTCAACTATCAACTAGGAATATTTTATATATACAAAATAGTTCTAAATGATATAAATAAATTTTCAAAGATACGTTATACGTATTTAGTTATATTTTACAGGATAGGGGTTTAAAGCCGAAATGACTTTCTAAGTATTCAACTATTATCCAAATAGTTTGATTTACGAGAAATATAATTTCTTGACATTATGAACGATTTCCAAAATTATATATGTATATATATTAGTTGTAATTTCTTTAAAAATCGTAAATCGCGACTATTAAGCCATTTCCTATTTCTTGATACACTTATCATGTCGAGCACTGATTTTAGGCATCTATATCAAACTAGGCTATTTGGGCTACTCTGGACTCAATGGAACCACCCTTGTCGTCGTTTGGGACCATCTTGTGGAGCATACCGTCGTACATAATCCCCTGTCGACACGTTCATGTCGTGCACGTTGACTCCAACCAATTCAGGCGAGTACATTCTCTGATAATTTTTATTTATGGTTTTTTTATGTTTCGTGTATTTAGTGTAGATATTCTTGACTTCTTGACACATTGGTCACACGCATTGATATTGTCTGGATCCCGTGATGAGATGTTATTTCTTTTATTTCTTGGAATATCTTGTGCAAGTCTTGTCCTTGTTCTCGGGCATTGTATGGATATGATTTCTGTGAAGGCTCGCGACCTTCTCAAAGAATCCTGTGTCATAATGCGTCATGGTTGGATCTACTATATCAGTCGGCGCTGGGGAGTAGTAGCGTAGATATGTGGTCAATACCCTTCTTATGCATGTTTAGATCCTTATGAGTGTTAATCATGCACCACACGTATGATTAACCAGGCCAGTAGACCTTGTGCAAGTTTCCAAGCCGACCATATGTCGAAGCTAGTACTTACTCACATAGTTAGTATAGATTCTTGACTCTTGTATATGAGATAACCTGTATTACTCTTTCTTGCCCTTGTTTACAGTTTTACCATGCCATGCTACTTCCATGTATACTTTACTTTGCTCGTATATTCTCTCTCTTTACTGTTACATAGTCTTTATCATTTACTGGAAATTGTTGTTAGTGATGTGCTTGTTCCAATCCTGACTGGATAACTATTTTTAGGTAATGTTATGCTCCACACCCTACTTCATGATGACAGGTCTTGATGCACTTTATATCGTGAGTTGTCCCTTGGAGCGCTCTAGGCCATTATCTTTTATTCAGATTGTATTTTGATTTATGTTTCGTTATCGGATTTGTCTCCGATACATTCTGATCATGTATATTCTTTTGTAGACTTTAGTTGTTTCAGAGTTATTGTTATCTTTTCTATTTCATATCTTCCTTAGCTGTTTGTAATATGAATTGAGTGCATTTGATATTATGGATCATCTAGATGTTATGGATATTTATTGGGTACTTGACAGCGTTCTTCCGTCGATACTGCGGCGTAGGCTGGAGGTGGCCCATGCATTCGTGCCTGAATATCCGGATGTAGCTCGTGACACAAATATATACCCAGAATTATGTCGTATTCATTGATGTCTAGAACGATGACTTCTAAGGATAGATTTTTGCTCCCGATACAAATGTGGTCATCCCTAAAAATAAAGTTTGCAGACATATCGACTCCCGATGGAGTGCTAACGCTAATGTTCATATCTAGTGATTGCATGGCTATTTTATTTTCTTTAGAAAAGTCAGCAGATATAAAACTATGCGTCGCACCCAAATTGAATAGTACTCGAGCAGGTATATTTTTATAGAGTAATATACCTGTTACAACAGTATCGGACTCGAACTCCTCATCCCGAGCCAATGCGTAGACTCGGCCTTGTGCCCATGGTGTTGATTCTGCGGGTTCACTGGCACTGCATTTGCGCCTTACAGTGGAGGCGCTCTATACTGATTTGGAATGTTCCTCGAAGGATTTGGAACATTCCTTGGGGGGTTCGTTCTCCCCGGACAATCATAAGACTTATGACATATCTTACCACATCTGAAGTATCCTGACACCATGCACTTAAATGTCTGATGTCCATTTTGGTCATACTTGTTGCACCGTACTTTGTTATAGGAGCCTCGATTTCCAAATGGGTTTGGACGTTTCTGCATTCCAGACCCTCCGGCGTCATTAGGACGCTTGTTGAAATTGTTGCGGAAGACTGGCACGGCTCATTCCGACATACGACCAATGATCCACTCGCTATCAAGCACGGCTTCGTAGGATTCACGATAAATGTGGCATCGCTGATTCATGACGTCCCTATCAATTCGTTGTTTAGGCCCTGTTGAAAACGTTCATACCATTCTTCTTTGTTGGACAGGAAAGCGCCAACAAATTTCGTAAGTTTTGAGAAGCTTGCATCATAATCTTCAACGGTCATATTCCCTTACCTCAACATCATGAACTAGTCCCCCTTTTGTCGGCGGATGGCGCGAGGAACGTATTGTTCAAGAAAAGCTTCCTTAATATGGGTATCGGTGTCGGCTTCGTATGGCGCGAGAACACTCCTGCTTCTTCGCTGCCCACTAGTCGTAGCCCTCAGTTGCAGTTGTAATATCGCACATGCTATCACCGGGGACCCTTCGATGCAGAGAAGATTGAATAAATCTTCAATCTTTACATGCCAACCCACGATCACATCAGGCTCTGTTCGACCATTGAACTTAGGCGGGTTCATCTTGCGGAACTCCGTTGCTTTGAACAAGGAAGAAGAATTCATCGTTTGTGGTTGAACTTCTTCCTCGATTTCTTCTTAATCATTTTCCCTCTCTTCAGATGCCACGACCGTTGCGTTAGTGTTGGCCACCATATTGCTTACGATCTGCGTTAGGGAGTCCATTTGCTTCTGTTGCACTCCAAATTGGGCTTGGATTTGCATCTGAAGTTGTTACTATTGCAGCTCCATCAAGCACAACATTTTCTCCATTGTATTCTTGCTAGGACTAGTGCCCTTTGAACGAGACGAACTATCCGCAGCGTTGGTTGTTGTGGCGGGATTATTTTTATTTTTCTTAGTCATTCCTACAAATCAAAGTAAATCCGTTAGTATTTTACAAAATATCTACGGGCTTACCTGTATGGAACTTTTACTTCACGCAGCATGTCGACAAGCATTCAATCGAGTAATCACAACCAACATTCCAAATGAAATATTTTTCAAAAATTCGAGGAAACATAATTGTGTTCTGATACAAATTTGTTACGTCCCGATTCGATGAACCGTTCGTCCTCGCATTGATTATGCCGAATCGATCGTCGTCGGTAGGGCGTGATGTCGTACGAGTCTGGAGTTGCATTCGTACAGGGCAAGAATATTATATTTGATACATCGTTTGAAACACCAGGTTGAAACTTCACAAATCTCAGAGAATTTATTACGCTATTTAGGAAGATAGAAATATGCTTTCATTGATAAATTACAACTAAGTACAATTCATATTACATTGGATATGTCGTTGCGGCTACATTGATTGAAATAAAACAAATACTCGATAAGCTGCCTAAACTAACACTTATCGTTCCATACATTCACCATTTTATACATTGAAAGCCTTCGATGAATTGGCTTCAAAATACATCAGAATAGGAAGAGCTTCAAAATGCCTCTCCGAACTTCAGCTTTGGCTTAGCGACATGCACCCCAGAGTCCTCGTCATCTGTGGGGTTGGGGAATTAGTACACTTGGGAATGCACTAGTGAGTGGGATGAACCAACTTGTCTAAACCGACACTGATTGTTAAGATAGGCATGCATTGGAGTTTTCTTTCTATTTATAATTAAATGAATTCAGTTCATATTATAGCCTTCCATTTGAAACAGTAAAAGCAGACAAAAATTATAGCAATTTATCTCAATTTTTACCACGATCGTGCTCATACCTGTATGAAACAGATGTAATACTTACCAGCTGCATAAGATAATAGGTGAGCATGCTCTTATATGCGGTCATCGGTGTTAATCACCACGAGGGACTATTCTCCATGGCATTATGACGTGACCTATCGGACTAGGTTGCAAGCCTAGCTGGAGGTCTCGTAATGCCTCGTGCCAAGCACGAAATCTCAAATTCCTCCTAGGTCGATTCAGTTCCGATGCCCCGGATACCGTTTCGAGGAAACCCTTGTGCACAAGTTATCCATGACCATGCAAATGCGAAAACAGTTTTAACATATAAAACAGATTTGCATAGCGTGGACAATATTAAGTAACATTATCATTCTCCCAACTCATGCAACAAATCATTTTTTCTAAAATCGTACTTCTAATTTGGCATCCCGTAGGCACCAATTTTCCCGAGGCATCATATGCCGCAACCAACATTTCATTTTACTTTGTAGATCATGAAATAGACTATCTCTTTTCTGGAACCTTATCTTTTTGCTTTTTGATGTGAAACTTATATTTTCAGAGTAGTTTACTCTAAATTGATACAGTTATCCCGAGTTCTTGTTCTTAGTGAGTTGGCATGCATTTAACTTGGCATCATCGATTTGAATAAGTTCGAGGCAAACTGAATTTTATTTGCGGGAAGGAGTAGAAAAGAAGGTACCGAACCACCCACCAATTATTTGATCGTGCTGAGGGTCGAAGCGCTTTGCAACGTCCAAGCTTCAGTTACGCGAGCTCCTGCAATGGCACCAATATTTTATCAGAATCCCTTCTTTAATCCTCCGTTTGAAATGCGTAGAATGAATGCAGAAATTGATGCGAAAACACATTCATCAAAACCAAGCAGCAAAAACTCAAGAAAATCATACAGTAGTCTGATCCCATCGAAGGGACTCTTATATAGAGCTCACTCGTCGAGACGCAACCTGCTGCATGTAGGACTTATTCCAACATAAGCTGTAACCCATCTTCCCAAAATTTTAAAATATTTTTTATTTATTATTTATTTGAATCTAATGGTGATTTTTAGATTTTACAATTATTTAATTAATTAATTATTATAATTGGAGACTTTAGTCATGGTTAAGATTGGGGGTACAAAATAACTAAAAATTATGGCACGGATAGCGTGATCGTGTACCTTGACTAGTGTATTTGCCATGCTAGGAAAGGCCGAGCCATAAGTGTGTCACAACTAGGAAAACCAGACCAAAGTTTTGCCATGACCCCAAAAAATAAGTTAATTAATTATTGTTAAGGTTATTGACTTGTAGGGAACCCGGTTGAGCCCAAACTTGACCTGAACCCAACCAAAGCCCATGTAGGCAGTTAGTACATCCAAAGACGCCATGTAGACATATTTTATGTGTGTACGAATACTTCATATTTATTTCTAGGAATTAACAAATATTTTCTAAATGTTGGATATACATATAATATAGGTATTATTAATATTATATGGCATTTTCGAAAGTTCGTACGATTTTCTGTGGACCCTTTAGGGCAGGAGTATAATGCGTTCCCCATAAGTTATATATATTACTGCTTACCTTAACTTACTATTATTATTATTGTTTTTATTGTCATTATATTTATAAAAATATCGTTTGGCATTTTGGATTAATTATAAGATAAATATTATTATTAGGTGTTCATATTTCTATAAATTGGCTCTACACTAGGAATAGATAATATAGATTTTATTTAGATTCTATGGAGATTATTAAATATAGAGATATAAGTGCATATATAAATATATATAGATACAATATGTATATAGAGAGTTATATATAGATTAAAAGAAAAGAAAAGAAAAGGAAAAAAAAACCTTATTGTTCCTAACTCCTAATACCCGACCTACCCAAACTTTATAACCGCACAACAGCAAGCTTCCAAACCCGAGCCTTTGGGCCAGCAACCCAGACCCTCTCATATATATATCGAGATAGAGAGAAGAAGAGAAAGAGAGAACCGATCAAAACCCTAACCCTAAAACTACACCCATACATCCCCGACCTCCTGGCGACCCTATCCTGACACCTGCGCGCCTCCTCAACATGGCTGTGCCCTCGGATCGCCGGCACGTCGTCGGATCGAGCACTGCAGCAGCGGAAAGGAACAGAGTAGTTTCTGTTTGAAGCAGCGAGGTACCTCTCTTTCAAACCCTAACCGACTTCAAAACTATGCAAGCCAATTTGACTGAATTGTGGTGAAATCTCCACAAGATCATACCAAAGTTCACAAAAACCCACAGTTGAAATAACAATTTTTTCGATCAAAGGCACTATTTTGGAAGGCGATTGCTAGCATGTCCATCGACAGATTCAAAAATCGATTTGAATAGAGTTACAGGCAACCTATAGGAGATTAAAACCCCACTTTTGCTTTTATTTTTAGTTTATTAAATTGTGTTTAAAACCGTAACGAAAATCAGGAAAACAACCTTTAAAAATAGAAAGTTTTTAGAAAAATCTCCGATACGGCATGCGTCCCGACAAACCAGGCGACATGGTCACAACCCGTAGCGTTGAAATGTGCGTATGGATATTGTAGACGTGTGAGATTCGACGGAACTCGATTTCGCTGTATGTGCGCGACGAAATCGGGGCGTATTAGTCGAGATACACCGTATCGACCTATTTGCAAATTAGTCAATTACGTCGTGCACTTTTGTCATCTCGAGACGAAACTTGTACCAACGGGTCCGTGTTATTTTTCTGGTCTTGTATGCCAAGTTTGGTCCAATTCTGAGAAGATCGACCGGAAAGCTATTTTGGCCGGCCCGCGACCTGATCCAATATA
This sequence comes from Iris pallida, assembly GCA_029216955.1. Lineage (NCBI taxonomy): Eukaryota > Viridiplantae > Streptophyta > Magnoliopsida > Asparagales > Iridaceae > Iris > Iris pallida. The sequence continues at coordinate 5,228,106 of JANAVB010020797.1, forward strand.
CGAATTTGTGTACGGCCCATCGGAATTAAACTTTGGACATACGGTTGGATTTGTATCATCAAATTGGACCCAAAAATATATAGTTTGACAAATTTAGATACCGTAAATACTGGCACACTTTTCGATGTAAATTAGTTCTAACGGCGGATATCGTTTTGTCCCAAAATTATCGTTTTATCCATGTGTCTAGAATTGGAACTATGGGTAGGCTATTCTAGCTAATTTGACTATTCTAAACACGTTCGTAATATCTATTTTAGTCCCAGTAGACTGTTGTGAGAGTTTGACTTTTGTGGCTCGTCGATTGACTAGATAGTATTGGTTCTACGTGCTACCACCAGGCAAGTATACCTTGCCTTTCTTTACAGATTTATTTACATGCTTATTTCTCTCATTATCCAGTATTTCTAGTTGATTATTCACATGTGTTTTTCTCATATCGTGTGTACTAGTTGGTTATTTCATTGATATATAGTCCTTGCTCACATTAAGCCTTGTAGTTCATACCTGTTCTCCCATATGCTTGATTGAGTCGTATCGTAGAATGAGTGCGTTATAACTGAACTGCTATTTTCTTATTTTGATTTTTCTAACTTGCGACTGTCACGCCCCGCTCCCGTAGGAGCGATCGTCCTCGCTAAGGCGTGTGATACCGTACGAGCCTAAATTGCGCTCGTACAAGGCGGGTTCCATAACGGCCGATTACAGCGGCTGCGACGGGGTGGTCACACAGAAGTCCTAAGCAGAAATATTGAACATGCAGTAGAAATTTAAAGGCAAAACACAAGTTATTCAAAAGAACTCTTTATTGATATTGAACAATAATATTACAATGGGCGCAAGGCCTTGATTACAAGTCTCTCGTGCTCACTTTTCTCTCATTATACAAGTCACTCTGCTCTCTCTCATCTCTCGATACAATGAATGAGCCAGCAGAAGCTTTGGAAGGCAATGTCCATACATTATGTCTCGTATAAGTCTTTGACTCCACGCGGCCGTACGCTTTGAGTCGCCAAGGAACTCCGCACCTCGACACATCCAAGCGAGCTCCGCGCCACGAGCTTCTACTTGTGCCTGTACATGAAAACTGTGTGGGTGTCAATACTCAACTGTACTAATAGAGTAAGCTCCTCGCCCACCCATACAAAACCGACACGTTTATTTTCTTTGTGCATTACAAGTCCCTTTTGATTGTCTTGCTAGTCTTGCCACAGGATCAGTTTTAAGACTACGATGCCTGACCAACCGATGTGCAACGAATTGGTCGTGCTATAATGTCAACGTGTGTTTCGATCGAGGCAGTGCCTCATCGCTTATGTACTTGACCGAACTCCAATTTGGGACGGTAGGGTCGTGCCATACTCTATTCGTGATTTCAACGTATTCAAGACAGTACTTCACCGAGGAGCAACTTATGCAAACTCGGCCGTGCCAAGACTTTCACTAGCACTCAAATGCCTCTAGACCAACTCTCGTGCCAACGACGTCAAGGGAATGACTCGTGCAGGTCGTACCTCTAGACCTTGCTTAGACTTGTTCGTGCTTCAAGATTGAGGCTGCGCCTCACAACTTATCAAGACTTATCATACTACCGCCTTGCGGCCTTCCTGTTCGACTTATTTGCTAACTTAGACAAGACTTGTGAAATATAGTGTTAACTTTATTAAAATCCCGACGCCAAGTATCGTGCCAAGCACGGTGCCTATGCTGCAGCCCAATCTCAGTCCCAGACTTTATGTTACTGACTAAACACGCATTCAAGTTCTAGACTCAATCTGAAGGCATACACGTGGTTTACCGCTATTCTTCCGACCCATCTAATCAACATGAGTGGTCACTAGCAATGTCAAGCTATCTTAGACTTGGCTCGAGATATCGGCTCGTCCCTCCATGGGTAGCTAGCCTCGGAAGCGCCAAGTATCTCCCATGTGGTTATCCAACATTCTACAGTGAGCCGCCTCGCTTCTCCCGGGCCGACCTGATCCCGGTGCCCCGGCGATCGCTCGAGAAGACTACACCTTGTCGACAAGTTGTCCAATGACCATGCAAGACTCAACTCGATCTATCAAATCCTTCCTTAACATAACCATGCTTTCCAACTTCTATCGAGACTCCTAAGTAGCGGGACTGATCTCGTGTGTAGGACTTATCAAACTTAGCGAGACTCTCAAGTAGCGGGACCGATCTCGTGTACGGGACTTATCAAGACTTAGCGAGACTCCCAAGTAGCGGGACCGATCTCGCGTGAACGAGACTTAGCGAGACTCCCAAGTAGCGGGACCGATCTCAATGACAACCAGTCGCGTGGACTTCCTTTGTCTGTGGCATAATCTTAACTAAGTCCACTGTTGCTCGTGCCTTAGACAGGCCTGGTTCTCTAGGCAATGCTATCTCTCAAGTCGTAGACCTTATACGATGAGCCTTGCTCTCGAGGGACTACGTGACTTGACAACTGCAGCAAGAGCGGGACAGTGCTAGAAACGGCTTAGACCGACCGACATAACTTTGCCTAACTTATTTGCGGAACAACTTGACGAGTAAAGGCTACGCGCAGCTTCGCATCGAGGGAACGTACCGTGCACGCGTTCGACTTGAACAACCAAGTTTTCGGGTACCTAACCAAAGCCGTGCAAGACGACTTAACTCACGGGACGTGCAAAGGCTATGCCAAGCCATGGACGACAGGACCGTGCATGCTTTATCAAGCATTCACGCGGGCGACGCTTATGACTTAGGCTAATTCAAGTGTTGGGACAAAACGACGGGACCGTGCATGCTTTATCAAGCATTCACGCAGGCGACGCCTAGGACTTGGGCTGATTCGAGTGTCGGGGCAACTTAGCAACTTAGGCCAAGTTCCTTCTCACAAGCCACTAGACGAAGAACCGAGTGTCATTTTGAAAGTACGCTGAGCCGACTTCTAAGCAGACCGTGGGACCATTTTTCTTATTCTAAGACATTCCGACCCATCGGGATTAATCCCTTAGCTATGTGCGTTCGTAGCTTTTATATTAACCTACTTGTGCAAGTTGAAAACATACGAGTTATTAAATGAAGGCTAAGATGAGGCAAGTTCACCGAAACTACCCCACCTGAGCGAGGAGTCGCCTCGACCGAGCGAGCCTTCGAGCAGCCGTTGCAAGGCTAAGTTCGAACGTTGTTGGCATTTCGATTCCTCCGATTGACTTTGCGTGACGGGGCACTACATCGACTCCACATATGGGACGAGGGTTGACTATTTCCATATGCGAGTCCACAGTTGGGGCGAGGGTGACTGTCTTGAACTAACCTGCGAGTCCACACTTGGGACGAGGGTTAGTGATTTGTTCAAACTGCGAGTCCACACTCGAGGCGAGGGTTTGGTATCCATTGATCTCTTCTTTACCTATTTTCTTCCAGCAGTTCATTTATGCGTAGTTGTTCTCGTATCCATGTTTCATAGTCACTTGTCAATTTCTGTCTCTTTTCTATTTATTTCTTAATGCATGATAAACTGGTAGATAGGAATATTTTATGTATCTTGCTAGTCCCCTAAGGACCTGATGACCTCTTCAGGTAGTTGACTGCACGGAGTTAGTCAGCTGATCATGATGATAGTTGTTTACATCTGCAGGATCCAAGTATTTGCTAGTAATATTACTTAGTTATCCTCTCATATTTATATTCCTTATCATGATATATTCTGCTTGTTAGCCTAGTTTATAGACTCATGTTATTTTTTTGGAATCTAATTGGACATATATACTAGTGGGCTATAGACCATGAACCATAATGTTCATTCTTGTTTTATATTCTTCTTATAGATTAAGATATAGTTTAACTTACCATATTAGATATGATACCATATTCTGGACAGCGTATATGTATTCGAGTTGGGTTAGAGTCCGCTTGATACGTAGCTGGCTTACGCACGTGCTAGCATCCAGAAAAATGGGTACGGGTCGTGACATAAGCCGTTCCATTAGTTGGATCGATTCTCGTAACATTTGTCTAAATCGATTTATTCGATGCCACAAAGTGTTATCGTAAGCCAAGCTCAGCGATCGAGTCAGATAGCTGTCTAAGTTCCTGACCGATATGACTCACCACAAATATACTACATAGTCCGCCGCCTATCGAAAACGGGGCACTACAAGTAGTAGGATAAGTAACAACAGTTGCATTAACAGATGAGCAAACTAGTAGCTAGTGTCTTGTGTGTGTGTGTGTGTGTCCTAGAGTATCAGTTAAATGGGAGTGTCTATGTGTATCAGTTAAATAGGGGAATTCATCAAGAAGTGTATGCAGCAGCATTGGCTGCACTAGGAGGCATCATCTAGTAGCTGAACATGCAAACAACTAGCAGTTGTTATGGCCAGTAGGTAAGGGAGAAGCTGTAGTGCAGTAGGTATTAACGTGTGCAGCAACATAGCAATGCAACAGTCTGCAAGGAGGATGGAATATCATGTGTGCAGATATGTGTATAGGGTCAGCAATATGTGTGAGTGTATCAATGTCTATTGCTAGGTGTGTATCATATATGCAGATAGTTGCATCACCCATAGGAAGGATCTTGAGTGCAGCCAACTAAACATTTATATGTATATATGTGAATTTTGTGTGTCTATATGTGCAGTCGTATATGAATCAATTTTAGGTGTCATGTGCATAGCAGTGTAGGTAGCAGTGCATTTCATTTGCAACTAGTAGACTGTAGTAAGCAGTGTGGAAAGGAAACCCGGTGGTTGGTTCTAGCAGCAGTTATGCTAGGGTGTTCAATAAAGTAGTGAGGGAAATTATTGTCTACCAGTGAAGGTGTGGGTGTGCATCTAGTGGGTGTGCATGTGCACTGCACACAGGTATGCAGTCACTATGTAACTGTAGGTTGAGTGCAGTTTTGTGTGACAGAGATGTAGTAAAGGCTTAACATGCAGTAGATACAATTGCAGTGTATATCATTGTTCATGGGACAGTGAGAGAAGTTAGGCTATATGTATCAGAGCATGCATGTATATGTGCACATGAGATGAGGTTCCTGGATAATTGTAAGGTAGCAACATGTTCAGCTACAATTAGAGATTGCAGGCAAATATGAGCTATAACAGTGCACCTAATACACAGTCTTGAAGGCAAGAAGCTGCCGGAGTGTTTTGAGGTCTTGAGGTATGGTTAAGTGTAGGGTAGTGAGTGTGATAGGGAGTGAAGGAATTAAAGCATTGTGATACTTGGTACCATGATACCTAAAGTGTCATTATGCAAAGGGTAAGTTAAGTGTATGTGAGGGTAATCTTGGGTACCCTAGAGCGTATCAAGGTACCTAGATACCAAGATACTTGAAATTGAGTAGTAGTCAAGGTATGAGTTAAGATATTAAGATGTGTGTTAAGGTAATAGATAACTAGCTAAGCTATTAAGAGTTACTAGTATATATGAGTCTAGATACATACATATATATATATATATATATATATATATATATATATATATATATTTCCTAGAATACCTATATCTATAGGGTATGACCTAGAAAACCTAGAATTAACTTGGTAATAGCTTGATATAACTATAAAAGACCAACCACATAGGTATTGACCTAGTTTTACCTGTTTGACCAAGAACTGACCTAGAATGGACATAAAAACCTAGTTTAAGGTTAGTTAAGCTTGTTTATGATTACAATGTTTATGATTACAAATCACGCTTTGACATAGAAATTCATATATAGGTCACTTGGACTCCAGTTCGAACACTGATTTGTTTACAACTCAGGACTACAGTCCAGTACATTTTTTGATAGTTTTCTTTATTTGATGATTACTATGATACATGTACTAGAAATGTTATACTTGATTCTCGACAAGATGGTATACAAATTGGTTTATACTGGATCCTTATTCATGAGATGTTATACCTTCACATTGTCGTATTGATATTTAGACATTGTTCATTGTGATAATATTAGACATTGTTCATCATGTTGATAGATATTGTTTCGTGATTTATATATTATGACGTGTCATGGTTGGATCCATTGTACTAGTCGGGGTGGAGAAATACTATTTAGATATTTGATCATACCATAGACATTGTGATAGTGTAGACAGTGTGAGAGTTAATCATACATTTCACGTATGGTTAGCCAGATCTTATAGACATTATGCAAGTTTTCAGACCGATCACATATCTAAACTAGCATTTCAAAACACATAGATAGTTGTAATTATTTTCCGTTTCAGTTTATATCTTGTTTTATGCCACTTGTACTTGTCTACTTATTGTTCATTACTTGCCATTGTCATGTATCAGTTTATCTTCTCATAATGTATTACATTTACTATTATTGTCTTATAGGCTTATCATGTTATTGGGACTACTGTTAGAGTTATACTCGTTCCAATCCTGATTGGATAATATTTTCAAGAATTGATCTAGAGGACTGGTGTACCACTTATTATGGAACCCAGCAGGGTGTAGGAGCAGAGTTGACCTATGTAGCTCAGGAGTATGAGTGACTGTCGGAAGGTCTAGATGGATTATCTAGTTATATAATTACTTTTCTCTATTAGTATTATAGTACCGGACTTGTCTCCGGCAACTATTAATATCTTAGGATGTTATCTTGGATTTAGTTATGTTGTTGTGGTTTTGTGAGGACGCTAATTTTTGGGAATTATTTTTTATTTTATTCTATAGTATTTCTAATTATTAGGTTATATTGTATATTTAATTAGGATTTTATATGTACTTTTTGTGTCTTTGATTGTTGGAGCACACGACATGCCCATGTCTCGAAAACATCCTTTATGAGTTTTGTAGTAGACAGGATGACCTTAAATTTGATATATCATGTCCTATCCGAATTTGTCCCCTAGCATCCTTTTGACTTCGCGTAACTTCGAGTCAAATTTAGGCAATTAGATTATTTACCATAATTCCATACCTAGCTTTCCATGTGAGTTCGGAACTCGATATAGATCAAAACCATTTGACCCAATATATAGCTTTGACCCATTTTGAGTCTACGACATACATACTAAGGGTGCCACTCAATCTAGTTTATATGGGCTATTTAATTGCGAATGGCACAAGAGACTCATTAGTTGACTTTTCGAGTTCGACTTGACTAGAAAATATATTTGGACCCTAACCTAGCCAACCCCACTTATAGAGCCGTGATAGATTGCCATGGCTTAGTATAATTATTTTGATATTTATTTTGGGATGTTATACATCCAAATAGATTTATATACAATTTTGCATATATATATGATTATATTTATAATCATATAAATATATATATATAAATATATATATATATATATATATATATATATATATATATATATATATATGATTATATTTATAATAGCCTAATACTTTATATAGATATGGCCTTAGTCATGGTTAAGTTCCAAGATGCATAGCGACTAGAAATTTTGGTACGGTTAGTGTAGTTGTGTGCTTTGACTAGTATATTAGCCTTGCTAGGGAAGGCCCGACCATAGCTATGTCCCAAGTAGGAAAACCAGGTAAAATTGTGACTTAACCCCCATCGATGATTTATTATTAGATTATTGACTTTTTAGGAGACCCGGTTGTACCAATTTAGTCTCGACTTGACCCGAACCAAATCCAAATCTAAATAGACATGTAGTATACTCTCAAATACATTCATGTTGATATATATTTTGTATATATATATCTTATTAATATTAATATATTTTTAATTTTGGAATGTTTCTATTTATAGGAAGTGTCTACGTGTAATCCTGGTGTAATCCTAATTGGCATTAGTTTATATTTCACCCAAAGTCCAACCCAAACCTATGTAGGCATGTTGGGCATTAATATATATTAATAACAATATATATTTAATATTTATTCAGATTTAGATTGTATTTATATTTAGAAATCTAACTAGTTCGATATTAGGAAACCTTTCATGCAAATCTTCTTTGTATTTTAATTAAATCTAAATTTAATATTTAAAACTAATATGCTTCTTATCTAATAGCAGCACATAGATTTTAAATTAAGCCTCCTTCAATAATAACCATTGATTATAATATTTAAACAAATTATATTCCAAATTTAGCCTTATTGATAATCCTACTACTATCCAAATTATCTTATTCTAACATCATGTCCAATCTAATCATACTTAAATTAAATAATACATATCTATCTTAATTATATATATATATGAATATATGAGTATCTCATAATTCTTATATTAAAAATCATGCACACCTTCTCTTTTTCGTCCAAAAATATTCTCCAAATTCGCTAGAAAAGTCAGCCACGTTTTTTACCCGACAAAGCAACTTAGAAGGGCCATATCTCCTAGCTCGGAACTCGAAACCGAGTCCAATTTTTTTGTCGAAAGCGTATCGAGGTAAGATTTTCAAAAACATATTTTAATAGAAAAAATTCATTGTATAGATTTCTGTAAAAGTTTTTGAGTATTAGATTCTCGAAAAACAAACATGTTTCGATATTTTTGCGATTCTTGGAGATTCCGGAAACGAAAATGCGATCCGTTTAGTTTTTCGAAAAGCTGATACGAAGATCTATACCATCTCCTAAATAAATAAATCTAATAGGTACAATATTAATTATAATTAGATAATAGACTATTTTCAGCATGCGGAGACGTTTGTTTGGATCTTAGTTCCTCGGCAGCCGTTGTTCTACCTGCTTTCCTGTCTGATCTTCGTCACCACAGTACTCACGACCCAGGCAAGTAAACCTTGCCAAACTTTACAGTACTTACATGTTTTTCTATTTCCATTCTTTCTTGCTTGGTTATATATTCCTCTTGTTTCATGTTATGGTTACTTTCTAGTTTGACGTGCACGTAGATTTTCACTTTTCTTTCTATACTACTTGTTCTATCTTTCCTATCTTGTTCATGTCTAGTGATAGTATTGATATGCCTGTGCCATATTTTTCCTGACCTGATTGACCTGTACTTGACTTGTTCATGACTAGATAGGCTTGACTTCCTAGTACCTTAGGAGAGAATATTTTATTTGCCGTGGCTATCCTCTATTGTTAGTGCCTCCCGGGGCTACGATAGAGAACCTATTATAGGACTGTTAGTGCCTCCTCGGGCTACAATTTTAGCCACGATTAATATTATATTCTCATGACATGTCACCATCTGTAGATTCCCTTACGTGTCATCTTTTTCTCTACTTGTTATTCCTATTTTTCTTGCATATTATTTATTGTACTGTAGGTTTGTATATTATGTGTCTTGCAAGTCCTCTGAGGACCTGGTGATCTCTCTAGGTTATAGCCAAGCTGGTAAATTCGATGGATGGTTATGTTTTGCGTCTGCAGGATTTAGGTATCGTTGGTGCATGATTTTATTTTATTATTCTCTCGTGCTGCATATTCTTATCTTGATATATTCTGCTTATTAGCCTAGTTTATTAGACTCGTGTTTTCTTTCGAGTCTATTCGGACATGTATGCTAGTGGGCTGCAGACCACGAACCATATCGTTCATTCTTGATATTTCATTATTTATTGTGGATTGAGATTAGTTAGTTGAGATTTAAGGCATTTTACAGCTTATGTATCCATTCGAGGCCTATGTACTTCGTATGAATACAGCTGTCATGTTTATGTTCCTAGTCCTATGTATTTTGGGACTGGGGCGTTACATATTTTTGTGGTGGCCCATGCAGGTCCAGTTAGCCATTTCGGTTACGTCACTGTACCGAGCGGGCCTGCGACCTGATTAAAACCTTAGGAATCTCAATCCACAACTGCCTTGACAATTCTTTTGGAAATTTTTCTACCGCCCTTGAACTTCGTATTTGCTCTCGATTACTCTTCCTTTGCTTTCTCGTATCATTGCTTCTCGTCCTTTCCAATTTCGGAGTGACGAAACATCGTGCTATATAGAATTTATCAGAAATTCTTAAGTTATAGTGTAAGTTAGTCTGCTTATTGTATTGTGATTGCTTGATAGATAATGGGGATTAGAGATGCCATATGCCATAGGGCATAATGTATGTGATGAGATAGTTTAACCAAAGGTGGGTAGATGTCCTTAATATAGAAATAAATAGATGATCGTACTAGGTTACGTCCTTATGGCCGTCACTCGATAGAGAAAAGGGTGGTAGTTTTAGTGTAATAATTGGCCCTCTACAAGAGTAAAGCAGACATAGTCTAACCTAACCCATTTACTATTATACCGTGTTAGTTTAAAGTGAGGATTAGGAATTAGTAGGTACCACTTAGCTTGGTTAGGAAAAAAAGAGACTCATATAATTGTGATACTAGTATGGTTAGGAGGGACAAGCCTTCAACATGATCGTTGCAAGACCGCCAAAACCAAGAAGAGCGAGTAAAGATAACCATCTATAGTTTTACGATATAGATATTGCAAAACTAAATTGTTTAGGCTTGATTATTACTTGACTTATTAGGAGACACTGTAGTGACCTAGCGTATCCCTTAAAATATTCCTAGTTACACTAGCGCAGTTTTTCGTTACTAAGGGTCCTTATTATAATTTCGAGGACGAAATTCTTTTAAGGTGGGTAGATTGTGAGGACCCTAATTTTTGGGAATTATTTTTTTATTTTATAGTATTTCTAATTATTAGGTTATATTGTATATTTAATTCGGATTTTATATGTACTTTTTGTGCCTTTGACTGTTGGAGCACACGACATGCCCATCTCTCGAAAACGTCCTTTATGAGTTTTATAGTAGACATGATGACCTTAAATTTGATATATCATGTCCCATCCGAATTTGTCCCCTAGCATCCTTTTGACTTCGCGCAACTTCGAGTAAAATTTAGGCTATTAGATTATTTACCATAATTCCATACCTAGCTTCCCATGTGAGTTCGGAACCCGATATAGGTCAAAACCATTTGACCCAATATATGGTTTTGGCCCATTTTGAGTCTACGACATACATGCTAAGGGTGCTACTCAATCGAGTTTATATGTGCTATTCAATTGCGAATGGCACAAGAGACTCATTAGTCGACTTTTCGAGTTCGACTTGACTAGAAAATATATTTGGACCCTAACCTAGCCAACCCCACTTATAGAGCCATGATAGATTGCCAGGGCTTAGTATAATTATTTTGATATTTATTTTGGGATGTTATACATCCAAATAGATTTATATACAATTTTGCATATATATATATATGATTATATTTATAATAGCCTAATATTTTATATAGATATGGCCTTAGTCATGGTTAAGTTCTAAGATGCATAGCGACTAGGAATTTTGGTACGGTTAGTGTAGTTGTGTGCTTTGACTAGTATATTAGCCTTGCTAGGGAAGTCCCGGCCATAGCTATGTCCCAAGTAGGAAAACCAGGTAAAATTGTGACTTAACCCCCATCGATGATTTATTATTAGATTATTGACTTTCTAGGAGACCCGGTTGTACCAATTTAGTCCCGACTTGACCCGAACCAAATCCAAATCTAAATAGACATGTAGTATTTTCTCAAATACCTTCATGTTGATATATATTTTTTATATATCTTATTAATATTAATATGTTTTCAATTTTGGAAAGTTTCTATTTATAGGAAGTGTCTACGTGTAATCCAAGTGTAATCCTTATTGGCATTAGTTTATATTTGACCCAAAGTCCAACCCAAACCTATGTAGGCATGTTGGACATTATTATATATTAATAACCATATATATTTAATATTTATTCAGATTTAGATTGTATTTATATTTAGAAATCTAACTAGTTCCATACACTACAAAAAAAGAGCTTTTGGGACGACACTATTAGATACGCTACTCTAAGAAGTCCTAAAAACTTAATATTTGGGACATTTATCTATTTTGTAACAAAAAATAATATTATTTATGACAGATTCCTAAATGGATCATAATAATGTATCTTTTTTATGACTATGAATGTTTTTGGTCCTAAATAAACTTTTGGACCGTCCCAATAAAATTTGGCGGAAAAGAAAAATAATTGGCCACCTGAATTTTGGTCTCAACCCATCCATTCTTTATTTTATATATTAATTTTTACATTAATCTTAGTTGTTTGATGTGAACTATTCAATCTGAACCGTTAATAAATAAGTGTTATAGAGACAAACACTTACCCAAATATTTATTTCCCACCCCCGACTCTCCCAGAGCCCTAAGTCTCCCGCCCCTGAGCCCCCAAGCCCTAGAAAATAATATCCCCCTTTTGGCCAGATCTTCTCTAAACCCCCTTTTGGCCTGTTCTTTCTTCCAAACCATCCCCCGGTGGCTCTCCTTGGATTAGGCTCTTTGTCTTCCTCCAGAGGTAGTAAAGAAGGACGAAGATCCAGAGGTGAAGAAGGACGGAGAAGTACGTTCTTGAACTTTTTTAGTTTCTAAGTTCCTTTTAATCTGTGTTGTCTTTGTCTTCATCTGGTTAGTTCTCCCAAATCGATCGATGGTGTTTAAATCCCTAAAATTGTTTTTTACAAGAAATGATTAGATTTTGGGTTAATCCATAATTAATGCCCAAAAATTTTGGTGCTCCCAAATCGATCGGTGGACTCCATAAATTTGGTGTTCCAAATCGATCAGTGGCCTCATAATTTTGGTGCTCCCAAGTCGATGTGAGAAAAATATGTTTTTATTATTATAGTCGGTCTGATTTTTCGGTCATCCTAATATTTAGGTTTTATTTGGTGGTATAGAAATGACAATAGAGAAGTTTTAAATATGTTTTTTGTTGCTCTTATAAGATCATAATCTCCTTTCATTCTTGTGGACTTTGTCCCATGAATGAGATATGCAGAGATGGATGAATTCTGAACTCCCTCAACTACTTCCTGCAAAACGACAATTTGACAACCTGCAATTATGGTTCCAGGTCTATGTATATTGGTAATTGGGAAATCTAATTCTGAATAATTTGTGCCAAAACTATAATCTGACAGCTAGGGAGTATGGTTCTACATCTAGTTGTTTAGGAATTAGGACATCTAATTTCAACCTCCACAAGGAATGGAGGAAGTTGCCAAAAGCGAAAAAGGATAAATAATTAGGGAAGTTTGACTGGATTTGAGGAGTTCAAATCCTTGCTGTGGTAAAATTAGTATTTGGCGGGTATTAGCCAGATTTGGCCTTTCAATTTCTTATCATGCATGCAATTGTCGGATAAATATATGAAGAATGCTGTATAATTCTTGCCAAAACCAAGAATTATTGTTACAGGCCTATGTGTGTTTGGTTTTTGAGATCTCATTATAACCTCCTCCAGGAATTTAGAAATTTGGCAATAGTGAAAAAGGATAATGAATTAGGGTGATTTGACCGTAAGAATTGAGGAGCTATAATTCTTTGGTCTGGCAAATAATAGTGTTTGGAGGGGACTTGGCTACATTTAGACCATAAATTTTCATCTTAATTATAATCACAATTGAGATCTTAGAGTATTGTTTGGACGTAGAATTGCAGTTGATCTCTATTATAAGATCACAACCTCCTCATGCTTGTTCCATTTCATTAAGAAGGCTAGTATTGGAGAAATAGATGAGGAATCCTGAATAATTCTAGGCGAACTCCAATTTGGTAAATAGGAATTGTGGTTGTAGGTCAATGTGTCTAAGGACCCAAGTGACGTAACTCCAGAGCTGTAAGGAATTTGAGTTACCTTTTGAATACTTGGTGATGATCTAGTAATGGTATGGTCCAAATTTCAGCAGTAGTTTGGAATTTGGAATTGGTTATACAAATTTGATGTTATGAATATTACAACATTCAGAAACTAGAAGGGAAGATAAAAAAATCAGTCGATAGTTAAATCATGTTCCTATAAATGCGTCTCCAATATCAGGAACGGTATTGCTGATAATTTATAGCCTTTCCTTTTTGATTTGGTATGTCAAACTTGCATTAGAATTGTTTGTTGTACTAGATGCCTAAAATATATTGACCATGATTATAAGTCTAGACAATGCTTGATTTTTTATATGTGACATCCTTTCTCGCCATGTCTATTCTACTGATGCCACAACACTTATTTGACTCGAGTCCGACCCAAGTTTCAAGCTTTGCAATCAATTTGAGAGTTATTAAGCTTTGGACTTTTCAAATGTGAAACCTAATAGATGTTAGTTTGTATATATTTGTTGCCTAATCCGATTACTCGATACCAGCATGTTTTGATTATTTAACAGTATTTGTGTTGCATCCTGATTAAGTATTTAATGCTTGAGACTTATCGTACACTCATTGTTGCAATAGCTTGATGTACGCTTATCCTTACTTTCTAGAGGCTCGTGGTTTAGTATAATTCTACAGATGAAAATGAAAAAAGAGAGTCGATTATAGTTAAGCTAAAAAGTAGACAAAATCTGAATAATTTTTTTTTGAACCTGGAATCCTGGCTAACATGAATAAGTTTCAGATAGAGTATAAACGATCTTGCATTTATGGGCCAGGACTGGTACCCGAACTGACTTTACTGTGCCACCTCTACGCCTGTAAGGTTATGTTCGCTGAGACCCTTAAACTTCTTTGCGAAATATATAATTCCGGTGTAGTTGAGATTACATAAGAAATCAAGTGTGATGGTATGTTTGTGTCGGTTCTTACATGATTGCTAATTTAATTAATATTGCTGAACTCTGCTGCAGCTTCTGAAGAGTTCTTAGAACTGATCAAAAGTGCTCTTCTAGCAGCACTGGAACGTATGAGATTGATAAGACTATAAATTTGGATATATTTGAGCAATGCTAAATTGATGATTTATATTCTAAATCCAATGTTGGTCATCTTCTGTCAGCTTTGGGTCCAGGATCTCTATTTGGACTTATTACATTCAGTCATAAGATTGGGATTTATGATGTTCAAGGACCTATACCAGTTGTGAATAATGTCTTTATCCCTCCTGAATCAGATGATGGTTTACCAGTAAACCTTGATGATGTGATGCCATTGCTTTCATTCCTGGCTCCTGTATGTCATATTGACTAGTTTGATGTTTTCTGATTTATTAGCAAAATAATCACCGATGAGTTTGAATTGTATAACTTCTATTTGAGGTTGTATGCATCTAGATAATGTTGAATACCTAATGCATGAGGTTCCATTATCTGAAAATAGGTGAAAACTTGTAAGGATCGTATTGCTGCAGCCCTTGAGACTCTAAAACCTACAACTTCTTTGTTTTTATTTTTTTGTCTTGATTCATCTATACTATTGCAGGAATTGGTTTTCATTAGTGCCATCCCTAACACTCGATTGCTTCCAACAGGTTAGGGTTTTAATTTTTTATATTCTCGAGTGGTCAATGCAATTTTAGATGCTATATTCTGGAGCGGCCTCTATGACCCTTTGTAACCTTGTCAATGGACAAATCATAAAGTTCTTAGTTGTCAGACCCACTATTTCTCAAGTGTCCTCTATGGCTTTGCTGTTGTAAACTTGTATTGCAATGTCACATGCCATTTTTATATACGAAAATGGTTGAGGAATAGAAACAAGCTTTAATTATACATTATCCTATTTCTTTTATCCGTGCTCGACTCAGAGCTTGAATGAAATATATGCTTTCAATTATTTCGTTTTGTGTGTGAAAATTTGGTTCCTCTATTGATTTGGATTCCAAGTGTTATCAATTTTTGTTTCATGATGATCAATGTCGATTAGCAGCTGCTTTACATGTTTCAGATGTTGGAACGAAATTGAAAAAGGAATATTTTAAGCTTGTTTGAGAACATATATAATGGACCTTCTTTTCTTGGTAATAGAAATTGGTTTGTTTAATTCTTGTGTGGACACATTGCACACACAGTTGTTATATACTGAAGATTGGCAAAGTTTAGATAATCAATTCATCATCATCATCTCATGAACCTTTGGTATGGACTATTATCTTACATGTTTTGACATCATTAAACTTTAAGAGACAAATCTCAAGAAATAAGGATAAATAACATATATGATGTTGTATATAAGGAAACCGATATTTGTTGGATATCTAATCAGATATCCAGTCAGAATGTCGATTATGATAATGTGGTTCAGTTTCAATACTTGATGCCTATTGTCGAATCTATGATAAACCTTTTAATGTTGGCATACTCAATTACCCACAACATCGAGCAAAAGGTGTCATTGACATAAATTCGATGTCATATCTTGGTATTGAAACTTAAAGTTTGAGTTTTTTTCTAATTTTTTTAGTAACGTGATATTTCGATCATATCACAATCTGGAATTAATTAGTTGACAATCTGGAATTAATTAGTTGACCATCAATCTGGAATGGAGTTTCTATATTTACATTGATGTTTTCATATTTAGAAGTTTAATATTATATGCAGATGATTTATTTTCTTAGTAGCTATCCCTAATCCTCTTTTTATTTTGTGTGAATTAGAGTACTGTCGCACATTTCCGATGATGGATCAATGGATTGTGTAACTATATTGCTTTGAAGAATCTAGGTAATCCAGAATATGAACATTATATACTTATTTAGTTTTTCTTTTTCCTTGTTTATTTTCTAATGGCTCTCTGTTTCTTATTCAGTTTTTCCTAAATATACAAAAAAAGTCTTAACAAAATAACTATTAATGATTGTTATTTGTCTCAGGTTTCTTCAAATTTGAGGAAGACTTGTGTTCTGTTTACCAGTCCATGCAAAAAGGCATTAACATGCCTGAAATTTTATCAGGTCTATGTATACACTGTTTATCTCTACCATTAGTCAATGATTTACATTTTTTTACCAGGTTCTTATTGATTTCCCACAATTGAGAACGATAGTGTCTGATGGACGTGAAGAATATGTCATGAAGCAGAGCAACATATCCTTATTACTAAATACATGAATCTTTTTGTTGCAAAAGGTATCGAGGGCCATTCCGCTATACTGTTAGGAATAACCTATCCTTATTACTTAATACATGTTAATTTTGTTCAACATGAATCTTTTTGGAGAAAAAGTAATATTTAAAGTTGGCTACCAGGTTGGCATGATAAGATTGGTCGGTATTCAATTTGGAGAATACTGATATCTAAAAAAAATTAGGCTAAACAGTGGGAATAACACCTCCCCTTTTTTTAGGCTAAAAGTATTTTCAAAGAACTATGCCTCTTGACTTAAAATGTACAGTTGTGCCACCTCGGACCTGAAGCAACCTTCATGGTAAGGGATAAAAAGTTGAGTTTCTTGGTAGAACACTGGGATATGCTATTTCTGTTGCTCTTCACTTGAGGTAGGTGAATAACTAGAGAAGTTTGCTTGGATGATTGTGATGGCATTGTTTTTGGACACAAACAACTATTTGAAGTTGACTACCAGATTGGCATGATATGATTGGTAGGCATTTGATTCAGGGAAGAATTGCTATGCAAAGTTTTTTGAGTTCCACTCCCCTTTTTCTTAGCTAAAAGGGTTTGCAAAGAACTATGCTTCTTGACTTAAAATGTATAGATGTGCCATCTCTGACCTGGAGAAACCTTCATGGTGAGAAAGGAAAAGAACAGTTTCTTGGCACAACACTGATATGCTTTTTTTTTTGGTTCTCTTCACTTTAGGTAGGTGAAAAGTAGAGATGTTTCGTTGGATGATTGTGAGGGCATTATTGTTCTCTTTGTTCAGTAATTGTTCCTTGATGTGTATCTATTTCAGTTTTTGGCTTGTTATATTGTGTGGTTTCCTCATGTGCTCAATCCAAAGTTGGTTACTTGTTAATCGGATCACTTATCCTATTTTATCCTAATTGTGACTACTTGGAACCTATTCATCAACCACCCAATTAATTGGTTTAAGTAGTTAATAACATGGCTGATTAATCTGGTTTAGAATACCAGTTTAGATAGTAAAAAAGATTCTAATCATCACTATATTTAATAACTTTATAGTTGGTTTATCTTTGTATGACTAGTGATATGAGAAAGTAAACATTGTTCATGTGCACACAATGTCTACATGTCTTTATTTTAGGATATGGTAAACAAGAGAGGTTTCACAAGGACTGTTCAAGTTTTAAATGTGGTTGTGAACCACTATTGCCTTTTCCTGCATTGTCTTTCCATCATATTTTCTTTATTTTGATTCCAGTTTCTTAGCTGCTACTCAAAGGAATATACAATCAAATTGCATCTCCTTTACCGATAATGCTACACTATATGCATTTATTCAATTCCTTTACCGACATACATTGTAAATGTGTTTTTAGTTTATCTGTTGTTGCAAAGTAGTCGCTCTTGCCATTTTAGATTATAATAAGCGTAATCCATTGGCAAAAGCCTATTTTTTTGTGCATTACCCCTCTAGTTGTATCACGGCTGGATTCCTAGGGGAAATGCCCAACGTCGATTTCAACCATGTGGGATTTCTTTGGATAACATCTGCTCTAATGGAGGTAGAAGTGCCTGTTTTGGACTGCCTTGCTAAAATACTGAAGCTCCCAAACCGATTCCTTTTATCAGGTAATAGCTTAGGGTAAGATTTAATAGCTTAGTTGAAGATTTCTATATTCAGTTTTCCTTAAAGATAAACTGCATCTGTTGTTTTTTTGTGAGATTCATGCATTTTATTTTTAAGTACATCTTCACACAAACCTCCATGGCAATGTCCCTCTATGTTAATTATCTTCATGTTAGTCTTAAAACATGAGTTTTATTTACTATACATGACTGGTGTCTGTATATTCAAGTTGTGGCTAGTGTATGTATATTCATAACATATTTCAATTCATTTAGAAAGTGTTTACAAAATCTGTACAATATTTGAATGTAGTGTTAATTGTTATGAAAATACTTGCATAGACGATATCAGGTTCCTGTGGAGTACCTTGTTGTACAATCAATCTTGAGGTTATTAGTATAGACTGTATAGCAGTACCTAAAGCATGCTATCATGCCTGTAACTAGGGGTGATTGTTGTATTGTGCTAGATCAAGTGTAGAATTCATTATCTGCAGGTTGTTTTTTATGAGGCTGATTTGTTTACTTCTATTTGCAGGTCCTTCCAATGCTTTTTGTACCTATTTTACAAATGATGGGAGATGCCACTTTGGAAAATCAAATATGTTTTTGACTTGTGTAAAAAGTTGTAGATTTTATTTTGTAAATTAAGTGAATGCTTAATGATGTAAAACTTGATGGGAGAACACTCGAAGTGATGTAAGACTTGGATTTCATTTTGTGAACAATGGGATATTACCTTTAAATATGTTTTATAGAAATCGCTTTGTTAATGTTGCGGCTACCGTATGCATTTGCGATTAACTAAAATAGTTTTGTATACATTTTTGTTGTATATAAAATTCAATTATATATTTTATATATAAACAGGAAATTAGTAATTTCATAATAATTTAAACAATTGTTAAGTTTTTCGGACGATTATAGTACTGTAACAAAAAGTAAATTACTTTTTTGGGATTTTTTAAAATTTCGTCCCTTATTTATTACGACGAAATATATCTGTTACAAAAACTTATTTTTGGGGACAAATTAATAAACCGTCACACAGAAGTATAAATTTGAAAACTTTTGAGACGTTTTGCCTAACCGTCCTTTAACAGTAATTAGGACGGCAATATCCGTCCCTAAAGTTTTTACCACGCCACCCTAATAGGACCGTCCATTCCTGTCCCAAGGCCGTCCCAAATATTTGTTGGGACGGTAATTGCAGTTTTTAAGACAGTTTTTTGTTGTCCCCAAAGGTCTCTTTTTTTGTAGTGATATTAGGACAACCTTCATGCAAATCTTCTTTGTATTTTAATTAAATCTAAATTTAATATTTAAAACTTATATGCTTCTTATCTAATAGCAGCACATAGATTTTAAATTAAGCCTCCTTCAATAATGACCATTTATTATAATATTTAAACAAATTATATTCTAAATTTAGCCTTATTGATAATCCTACTACTATCCAAATTATCTTATTCTAACATCATGTCCAATATAATCATACTTAAATTAAATAATACATATCTATCTTAATTATATATATATATATATATGAATAAATGAGTATCTCATAATTCTTATATTAAAAATCAAGCACACCTTCTCTTTTTTGTCTAAAAATATTCTCCAAATTCGCTAGAAAAGTCAGCCACTTTTTTACCCGACAAAGCAACTTAGAAGGGCCATATCTCCTAGCTCGGAACTCAAAACTGAGTCCAGTTTTTTTTGTTGGAAGCGTATCGAGGTAAGATTTTAAAAAACATATTTTAATAGACAAAATTCATTCTTTAGATTTCTGTAAAAAAATTGGAGTATTAGATTCCCGAAAAACAAACATGTTTCGATATTTGCGCGATTCCTGGAGATTCCGGAAACGAAAATGCGATCCGTTTAGTTTTTCGGAAAGCTGATACGAAGATCTATACCACATCCTAACTAAATAAATCTAATAGGTACAATATTAAATATAATTAGATAATAGACTATTTTTAGCATGCGGAGACGTTTGTTTGGATCTTAGTTCCTCGGCAGCCGTTGTTCCACCTACTTTCCTGTCTGATCTTCGTCACCAGAGTGCTCACGACCCAGGCAAGTATACCTTGCCAAACTTTACAGTACTTACATGTTTTTCTATTTCCATTCTTTCTTGCTTGGTTACATATTCCTCTTGTTTCATGTTATGATTACTTTCTAGTTTCACGTGCACGTAGATTTTTACTTTTCTTTCTATACTACTTGTTCTATCTTTTCTATCTTGTTCATGTCTAGTGATAGTATTGATATGCATGTACCATATTTTTCCTGACCTGATTGACCTGTACTTGACTTGGACATGACTAGATAGGCTTGACTTCCTAGTACCTTAGGAGAGAATGTTTTATTAGCCGTGGCTATCCTCTATTGTTAGTACCTCCCCGGGCTACGATAGAGAACCTATTATAGGACTGTTAGTACCTCCCCGGGCTACGGTTTTAGCCACGGTTAATATTATATTCTCATGACATGTCACCATCTGTAGAGTTCCCTTACGTGTCATCTTTTCTCTACTTGTTATTCTTATTTTTCTTGCATGTTATTTACTGTACTGTAGGCATGTATATTACGTGTCTTGCTAGTCCGCTGAGGACCTGGTGATCTCTCCAGGTTATAGCCAAGCTGGTAAATTTGATGGATGGTTATGTTTTGCGTCTGCAGGATTCAGATATCGTTGGTGCATGATTTTATTTTATTATTCTCTCGTGCTGCATATTCTTATCTTGATAGATTCTGCGTATTAGCCTAGTTTATTAGACTCGTGTTTCCTTTTGAGTCTATTCGGACATGTATGCTAGTGGGCTGCAGACCACGAACCATATTGTTCATTCTTGATATTTCATTATTTATTATGGATTGAGATTAGTTAGTTGAGATTTACTGTATTTTATAGCTTATGTATCCATACGAGGCCTATGTACTTCATATGAATACAGCTGGCATGTCTACGTTCCTAGTCCTATGTATTTTGGGACTGGGGCATTAAATGTTTTTATGGTGGCCCATGCATGTCTAGTTAGCCGTTTCGGTTACGTCACTGTACCGAGCGGGCCTGCGACCTGATTAAAACCTTAGGAATCTCAATCCACAACTGCCTTGACAATTCTTTTGGAAATTTCTCTACCGCCCTTGAACTTTGTATTTGCTCTCGATTACTCTTCCTTTGCTTTATCGTATTATTGCTTCTCGTCCCTTCCAATTTCGGAGTGACGAAAAATTGTGCTAAATAGAATTTATCAGAAATTCTTAAGTTATAGTGTAAGTTAGTCTGCTTATTGTATTGTGATTGCTTGATAGATAATAGGGATTAGAGATTCCATATGCCATAGGACATCATGTATTTGATGAGATAGTTTAACCAAAGGTGGTGTAGAAGCATGGAAAAGAATAAAGAAAGATCCATGCGGCCAGAGAGCCCCGTACTGCTCAGAGAGTTCATGCGGCTCAAATATTCATGCGACCAGAGAACCCCCTGCGGCTCAAACAAGCTCTATGCGGCTCAAAGAGGAGCCACATGGCCTACAAACAGCTCTCTCGTTTTGCATTAAATGCCTTGACGGCTGACAGCTTTGACGAAGTGACAGTACTGACACGAAGATATCATTATGACTCCCTCATAATGACGGACTCCTTGGGAAGCGAAGAAAATCTCTGACACAATCTCCCGAGATTTAGAAACTGTCATGCGGCCTTGACACGTGGACAGTTGTATGCGGCCCAAGCTGGGACTCCCCCATGCGGCTCACGAAGACTAGCTCCATGCGGCTCACGAAGACTAGCCCCATACGGCTCGCGAAGACTAGCTCCATGCGGCTCACAAAGACCATCCCCATGCGGCTCACGAAGACTAGCTCTATGCGGTTCACCCATGCGGTCATCCACACTCATGCAGCTCAAATCGTAACCATGCGGTCCAAATGTTCAGGGGGGCCACTCTTAGGCAGCCTGGACACGTGGCCAGCCTTATACGGCTCAATGAGGAGTAACCTCCCTACAGCACAGATTTCTGCTATGGCTCGATACGTGGCATGATAGCGGGGCACGTGGCATCAGATTGATCAAAATCTCTCAACAAATCTCAATAAAATATTAGGATCAAATTAGATCATTTGCAAATAAGCAAATTGATGATACGTGTCGAGAAATCCGAGATTGGCATGACAAATTAGGAGGATTTATGTCAATCAGCATTAATTACCCACGAAAGATTTGATACAATCACATATATTGCTCAAATCTCGATGAACGGCCCAAATTTAATGATCCTTAGCCGCTGACTTTCAAGAATGGGCAATCATTGTAAACCCTAATGAGGCCCCCTACTCTTGTAAATAGCAGGGTGTGATTCCCTTACAAATACACAGACACAGAGATAGAAAGAGATATATGCAGACAGAGACAGACGCACATAGAGACATAGAGAGCCAGAGAGCCTGAAGAGAGAGCATTTCTTCATCAACGCCCGTCAGTTCTTCTACAGAGTCAAAAATCTGCACCCGATCGTCCAAGGAGTAAGGCAGAGCGGCCGTCGCTTTTCCGAGCCTCTATCGTCACCCTCCAGAATCTAAAATAAACAATTGTACTTAGATTGCTGTACCTAGGTTTTCGTCCCTAGGCTTTTTTTGTACAAGCGAGTTTGTATTGTGAAGTAAAAGTCCAGTCCTCCGATAATTATTCTGTCCTTTTATATTTTATGGCAAACACGATGGCGACTCTGTTGGGGACAAACTTCTCCACGGCTGAGGAGTTGGTGATGCAATCGGATGCAGCCAAACTTGGCTCCACGCAACAGAAGATGGTCGTCCGCTTCGACCAACAGGCGTTTGAAGAAATGCTCTCTGAAGGAAGTGCTGGCCCGATCCAGAAGTGAACCCGCACAAAGCAATCTCGCTGCGAGTGGAGGCCAAAATCATTTGCTTCTCCACAAGCTCTGGACGGGGTACTCTCTGCTACCCAAGACGGCGAATGCGACTCTCATACGGCTCCACTTTGAGCCGTAGAGGACTCTGCTGTCCCCAAGTCCGACAGAGGAAAGTGCTACGATGCTGGACTTGCAGGGACAAAGAGTGGTTCTATGCGCCCCAAGAAGAAGCCGAACGCTCATTTGGCCAAGTCTGCCAACCACATGCAGGATGCTCATGCGGCTGAATCTGCCAGCCGCATGAAGAAGGTCTATGCGGCCAGATCATCCAGCCGCATAAAGAAAACTTATGCGGTCGAGACACCCAGCCGCATGAAGAAGGTCTATGCGGCTACGTCTGCCAACCGCATAAAGAATACTGATGACAGCCGCATGACACCTACTCCACATGGCTCTGTCTTCGACCGCCTCTCCTATGGTCCTGATCTCTTGTGCTCCCAAGAAGATATGTCTGACTTTCTCCAGCATCACCTAGACTCTTCCTACTATGTGCCCTTATGTACTAGAGCGAAGAAGTCTAGGGCAGCGCGAGCTTGGCAAGCTCGGTCCGCTGATCCGGTCTCTGACCATCCGAGCGTCCCACATACTGTTATGCGGGCCTCAGATGGGAAGTTGTACAGAACCACTCGAGTCCAGCCCCCGGCGGCAAACGGACAGAAAGGTTCGCAAAAGTCTCCCAAAATCCAGGGAGCAGACATGGTCGATCCAGACCCATCTGACTTGAATGAGGTCATCCTCCACAAACGCAAGGAAAGAGAAGATGCATCGGGGTCCTCCCATGGACGTCACTGCACCCAAGTCATCGGCAACTACTGCTGCAATAACGCGACGGTGCGAGAAGATCGGCAGTCCGTCTTTCAAAGACTGCAACAACCGCCTTTAGAAGACGAGGTACCTCCCATCGTCTCCTGCAACTCTGCTCAGAAAGTCCTCACCGATGGGAGAGCAAAGAAGACAAATGTTCCCAGCCCAAAGATTTCAACCAATTTGACCAAAAGACTGTCGTCTAAGCGGGTGCCCACCACCGGAGTTTTCCAAGGCACCCGTTCTAAGACGAAATCTGCTACAGTCGGAGATTCGTCGTCCACAATACTGAGGATTGCTGGGACTGGGGGTAGCACTCCTCCGAACCTCCACGACAATCCGATGTTCCAAGAAGACGAGCCGGGGGAGACAACTCTCCCATCAGATGCAGCAAACCCCGACGTCCCCGAGGACGTCCACAATTCCCAAGACGAGGCGAACTCGGAGACTGGGGTACTGATCCTTCCGAGTCTGAACCAGAAGAGAACATTTCCATATACCCCGATGACTTCTCACTACAGGAGTATGATTCGGAGGGCGCTTCCTCCACCGCTCTGTCCATCTCTCCTCATGTAAAGACGGTATTCATGACAGACAGCAGCCAAGGTGGTTCCAATGATCGCTAACGTATCGACACTCTCGAAGCCATATTGCTTGCCTTGGTCAAGTCTGTGGACGAGATCAAAGCGGCCCTTCTAACTCTGCAAGGAGGGACGCCTGGCCAAACAAGTGCGAGTCCTACGGTCAATACGGACTGGAATTCAGCGGCACCGAACCCGGGCAACAATCCTCCTGAAGTAACGGCCCCCACCGCCGTAGATGAGGCCCGCGAAGCGAGGAGAGAGGTCCAGGAGCTCCGAGCCATGTTTCACGCTCGAGAAAATTCACAAGACCTAAGAATACGGCAACCGTACCCTGCTGCCTGGAGGGATGTTCCATTTCCACCAAGATATAAGCCGTTCAATATCAATCCTTATGATGGCAAGACCTCAGCAGGTCGGTACATCACTTACTTCGAGGTCACCACCGACCATCTGCCCCATGACGATGCCATTCTCACACGATTATTCATCAGGGCATTGGAAGGGGTCGCCTTCGAATGGTATCACAACCTGCCAGACAACTACATCCACTCCTTCGCCGGCTTCAAGCGCATGTTCTTGGAGAGATTCTACGCAGAAGGGCAGGACATCACAATGTCCACCCTCATTGACATCGTCCAAGGGGAGAAAGAGCTGACAAGGAACTATATCGAGCGGTTTCGCCAAACCGCAATGAAGCTGCCGTCTGGAAATCCGGATTCCTCCTTGATTGAAATTTGCCAAAAGAGATTGCTCCCAACAATCAGTCTCTGGATGGGCGAAAGTCAATTCAAGGACTGAAAGACGTTCATCATCAATGCCACAAGCGCCGAAGAACGATTGAAGAAGGCTCGCCAATTGAGATTACACATCTCGGACGGAGAGAACAAGGACAAGCGTCCTAATACCAACAACAACAATGGGGGTAGCCCCTCCAACAATTGGGATAGCAGGGGCAAGCAGGCTATGGTGGCCGACACAGCACAGAAACCTGAGCCAAAACCGGCAGACAAACAATGGCCGCAAATCACTTACTCCTTCGAAGACGGCCACGTCAAGCCCATCTTGGACATGCTCATACAAGGAGACAGAATTTAGCTTCCTCCACCAAGACAGGAACCTCGGTCGGCAGACATGGGGAACCCAAAGTACAGCCATTACCATCGCTACGTCCACAATATGACACACGACTGCTACCAACTAAAACGGTACATCCAAAATCTCATCGATTCGAACGCTCTGGCCATCGATTTCGAGGAGGTAACAGTGGCAGCCAATATGGTGTCAGTACAATTCGACAGCTTCTCTTCGACGGAAACTCAAGACGGTGTGGTCCCCATCCCTCTGGCGATAATAGAGATTGCTAATCTTTTACCTCTCCGAGATCAGGCTGCTGGTCTAGTGCCTCTCACCACATCACGAGGGGAGGTCATGTGGGTCCATCCAGACTTGGTATCAGAAGTGACTCAGCCCACACCACCTTCCATTTGCAAGAAAAAGAGTAGAAAAGTCAGGTCCTGCCGCACAATCTCGACAAATATCGAAGAAGCTACAGCCGTCGTCACTCGGTCTGGGGCCCAATCCCAACCTGTGGCTGACAACTCGGCTGAAGATC
Organism: Iris pallida; assembly: GCA_029216955.1. Lineage (NCBI taxonomy): Eukaryota > Viridiplantae > Streptophyta > Magnoliopsida > Asparagales > Iridaceae > Iris > Iris pallida. The sequence continues at coordinate 5,254,475 of JANAVB010020797.1, forward strand.
ATCAGCCCGCTACAACTGACGCTCCGGGACCGGCTCTGCTTCCGACGACCGATAAGCCTAAGCCGAAGGAGACTCGCTTTGACAAATCCCTCCGAAAAGAGGTACCGCAGGGGCTGGAGAAGCCCTACAACTTCGACATCTTGGCACAATTGGCCAACACACCGTCCAAGTTGTCATTATACGAGCTTCTGGGACTCTCAAAGGATGTTCGTACGGCTTTGAGCGATGCACTCCAAAATGTCGACGCATACCTGGCTCAGGTCAACCTCACGGGAGAGAACTCGCCCGCAGATCTCCAAGACAACGCCTGCACAGGAGCGATGCCCAACATTGTCTTCACTCCGCAGGACATGCTTATTAGTTATTTTTAATTCTCTTATTTGAGTTTCTAAAAGTTATCTTGCAAAATATATATCTAATTATCCTTATTTGATTAATTTTAAAATTAATTTAATTTATTGATAATCTTTTTGAGTTTAAACTGATTTGGCATTTCTTATTGAGGTTTTATCTTAAAGTTCATGATTATCTATATTTAGACTAATCATACTTTGCGGGGAGAGCATTCAAGTTGACTGAATTTCTCCTTCTCAAGTATTTTGTCTTCATTACCTCATGTTTATCTAATGGATATTCATATATCATGCTAAGGTAATTGAATTCAAATGCATGGACTTTGGTATAGATTTTGTATAGATTCTAGTATAGGTATTTTTGATTTCTTTTTCGATGAATGTACTCTTTATTGAATTGATTCACTAATTTGTATGGGCAAATTATGAATCATATTTTTTTGTGATCATTGTTAAAAGTCTCATTATATTTTTTATTTTATACTAGACCTGCAAATTTCTATTCATCATGATTTATTTATGACCAATGATTGATTCCTACTATATTAATAGATTTTTTTGGTCAAATGACATTCAAAACATTTTTCATTTTTGGATTTATAGTTGGTAAACTATGTATTGATTGCTTTCAATGTTTTTAAGTTCAACCAACTATGTTGTGTTTTGACAAGTTTTTCTACTTTAGTTATGCATTTTTCCAAACTTGTTACACAGTTCTCCTAATCCTTGATCATGATTTGCTTTCCTCATTTACTTTTGCTTGAGTTTATTTTAGCTCTAATTACGGGAGAGCTTATTTTTGATCATGTCAAAGGGGGAGAAATAAGTTTAAGTTAGCACACAATATTCTAGTATTATGTGTTTATTAGTGATACATGCATCTATTATATATATATTAAACTTAAAGGATTTGCCATAATCAAAAAGGGGGAGATTGTTAGCCCAATGATTATATCATGTTTTTGAATATGGCTAATCAATTAAGTTTAATATAATAACGTCACTAATATTCATGTAATCACTATCATGTTGCTACTTAAACATAGGATTGTTCTAATGTTAGCATTGTCCTAAATGTTATATATCATATTAATATGCTTATTGTTTTGCTCGTCTAACATGTTCTTATAGACATGCAGTAAGCATGGTCAATCTTTATCAAACCAGGACACATGCAATAGAGAAGTATTGATGGGCCAAAGACGACGTTATACAAGAAGATTTCTCTAAACTGCCTAATGACCTATCCGGGGCCTCGCATCGGGGGTTCCACCTCCGAAAGGTATTCAGATTTCTAGATCTGTTTATCTTTGGACGACCGCCATCAGTAAAAAAGGCGTCTTCAAGTCTGCTCAAATATTTGAAGAAAGACGTCATCAAAGGGCTCTTAGTTTTTCTATTTCTTCAATATATTTTTTATATTTATTGAGTCTATGAATACGATGTACAGTGCATCGTACTGGCAAATAGGCTATCCAAGAAACGTTTTCAAAATACCCTTTCATTTTGAAAACAAGCCCACTTACAAAAGCCCAAACTACTTCCTAACTGCCTGATTTTTCAAAAAGCCTAAAACCAATTTGCAAAAACCCTGACAGAACTCCAACAGAACTCGGCCAGAGTTCGGCCCGAATTCGGCCAGAGTTCGGTTAGTGAACGTTGCTTTTTGAACTTGGTCTTCCTGCAGTTACGGATCCCACCGAGATTTTCTCATAGAGTTCTGTCCGAATTCTGCCCGAATTCTGTCAGAAGTCTGCCTTTGGAAAAACTATAAATAGAGAAGGATTTCGATCATTTCAACTCACCCATTCACTTTCATATCTCTTCTCTATAAGCCTACTACTTCTTCCAAAGTATTCTGAGCTATTTATTTTTAAATCCCAAGCCAGTTATGTCACCCCCAGTTTCCAAAAACAGGGGTATTTTTGTAATTTTTCACTTTAAAAATTATTTTAGAATTATTTATTTATTATTTGTATTATTTTAGGGATATTTGAATCGGGTTCGAATTTCAACTCATTCCGACTTGTTTTGACTTGTTTCGGGGACCCGGGGTAGTGTTGACCTTAGCGGGCCCACACACTAGTTTACCATGGCCCACATGTCAGTATTTTGGCAAGAGACTAGACTAATTATTTTTGGTTTAGACTAATTTGGTTTAGTGGTTTTAGGTTTGACTAAACTACCCACAAACCCTAAGCAAACTTGTAATGAACTAATTAAACCAATAGAGGGCAAACTTGTAAATAGCAAAAAGGGGGTTTGGAGCCTAGTGTGGCCGGCCACAATTAGGGAGTGGGGAGGAGAGAGAAATCACTTTCCCTTGTTCTCATCCACTTCTTCTTCTTCGTCTCCAAAGGTTCCTTCCATTGTTGAGAGCTCCACCATTGATTCAACCTCCAAATAGGTAAACCCTTCTCTAAAATAATTTCCATTTCATGTAGAATGGTTAGGAAACCCATAGGAATGTGTCCCATTGTTGTGTCTCCATTAGAGACCATTTTGTGTCCTTTTGGACATTTTTAGAGGTGTCCAATATGTAGGTTTGTGTCCTAATAGGAAAAATCCCCATTTGGACACATGGATATTGTTGTGCATTGATTTTTGGGTATGTTCATTATTATTTCAGAATTTTCATGCATGTAGGAATGGGTTCTCTTAATGTATCATATCCCTATATATATATATATATATATATATATATATATATATATATATATATATATATGGTTATATATATATATATATATATATATATATATATATATATATATATATATATATATATGGAGGATTATATATTATGGAGGATTATACATTATGGAGGATTATATATTATGTGTTGTGTGTGGCTTGTGTTGTGTGGGGGAGAACTTGACATGGTCGGCCAAGGAATGGCATGGTTTGGGATGAGTGTGTGTGTTGTGTTAGTGTAGGGGTTGTGTTTGATGATATGGTTGAATGGGGGTTGAGTGTTAGAATAGAGGAAATGTAGGGGAGGGTATGTGTGAGTGATAGAGAGTGATGGAGGGGAGGAAAACCTCATCATTGCTGTCCCAATTTCAGCATGTGGCTGTCCCCATAACCCCACAAAATCAGCCCCTTTAAACACCAAGTTGGATGCCCATTAGCTCCCAAAACTTGCCCTTGTATTGCCCATAAACCAAGCCTATACATGGCTGTCCTTTGGCCATCAAAACAGCAGCTAAACCAAGCCAAAATAGCCCCTAACAAGCCTTCATGGCTATCCTCTAATGCTCAAATCAGTCCCTACTTGGACTGTCAAGAACAGTCCATCAAATCCTCCACTTTTCAGTCCCAAACTTGCCCCTTTGGCTGTCCTTGTTGGCCCCTAACACCACCACCCAACCACTACAAATTTAGCCCACAAACACCACTATATGACAGCCCTATAACCCCACCAAATCAGTCCACAAGTCTCCACAAAATCAGTCCATGTTTTGCCTTGTGTGTGTGTGAGTGTTGTGAGTTGTGTGTGTGTGTGTGAGAGCCATTAGTGAGTGATACTAGTTTCCTATAGTATATCCTATAGCTAAATTAATAGGAAACCTATAGGAGAGCCTATGGGAGTGAGATATAGGGGTATATCATGTGAGAGTGAATGGTGTGGAAGAGTGTGGTAGAGAAAAGGGTAAAATTCATATATAAGATAGGGTAATAGGGTAAATCAATACCCCGTATCCTAACATGGCCTAGATACCTAGGATACCCAAATTTCTTGGTAGGTAAACCTTAGATGGGTTGATATATAGCTACCCTAAGGAGCCTAGGCTAGTACCATGGATATTTGGGGGGTTTTCTTGGTTTTGGGCAAGGTATCGAGATTTACCTTAGAAGGGTAAATACTAGTTTTGCCTAAAAATAGGATATTGGTGTTAGAAGCCTAAGATAGGGTTAAAACTTGATTCTCGTGGTTGGTAATGATCGAATATGGTGCTCATAGACTAGTTTTGACGTCGGTTGACCTTTTTGACCAAAAGTCAACAAAAGTCAACCGAGAGTCAAACTTAATCTTTAAGCAACCCGATTTGACCGAAACCAACCCAGAGTTGACCAGTTGACTGAAAGTCAACAGTTGGTCAACATTAGACTAGTTTGACCTAGGGTTGACCTAGAGTTGACCAGAGTGGACTTTTTGACCAAAAGTCAACTGTAAGTCAACCGTTGATCCCGATCGACCTAGTTTGACTTAGATTGACTTCCAGTGACCTAGTATGACCTAGTATAACTCAGTTTGACCTAGATTGACCTAGTATTGACTTAGCCTTGCATTCATGGCTTGTATTAGTTTTCTTTTTCAGTATTAAGCCCTGTTTGACTCATAGTATCTTATTTTAGGTCTGTGATCACTCTGAGCGTCTGTTCACCCTATCAGCTCAGGACCACAGGCGAGTACATTCACTGATAGTTTTTATTGTCTTAATATTTACTATATCCGATTCAGTTGTAGTGTCTTACTTGATTCTCGACACGATAGTTCACGGACTAGTATTATCGAATTTCGGTCATGAGATGTCATTCCTGGATTTCTTGGGATACTGGTACTTGCTTGGTCTTGATTCTTGTACTTGTATTGACGCCGATTCCTAAAGAGGACTTGCTCCCCTCTTAGGGAATCCCGCGTCATGACGTGCTATGTCCGGATCCGTATACTATTCGGGGATGGGGGAATTATTAGGGATTATGTGATCAAAGCCTTCCTGTAACTACATTTTGCTAGCGTTACCCTCACCTCACGTAGGGTGTTGCAGATACCCCATTACCAGTTATCCAGGTTGGACGGCATGACTCTCCGTTGAGTACACCGCGGATTGCCGGGCCAAGTGGATAACAATCTCTTGCTTCCCTAGCCGATCACATATCGCTCTAATAATTCAAATCACCTTTTTACATTTATTTTCATATCTTATATTTCCAGTTTAGCCTTACTTACTGTACTTTCACCATGCTATGATTTATTTCTCACAAGCTCTACCTGCCTTTTATACTGTACCATGATTTGAGACTAGGTTCTGTTTGAAAGAAGGGTTACAACTCCGGTCCTTGTTTGGTTTAAGGGTTGTAACTCGGCTTTCAAATGGTTCCCAAGTCGCCTATATCTTTTGTCTTGTATTTCATTATTACTGTCTCTTATAGTATTTCTCAATTCATATGGAACTGTCGTTGGTGTTTGTACTTGCTCATTTTCCTAACAGGATACCGTTGACAAATTTTATAGATGACTCTGAGACTGACTGCCCGACCTACTATGGGGTTGAGTCTGATGGACTAGATTTAGACCGTGGCTTATTGGTAGAGCTACTGGACTTTGCTCACCCTGAGTAGCCTAGTTTAGTTAGGTTTGCCTGGCCTGCGAGCCAGCTAGTACATTTTAGTTTGTAGTATCTTTATACTTATATTATCTGAGACTCTGGATGTTGTGTTAGCTCTGACTTGTGGATTTTGGACTCGTTTTCTGTTTATCTATCATATCTCTTTTCATGCTATCTACCCTAGTTTTGATTATGTGATTGAGACTGTATTGCTATGTCACCTCCATTCGGAGTGTATATACTGCATAGGTACATTTATCTGTTTTAGTCGTAGTATTTACAGACCCTATATATAGCGTTCTACCACCGATTCTGCGACGTAGGCTGGACGTAACCACGTGCTCGTGTCCCTCTTCAGGGTGTGGGTCGTGACACGTTACAATCCTCTAGTCGATTTGCCAGTGTGGTACGTGTTGGCCCATTGGTCATATGGTCAACCTGATTTTAATAATTGATCAAACTCTGTCTGGATATACAAAGCTAGTTGGGACATCTCGATTTCTTGGACATAAGCAAGATTGGCTATCCACTCCGTTCAAGACTGAAGATCTGTTTGCCTACTCGAGTCTGTATTTCCTATGCAATGTAATTTTCATTTTATTTAAGTCTAGGAATATGTTGTACACCGAGTCGTACTGGCAAATAGGCTATCCCCAAAATAGTTCAAAATGTTTTTAAAATGACCTATCAAAATGTTTACAAAAAGGTTTTCAAAAAGGTTTTCAAAAATCACCAAAACCTATTTTTAAAACCCTAACCTAACCCTGACAGAACTCGGCCAGAGTTCGGCCAGAGTTCGGTTAGTGGCCATTGTGATTTTGAAACTTTGGAACTTGGTCCTCCTGTAGTTGCGGATTTGACCGAGATTTGCTCACAGAGTTCTGCCCGAATTCTGCCCGAATTCTGACAGAAGTCTGCCTTTGGAACTCCTATAAATAGAGAAGGATTTCGATCATTTCAACTCACTCATTCACTTTCAATCTTCTCTCTATCTAAAGCTTTCAGTCTTCCAAAGAGTTTTCTAGAGCTTTCAATTTCAGATCCCAAGCCAGTTACAATCCTCTAGTCAATTTGCCAGTGCGGTACGGTCTAAAAGTTTCCGAGAGATTGTAATCAGAAGGCTTGATTGAAGAATACCTCTTCACATTTGAAGTTGGACGAGTTCTTCGTATCAAAGCTCGCGTTGTAGAAGTTGCAAGAACTTCGTAAGAAAACTTGCGGTTTTTCCAATAGTGGATTCAACTGGTAGCAAGAGTTCTACCGACTGGTTTAGTCCTCAACAGTGGGATACCAGTATACATCGATGTCTTTGCGTTTGCTCTCTTAACTTTGCCTTTACATTATTTCAGTTGTGATTAATATTCTGTGATTGTGCTGCTAACATTTTTATTTAGCATTATTCCGCTGCCAACTCTATTCACCCCCCTCTAGAGTATTACGCTTTACTATTTCGTTCCTACAATTGGTATCAGAGCGGGTGTTACAGGTAAAGCAAAGGTAACAGTGCATTTTAATTAACTGTTATATAGATTACAGCATAACACATGGCAACTGTGAAATTCACAAGTGAAAGCCAGGCCACAAACAGACCCCCACTGTTTGATGGTACAAATTATACATATTAGAAAACACAGATGAATTTCTTCTTGAAATCTCTTGATTTTGATTTATGGTCCATTGTTCTTGATGGCTATCAAAAGCCACCTCGTATAAATGTTGATGGAGTTTTAGTTGAAAAACCCTATAGCAGATATACAGAGGAAGAAAAGAAAAGGGCCAGTCTTGACGCACGTGCCATTAATGCTCTCTTTTGTGCTTTAGACAAAACTGAATTTAACAGGGTGTCTATCTGCACAACGGCTAATGAAGTATGGAAGCTACTCGAAGTCACACATGAAGGCATGACTCAAGTCAAGGAATCTAAAGTCAGCAGACTTACTCAAGAGTACGAGGCGTTCAAAATGAAGCCCAACAAAACAGTTACACAAATGTTCGAGAGATTCTTGGATATTGTAAATCCTTTGTCCTCCCTAGGCAAAGATTACAGTAACCATGAAAAGATTCGCAAACTCCTGCGAGCTCTCACCAAGAACTGGATTCCAAAGGCTACTGCAATCATTGAAGGGAACGACCTCACAACTATGTCCCTCGAAGTACTCATGGGTAAGCTACTCACTCATGAACTGGAGCTACAAGATTTTGAAGAGCCTGCACCAAAGGAGAAGACTATCGCCCTCAAGGCTCAGCACAGAAAAGATGCTGAAGATGACTCAGACAGCAGTGGATCTGATGCTGAAGATCAAGCTCTCCTAGCAAGGAAGTTCAAAAGATTCATGAGACATGAGAAGAGAGTCAAAGAGAACAACAGCAACAACTGGTACCAAGAAGATGCTGTCTGTTATGGCTGCAAGAAGAAGGGACACATGAAGAAGGATTGTCCCACAAACTCATCATCGAGCAAGAAGAACAATAGGTATGAAAAAGGGAACCTGAAAAGATCAACATCTCGAAAATATGCCAACACCAGCATATGGCATGAGAGTAAAGCCAGCGACTCAGAAGACGAACACTTAGAGGACGCTGCAAATGTATGCTTCATGGCAACTGATCAGGTAGAACACCCTTCACATGCTAGAAGCAAATGGATCCTCGACAGCGGTTGCTCACGGCATATGACCGGTGACGCTACCCTATTTGCAACACTGTCGAAGAAAAAGAAGGAAGGCTATGTCTCCTTCAGTAATAATTTGAAAGGGTATATTATTGGTATCGGTGATGTTGGTAAGTCTTCCTATCCTGTAATTAAGGATGTTTGTCTGGTTACCGAGTTCAAACATAACCTACTCAGCATAAGTCATCTAGCTGATCATGGTTATGGCATCAACTTTGGCAAAGACAAATGTACTATAGTTGATGGCTCAACTGGTAGTACTATCTTTGAAGGTATCAGGGAAGACAATATATATGTTTTCTATTTGTTAGAAGAAACTAACATTTCATGTAGATACTTAATGGCCAAGAGTGATGAGAGTCATCTATGGCATATGAGACTCGGTCACGCTAATATGGATACAATATCAAGATTATCCACAAAGAAGCTAGTACGCGGTTTACCGGACATTACATTCAAGAAGGATTCGGTATGCAGTCAATGTGAAAGGAACAAAGCTATCAGATCCACTTTCAAGTCAGTAAACGCAGTATGTACTACTAGACCTCTACAATTGCTTCATATGGACTTATTTGGTCCTAGCAGAGTTGCTAGCCTCGCAGGTAAACTTTATGCTTTCGTAATTGTAGATGATTTCTCTAGATACACGTGGGTATATTTCTTGACACGCAAGAATGATGCATTATCCGAATTTGTCGCCTTTTGCAAGAAAGTACAGAATGAAAAAGGTTACATGATCACTCGCATAAGAAGCGATCATGGTAGCGAATTCGAGAATGCTGATTTTGAGCAATTTTGTGACACACACGGTTTTATTCATGAGTACTCCTGCCCTAGGACTCCACAACAAAATAGAGTTGTGGAACGTAAGAACAGAACTCTAACCGAAATGGCCCGAGTGATGTTAAACCAGTTTAGTCTACCCAAATATTTCTAGGCTGAAGCTGTCAACACAGCTTGCTTTGTTCTCAATAGAGTTCTAATTCGACCCAAATCGAAGAAGACTCCATTTGAGTTATGGTTTGATAGAATTCCTTCAGTTTCATACTTTAGAATTTTTGGTTGTAAATGTTTTATTCTTAACACAAAAGACAATTTGGGAAAATTTGATGAAAAGGTCGATGAAGGTATATTTTTAGGTTATGCGGCCAAGAGCAAAGGATACAGAGTCTTCAACAAATGTACCATGATCATCGAAGAGTCAATCAATGTCACCTTTGATGAATTAAATCAAATGACGATTGATGACAATGACGAAGATACATCTGTACCAAGCTCAACTCCAGCTGATTCTCAACCAAGCTCTGCACTAGCTGAACCTCCTAGAGAAGATCCAGGAACCAGCTACCTTCAGAATGAAGCAAAAAGGTTGAAATTTACAGCAAATCATCCAAAGTATTTGGTAATTGGTGATATTACCAAGGGAGTAAGTACTCGTACATCCTGTAGAGATATTGTTTCTAGTGTTGCATTTATTTTACAGCTAGAACCCAAAACTATTGATGAAGCATGTAGTGATAGTTTTTGGATAGATACTATGCAAGAGGAATTAAACCAATTTGAACGGAATCAAGTTTGGGAACTTGTTCCCAGGCCTGTTGATCATCCGGTCATTGGCACCCGTTGGGTATTCCGAAACAAACTGAATGAGAATGGTTTAGTGACTCGTAATAAGGCTCGACTCGTAGCTCAAGTATACAATCAAGAAGAAGGTATCGACTACGATAAGACTTATGCCCCAGTTGCGAGATTAGAATCCATTCGCATGTTATGTGCATTTGCATATTTTCATGATTTCAAACTTTTTCAAATGGATGTGAAGAGTGCTTTTTTAAATGGTTTTATAAAAGAAAAAGTTTTTGTAGCACAACCTTCAGGTTTCACGGATTTCAAAAACCCAGATCATGTTTTCAAGTTGAAGAAAGCTCTATACGGTTTAAAACAAGCCCTTCGTGCTTGGTATGATCGTCTAAGCTCTTTTCTACTTGATAACGGTTTTTCAAAAGGAAAGGTTGACACTACACTTTTTATTAAATCTTTTAATGGCAAGCTGCTTTTAATTCAAATCTATGTTGATGATATTATATTTGGATCTACTGATGAATCTCTGTGTCAAGAATTTTCTAAGTGTATGCAGAATGAGTTTGAAATGAGCATGATGGGAGAGCTGAAATTCTTTCTCGGATTGCAAATCAAACAAACTGATAATGGGACATTCATAAATCAAGCCAAGTACACAAAAGACTTGCTAAAGAAGTTCGATCTGGACAATGTCAAACCTATTGGCACTCCGATGGCAACTTCAACAAAGCTTGATTCAGATGAACAAGGCAAGCCAGTCGACACACGTAAGTATCGAGGTATGATTGGTAGTTTACTTTATTTAACTGCTAGTCGTCCAGATATAATGTTTAGTGTTTGCATGTGTGCACGTTTTCAAGCTAACCCAAAGGAATCACATATGTCCGCAGTTAAGCGTATCTTTCGATACCTTAAAGGCACTTCTTCTGTTGGCTTGTGGTATCCCAAAACTAAATCCTTTGACCTTATTGGTTATTCGGATGCAGATTTTGCTGGATGCAAAGTTGATAGAAAAAGTACAAGTGGCACATGTCATTTCTTAGGCAAAGCTTTAGTCTCTTGGTTTAGTAAAAAGCAAAATTCTGTAGCCCTATCAACAACAGAGGCTGAGTACATCGCCGCAGGACGTTGTTGCGCTCAGATTTTGTGGATGAAACAAACCCTAGAAGACTATGATTTATTTTACACATATATTCCCATTTTCTGTGATAACACGAGCACTATTAATTTGACTAAGAATCCAGTATGTAACTCTCGTACTAAACATATCGAGATTAGACTCATTTTCTTAGAGATCATCATCAAAATAGAGATATAAACCTTGTGTACATAGATACTGAAAATCAATTAGCTGACATCTTCACTAAACCTCTAGCGGAAGATCGTTTCAATTATTTACGTCGAGAATTAGGAATTTTGGACGTCAATAATATTAATTGATTTTGTTTTATGATTATATCTCAATACGCAAAAACTGTGTTAGAGACAAGCCAATAAAGAGTCTGTCTGTCACCACAAATACGGTTGAAGCGAAGCGGTATTTAAGAGTTTTCCGGTGAACCTCCGCCAGCTGGGACAGTACTCCTACAGCTAATCTGAGACAGTCGCTGTGTAAAGATATTTAATTCATAAAATATTATTAATTATGTTATTTGAAGGCTAAAATAACTAATTTTTGAATTAAATATTTGAAATGAGACAATGAAAAAAAAGTGGCAAAAATCAACTTTGAAGAACCCTAGGCAAATTCGGCCCGAGTTCGGTTGAGGGTATCTGTGTATATATCCAGAATCCGAGAGCTTCTTCTCTTTCATTGCTTCCAAACCAATTCAAACAGCAGCAGCAGCCGACCCGAGCCATCAAACCCTAGTTCTTCACCAATCTTTTCCTTCCAATCTACTTGGTGAAATCTCTCCAAAATTTGGAATCGTGCGGAGATCGACATTCTCTACAACATATCCTAATTTCGTGAGGTATAACTCCCTCTCTCTCCACCTTTCAATTTGTGCTTTTTATTTCAATGGCACCTAAATTTAATCCATTCAAGAGGAAGAAGAAGACCACTCCTAGTGAGGAAGGGTCGTCTTCGAATCCACACACGGATTCACTCTTTTTGCCGATCCAAACGAGCGACGGCGCTTTCGATGGGTTTTTCTTCCAAACCCTCGACCAAGCCCTATTATGGTACGGTGATTTTTCTACCCGATCCACATGCGGCGGCGCTCCGATCAAATGGACGGTATTTCCCGATCATCGTCACTTGTTTGAGGCATTAGGGTTACACATATTTGTTAAACTGTGCTTCCCGATAGCTATTAATGCCATTCGTTTATTCTATTGCAATCTCGTAGTTAACACTTTTGTTGTGGGCACACGTGTTGGAGGCATCGACATCGAGTTCGATGATGCCCTCCTAGCGAAGATTCTTGGTATTCCCAATGAAGGTGAACCGCTAGTAGACATCACGGAATTTGATTTTCCCGAAGGCACGACACTCACTAGTTTCAAATCGGAACTCTGTGCTCCTGACAGAGTACGCTCTGGAAATTTCAAGGCTAACAACCTGAACTTGTTCAACTACGAATTGCATCGCATCATCTACTCTACTATCCTTCCTAAATCTACTTCCAAAGATGATGTGACCTCACTTGAGCTGTCCGCCATGTACCATATTCTTAAGGGGATTCCTTTTCCTACCCCCAAGACTATCATTCAGATGATGGGACGATGTCGTGCTAGAGATCGAAATCTCTCTTACGCGATGATCCTCCCTCGTATCTTTCAGCGATTTAAGATCGATCTATCGACTTGTACTCAGGACTCTGAGCCCAAGTTTCTTCAGCTATATCGTCGCAGCCGGATTGCTTCAGCTCCACCTACTGCTCCTCCTACTGCACCTCCTCCACCACCTCATCAGTATGCCATGACATTTAAGGGCATACATCAGCACTTATCTGCTTTGCACGTCTCGTTGACGGACATGGCTCGCGAGCGTGAGTTCCGCGATGTCACCAGTTACCAGGCGATGGCAAACTCCTTGGCCGATCTGCGTTTTGCCCAGACTGGTCACTCTGCCGCCTCCATCCCTCGAGATCCAGTTTTTTTGGGTTACCACTGTGAGGATGAGGCTGTCCATGCCTACTTCCAGCCAGGTAACGCCTATGATTGGTATCGTGCACCTTGTGACTACGTTGGTGAGTTCTATGCTGGCGCCCCTACTCATCCTTCTGGCGCTGGTACTTCTGGTGCTGGTCCTTCCGGTCATGCTGGCCGAGCTGCTGATGATGATGATAACGAGGATAGTAATGAGGAGATGTGATTTGATTTTTTTTAGTGACATTCGATTGTATACTCGGAAATGCTCCAACATTCCAAGTTTTTATCAGTATTTCTTTTTATTAGTACTTTTGATATTTATCAGCACTTTGTAGTATGCTTTCAGTACTTTTTCATGGACATGCTTATGGTGTTTCTTTTATGATATTTCAGCACTTTGTTTTAAGCACTATCTCTTTATACTGCTTCTTCATTACAAACTGTCTGTGACATAGCATGCCTGAGATTTCTTTTATGTTTTTGAAACAATAGCATGCCTGTGATAATATTCTTTAGAGACAATAGCATACATGTGATGATAATTTGTAGAAACTTTACATGCCTGTGATGATGTATATCTACTCGTTATGTTTTATTTATTATGTTTTCTCACTATTTGTTCCTTATGCATTAATTGCAGGGGAGCCTTCTACATTAAATGCGGGGGAGCCTTCTCTTGTGCAATTATTTTGCTAAGTGACAAAGGGGAAGAAAATTAAAGATCTAACATATTTTTTTGAGTTAAATACAGGACATGAACAATTTCACGTTTTGATTCTTTTTGAACAAGCTTAATGTTATATCATTCATAGTTTGTCAATTATCAAAATGGGGGAGATTGTTGGCCCATTGGTCATATGGTCAACCTGATTTTAATAATTGATCAAACTCTGTCTGGATATACAAAGCTAGTTGGGACATCTCGGTTTCTTGGACATAAGCAAGATTGGCTATCTACTCCGTTCAAGACTGAAGATCTGTTTGCCTACTCGAGTCTGTATTTCCTATGTAATATAATTTTCATTTTATTTGAGTCTAGGAATATGTTGTACACCTAGTCGTACTGGCAAATAGGCTATCCCCAAAATAGTTCAAAATGTTTTTAAAATAACCTATCAAAATGTTTACAAAAAGGTTTTCAAAAAGGTTTTCAAAAATCACCAAAACCTATTTTTAAAATCCTAACCTAACCCTGACAGAACTCGGCCAGAGTTCGGCCAGAGTTCGGTTAGTGGCCGTTGTAATTTTGAAACTTTGGAACTTGGTCCTCCTGCAGTTGCGAATTTGACCGAGATTTGCTCATAGAGTTTTGCCCGAATTCTGACAGAAGTCTGCCTTTGGAACTCCTATAAATAGAGAAGGATTTCGATCATTTCAACTCACTCATTCACTTTCAATCTTCTCTCTATCTATAGCTTTCAGTCTTCCAAAGAGTTTTCTAGAGCTTTCAATTTCAGATCCCAAGCCAGTTACAATCCTCTAGTCAATTTGCCAGTGCGGTACGGTCTAGAAGTTTCCGAGAGATTGTAATCAGAAGGCTTGATTGAAGAATACCTCTTCACATTTGAAGTTGGACGAGTTCTTCGTATCAAAGCTCGCGTTGTAGAAGTTGCAAGGACTTCGTAAGAAAACTTGTGATTTTTCCAATAGTGGATTCAACTGGTAGCAAGAGTTCTACCGACTGGATTAGTCCTCAACAGAGGGATACCAGTATAGATCGCTGTCTTTGCATTTGCTCTCTTAACTTTGCCTTTACATTATTTTAGTTGTGATTAATATTCTGTGATTGTGCTGCTAACATTTTTATTTAGCATTATTCCGCTGCCAACTCTATTCACCCCCCCTCTAGAGTATTACGCTTTACTATTTCGTTCCCACAGTACGGTCTAGAAGTTTCAGAGTGGTTGTAATCGAAGGCTTGATTGAAGGTACACACTTCACAATTGAAGTTGGTCGAGTACTTCGGATCAAAGCTCGCGTTGTAGAAGTTGCAGGAACTTCGGATGAAAACTTGTGGTGATTTTCCATAGTGGATTCAACTGGAAG
The DNA here is from genome assembly GCA_029216955.1 of Iris pallida. Taxonomy (NCBI): domain Eukaryota; kingdom Viridiplantae; phylum Streptophyta; class Magnoliopsida; order Asparagales; family Iridaceae; genus Iris; species Iris pallida. Next base: position 5,269,555 of record JANAVB010020797.1, read on the forward strand.
CTGGAGTTCTTCCGACTGGACTAGTCCTCACAAGAGGGAAACCAGTATACATTCTTGTGTTTGCGTTTGCTCTCTACTCTCTACTTTTCATTTATATATCTATGATATATTATCTGTGATCTTGTTGCTAACAATTTTTAAATAGTTCATTTTCGTTGTCTACTCTATTCACCCCCCTCTAGAGTATTGCACTTTACAACTCGTTTATACAATCGGTCCTACAGTCTTGTCAGTCGACATGGCATTCGCCGACACTTATGAAGAAGATGAAGACATCCCTGAAATCCTCGAGTTAGAGCCGTGGGCCCAACAGTTGGATGCACAATGGGAAAAATGGTTCGAACGGAGAGAACCTCCTACTGAAGATGAGGTCATACAAGTGGATCTCGGCAGCGAATCCTCTCCAAAACCAATCTTCGTCAGCAAAAGCGTAACAGACGAAGAGCGAGAATCGCTACTGGAACATGTCAAAGAATATATTGATGTGTTCTCCTGGAGCTATGAAGACATGCCAGGGTTAAATCCCGATATTGCTCTTCATAAACTCAACATTCGGCCGGATGCAAAGCCAGTCAAGCAACAACAGCGACGCTTCCGCCTGGGCATCATGGATGCGATCGAAGTCGAAGTCAACAACCTGATAGCCAGCGGCTTCATTCGTGAGGAGCAACATCCCGACTGGGTTACCAACATAGTACCCGTCCTCAAGAAGAATGGAAAGATTCGAATCTGCATCGACTTTTGCAATCTGAACGAGGCATGCCCCAAAGATGAATTCCCCCTCCCTATCACGGACATCATGATTGACAACACCTGCGGCTTCGAACGTATTTCATTCATGGATGGTTTCTCGGGGTACAACCAAATCAAGATGTCTCCTGACGACGAAAAGCATACATCATTCCGAACACCGATTGGCACATACTGCTACACAGTCATGCCTTTCGGTTTGAAGAATATCGTTGCCACATATCAAAGAGCCATGAGCATCATCTTCAGAGACCACTTACGCAAGACGGTAGAGTGCTATGTTGACGACATCGCCATCAAGAGTCGCTGTAAGGGAGACCATTTGCAGGATCTGAGGACGGTATTCGACCTGATGCGAACGCACAATCTGAAAATGAACCCTACGAAGTCCTTCCTGGGCGTATCCAGTGGAAAGTTCTTGGGCTTCATTATCACCACCCAGGGTATCCATGTAGACCCTGAGATGACAAAGGCAATCATGGAGATGGGTCCACCGAGAAATCTCTGCGAACACAGAGGCCTCCAAGGGAGGCTAGCTTACATCAGGAGGTTCATTTCTAACCTCTCCGGGCGATGTCCACCATTCACCCATCTCATGAAGAAAGGTGTCTCGTTCGTATGGGACGAAGAATATCAGCGGGCCTTCGACAGCATCAAAGAATATTTGTCAAACCCTCTAGTCCTGGTGGCCCCGATTGCTGGAAAACCATTCCTGCTCTACGTACGAGCAATGGAACATTCCTTCGGGGCTCTGCTGGCACAAAACAATGATGCAGGCCATGAGAAAGCCATATATTACCTCAGTCGAATAATGATTGGGCCAGAGCACCGATACACCGCTGTGGAGAGGGAATGCCTCGCCCTGGTGTTCGCCATTCAGAAGACGCGGCACTATGTTACTGGACAAACAATACATGTGATCTCACGAGTCAACCCTCTCAGGGTCCTCATGACTAAACCAGGGGCACTCAGCTCTCGCCTCGCTACATGGGCAATATTGCTATTCCCCTATCATATGATCTTCGTCCCACAAAAGGCGGTCAAAGGTCAAGCCCTGGCAGACTTTTTGGCAGCCCACCCGGGCTCGGAGTCGTCCAGAATATATGAAGAAATCCCAGATGAGGTCGCCGATTCGCATGCAACCTCTTACGATGATATATGGCAAATGTTCTTCGACGGTGCTTCGAGAACTGGACCCAAGGGCAACATCGTCGTCGAAGTCGGGGTGGTGCTGGTCTTCCCTTCCGGATTGGTTATTAACCCCGCTTATTCTCTCACAGAACCCTGCTCTAACAATGTGGCCGAGTACAATGCTTTGGTCATTGGCCTCTAACTTGCAAGAGAGCTGGGGGTAGAATATCTTGAAGCGTACGATGATTCACAGTTAATCGTCAATCAGATCCGGGGTTCGTATGAAGTCCGCCATGAAGACATGATCCCCTATCACCAAATAGCGATCGACATCATCTCGTCATTCGAGGGGTTCTTCATCGAGCATGTTCCCAGACTCCGAAATATCGAAGCCGATGCCTTAGCAGGCCTGGCCGCTTCCCTAGCAATGCCAAATCATACTCATCAATCGGTAGATGTGATAGGCTACGAACTGGTTTGCCCCAAGAACAACGTTCAACTCGTGGCAAATTATTCTGCCCAGACGATCGACGATGTCCCAGATTGGAGACAACCATTCATTGACTTCGTTGTTTACGATATCCTTCCTGAGAACCCAAAGGAAGCCACCTCCATCAAACGGCGTTCTCTCAGATTCTTCTACGATACAGAGACAAAAATGCTGTATCGCCGATCCTATGATGGATTATTGCTTCGATGTCTGTCAAATGCAGAAGCCAAAGAAGCCGTACGAGAAGATCTTGACGGTGTCTGCGGGGCCGATCAGCCTGGCCCTAAATTGCAAGCCCGTCTTCGCCGAATGGGCTACTATTAGCCCATAATGGTAGCAGATGCGATAGACTATACAAAAAAGTGCAAAGCCTGCCAAGTCCATGCAGACTTCATCCACCAACCATCCGAATTTCTACATCCGACAGTGGCGTCCTGGCCGTTCGAAGCATGGGGAATAGATATCATCGGTCCGATTACTCCACCTTCCTCCCGAGGACATCGCTTCATACTCGCAATCACAGATTACTTCTCCAAATGGGTGGAAGCTGTCCCGCTTGCAGAAGTAAAGACTTCAAACGTGATCAGCTTCCTTAAGCATCACGTCATTTATCGCTTTGGACTGCCCCGAAGGATCATCCACGATAATGGTCCGTAGTTTGCAAGCCATGCCTTCTATCGGTTCTGCCACTACCAAAATAACCAACTTTAGCGACGGCCACATCCGTCGCTCATCCGTCGGTAACATAAATTACCGACGGAATAGCGACGGATATTTGATAAAAATGGCCGTCGGGAAATACGTCGTCGCTAAAATTTGTCCGTCGCTAAGCCGTCGGACAAATGATTAACCGACGGACTAGCGACTGATTACCGACGGTTGCCTTTCAATGGTTTAGCGACGGATTAGCGACTTGTTCCCGTCGGTTTACATGCCATATAATATTAAAATATCCGTCGCTAAGCCGTCGTAAATAGGTCGGTAAAAGCGTATCAGAGAGGTTCCTGATACGCAAAATCAGTCGCTATTCCGTCGCCATTCCGTCGTTAACCTCGACGTTATAGCGACGGATTAGCGACGGGTAGGGCGTCGGCCTGGTTCTGGAAAGCTTCTATATTTCCAGAACCATGTCGACGGATAATGGGTCGCTAAGCCGTCGCTAGTCCGTCGTCATCCTCGACAGATTAGCGGCGGATTAGCGACCCACTATCCGTCGCTAAGTCTCTGGAAACCTACCATATTTCCAGAACCATGTCGACGGATTTGCCGTCGCTAGGTAGTCGATATTCCGTCGCTAATATTCCAGTTAGCGACGGAAGTTCCGTCGCTAGTTCGTCGCTAGCTCGTCGCTACCTGCAAATTTATTTCAACCAGTTAGCGACGGATTCGCCGTCGCTAGGTAGTCGCTAGGTGGTCGCTAACTGCAAAATATTTATATCACCCAGTTAGCGACGGATATTCCGTCGCTCGTCCGTCGGTAACTGCAAATATTTATATAACCCAGTTAGCGATGGATTTGCCGTCGCTAGTTAGTCGCTCATCGGTCGCTAAAAGATATATCCGTCGCTAGTTAGTCGCTAGTCCGTCGCTAAATGCAACATTAATTAAAAAAATTACAGAAACATTCTATTTCCTTTTCGTAAATATTACACATATTCATAATATCCAATATCCAAACATCCATGTACGATCAACAAATATCCAAATATCCAAATTCATAATATCCAATATCAAACAGAAATATCCAAACATCTATGTACAAATATCCAAACACAAATACACAAATTCATAATATCCAAACATTCATATACGCTTCCAAAATATCCAGAATTTAAAATCCAAAAACAGTACAAATATCCAAAAATAGTACAAATATCATTGAGATGGATCGCGTCGTCGTCTCGGCGCCGCCTCGGCTCTGCGGATGTACTCTTCCACCATGTACGCCGGCACCTGGGACAACACATGCTCTGGAAGCGTGCGGAGCTGCTCTGGCGACATCAAGTCCATGAGCCCAATGAGCGCAGTATCCGGTACCAGGCGGACCTCGGCAGAATGGTCAAATGAATAACGTCCAGGGTCGGAAGGACCGGCAATCGCACTAGACGTACCGGGAGCAGACGGATCTGGACCGGGAGCAGAAGAAGGACGCGGAAGGCGCTCCAGCACATCCGACATTAGACTCCGTATTTCCGACATATCGGAGGTGAGAGTCGCAAGCTGCGCCCTCATATCGTCCGACGGGGGTGCGGGAGGAGGCGGGGGCGGTGGATATCTCGGAGTCGCGCCCTGCAACGACGCCGCCATGGAACCTACACCGTAGACGCGTCCTTTATTAAAGCCGCCGACAGACTCTACGAACACGTCGTCGTAGCGAGCGGCCATAGAAGAGGGCGTCTGGGTGGGCGTCGTTTCGCCGACAACCTCGGCAGGGGGCTCAATCTGACTAAGGGCCTCACGATATGCAGCCTATCCAATGAATGTGTTTATACTATAAGTTTTCCTAAGTTATAATCTAAATCCTATGTTTCCCCAAGTTATAATTTGAATCCTACGTTCACCTAATTAAGTTAACAATAATTATATTTCTAATATAAATCTCATAAACGTAATTACTTACATCAGTCGCCTGGGCCCTCGCGTCGACGAAGCTCCCGTCTGCCCGCCTCTTGTGTGTATGCAGGAATACATCGTAGGCGGTGACCGACTCCGGCTCTCTCCCCTCCTTTACCGCCCGTTGTGCCTGCATACGAAATATACGTCGAATTTAATTAACTACGTATATTAATAGTACCGAATTTAATAGTGAAATGAATTTGCGGTATCTCACCAAATCTGTACGCGTCGCTGCGTGGGGCTTTGAACCTCCCGTATGCAGACCAGCGGCCTGTCTGCTCGCCTTCGCTTTCTCTGATTTCTCCCTGTACTGAGCAGTATTCATCTTATCCAACATCTGCTCGTAGTACTCCTCCCGGAGCCACTTCTTCCTCGAATGCGCCATACGAACGTCGTACACCGCATCCCGTATCTTCTTCCCGACGGCGGCTTTGTAGGCCTTGCGAATCAACTCCTCGCGATGGGGGGGCCACCAGAACGTCGTCTGACATACAAATTAAATTATCACGTAATTAAAAAATTAGTGGATTAAAGAATAATTAATAATTAACCAAAAGATATATATATATACCTTCATCTCCTCGAGCCAGACGTACTGCATGTTCTGAGGCACCTCAGAAAAATTGAGGTAGGGGCCATGGTAGTTTTCCCGGATAATTTGCCCGAGTATCCGGGCAGCATCATACGGGAAAAACCTACAAAGAAGCAAAGACTGGATTATTAACTTGAATAAATGAAACAAATTTAATAAATTAACTTAAATTTACTTACGTATCACCCGCGGGCCATAGCTCTCGTCGGTTCTCGCCTATCGGCCTCTCTGGAGGCGTCGGAGGATCCACGGGTCCGCGGATGTACTCACCGGTAGCAGGATGAAGCTGAATCCGGGGGTACTCCGGAGCCCACCCTGCAGTAACTGATGGTGTACCCGCTGGTGCATCCGGGGGCGGAACGGATCCGCTAGCGGATGGAGTCTCAGGCCTCGATGAAGATGAAGGTAGCGCAGAGATAGATCGACGGCGGGAAGAGTCTGTGGCCGGGCTCTCCAGGTCGGGATCGGAGGACTCTATATCCGGGGAATGTGGAAGGCGACCACGACCGCTACCACCACGACCGCTACCACCACGTCCACGGCCAGTGCCGCTACCACCACGCCCACCACGGCCAGTACCGCCACCACCAGCACCACCACGGCCACGGCCACTGCCGCTACCAGCAGCACGAGTGGTAGTGACCATGACCTGTAAATAGAACACATAAATATAATTAACAATATAGAAGTATAAATGAATATAAAACTGAACTAAAATATATATACCAGCAGCAGGGCGGCGAGTGCCGTCAAGACAATGAGAACTAAGAGTGCCATCTGTAAAAAGAAAATCATACAATAAGTAGATGATCGAACGACAAAAACATAAACTGAAATAAGAATGTGTCCGTCTAAACTGAATTCACTAAGTTAGTTGTAAGTGCTTCTAATATATACCGATATTTAATCTAATCATCGTTATCGTCCTCGTCCTCATCGTCATCGTTCTCATCCTCATTCTCATCGTCGACTTCATCTATATCATCATCCTCATCGTCGACTTCATCTGTATCATCATCCTCATCCTCATCCTCATCCTCTTCTTCTTCTTCTTCTTCTTCTTCTTCTTCTTCTTCTTCTTCTTCTTCTACTTCTTCTTCAGGCTCAATACTTGGGACAAGACGCCTCTTTCTCCCCTGGTTGACAGCTAAGTCTTGTATATCAACCTCTTCCTCCCCTCTATTTTCCTCAGCATGAGGTATATCGACATCTTCCACGTCCATGGTATCCGACTGTTGTCCCATGTATTGGGGCTTCTCGATCTGGTCCTCTTGGTATGCTGGGTCTCCAACGTTGAATGTATTTCTAGATTTAATCTTGCATACTGCCCACCAGTCAAATCGATCTCTACGACGCCTTGGGTAGCTTGTATAGTAGACTTGAACAGCCTGACTTGCTATCGCAAACGTGTCGGACCCTCTATACCTCCTGCGATGATTTATATCGACGAATCCAAATTGTTTATCAATTCTCCAACCGATATTTGGTCTCGTATCGAACCACTCACATTTGAACATCACAATATGCATATCATATGGGGCACTATATTGTAAATCTACAATCTCCCGAAGCACTCCATAATAGTCAAAGTCCGGCTCGTCGTCATAGATGGTGCCTCTTATGCAAACACCAGAATTCTTGGTATCGAAGCCGTCATTGAGAAATTCGGCATTTATAGCATGCTGAGTTGACTTAAACTTGAAGCCATTAACGACATAGCCTGACAAAGTCTTTGCATGCTTCTTCGGTCCCAATGCCAAATAACGAATGCTCTCATTTATGAGTGTTGTTTCAGGCAATAAAACCTGTAAACATGTATTGATAATTTAAATATTTTAGCTGCATATATTTTAATGGTAGCCGCATAACATATTATCTCAGTTACTTACGTATTTACGAAACCAGGACGGAAAGGTACAATCAACCTCTCTTTGAAGTCCCTCATCTGTAATATATGGTGTCCTCATTTTGACTTCACCTCTAAATACACTGTTAGAGAGAATAAAAATAAGTGTAGTCACTTAATTCACCAAATTAGAGATTATAACGAGGCGTAGTTACTTACTTCTCCAAATCTCTCACTTCTTGTATGTCACAATTTAACAAGACATATCGGTGAGCGGTATCATACTCATCGTCGGTCAACCACCGTTTCTTACTAGCCCCAATAGGCTTGCCCCTTAAATTGAATATACCTCCATCCTCAACGTCTTCTTCATTCCTTTGAGGTCTATTTCGATTTGTCTCGACATGAGTATCGAAATAAATGGAGCAGAAATTTGACACCTCCTCGATAAGATATGATTCGCATATCGAAGCCTCTATATGAGCCTTGTTGCCAACTTTCTTCTTTAGATGGTGTAGGTACCTAAAGAGACAAATTATCTTGAGAATTAACAATGAATTGTAAAATTCACTTAAATTTCACTTAAATTATATCGATTTTTATTTACCTTTCAAAGGGGTACATCCATCGATAATGAACAGATACACCGACACGGGCTTCGTATGCTAGATGAATCGGTAGATGCTCCATGCTGTCGAAAAAGCCCGGTGAAAATATTTTCTCTAACTTGCAGATTGTTAAGACAATCTTCTCCTCAAGTTGTACCATATGTTGCACCGTCAGCTTAGTTGAACAGATATCCCTGAAGAATGTAGACAGCTCGGCCAACGGAACCCATACAGCAGAAGGCAACAACTCTCTCAAAGCAATGGGTAGTAATCTTTCCATAAACACGTGGCAGTCGTGACTCTTCATTCCCGTTAGCTTGCGTTCATTGAGATCAACGCATCTAGACAAATTCGAAACATAGCCGTCGGGAAATTTTAAATTAGATATCCACTTGCAGATTATTAATCTATCTTCCTTGCTCAATGTGTATAGCGCTATAGGCTTACTTAATTGTCCACCAGCACCCCTTTGTATCAAGTTCAGATGAGGACGCTTGCATATCTCGGCTATGTCTTGTCTTGCTTTTGGATTGTCCTTCGTCTTTCCTTTAATATCCATGACGGTATTGAAGACATTATCGAACACGTTCTTTTCGATATGCATGACATCAAGATTATGCCTTATAAGATTATCTTTCCAATAAGGCAAGTCCCAGAAGATACTCCGTTTGGTCCAGTTATGGCTTTGTCCGAACCCCTCGACACGATGGTTCGATGGATCTTCCATTGCGGTGGGCAATTCCTTTACAGCTTCCCAAATATCGTATCCCAAAAATCTGGCAGGAGGTTGAGAAAATTCTTGTTTTCCATATCTGAACGCGTCCTTATTCTTTCTCCAAGGATGGGTCGTCGGCAGAAATTGACGGTGACAGTCAAAGAAAGAAGTTTTTCCTCCATACCTAAGGCGGAACGCCTTACTATTTTCCATGCATATCGGACAAGACATGTTGCCGTGCGTACTCCATCCCGACAGCATACCGTATGCTGGAAAATCATTGATTGTCCACATGAGTGAAGCTCTCATCTGAAAGTTCTGTTTCCTGGAAATATCATAGGTCGTGACGCCGATCTCCCACAGCTGTTTCAGCTCATCCACCAACGGCTGTAAATATATATCGATGTTCTTCGTCGGATTTTTAGGACCGGGTATGATAGCTGTCAGAAACATATAAGGAGTCTTCATACACATCCATGGTGGCAGATTGTAAGGGGTAAGAATGACCGGCCAGCATGAGTACTGAGATCCTGACTGTCCGAAAGGGGCGAAGCCATCAGCACATAGCGCCAGGCATACATTTCTAGGCTCTGCAGCAAAATCTGGATGACACAAATCAAAATGTTTCCACGCCTCTCCATCCGAAGGATGTGACAATTCTCCTTCGTCCTTTATGCGTTCTTCGCTGTGCCACGTCATGTGTTCTGCTGTATTTAGAGACATATACATCCTCTGCAAGCGCTTCGTGATCGACAAGTAATGCATATACTTGTAAGGACGTCGTTTTCTAGTCGACTTTCCTTTTCCCTGTACTGGCTTGTAACGATCCGCATTACAGAAGCTGCAACTTTCTGATACGCAATTCTCTTTGTAGTACAACATGCATCCGTTGCGACAACAATCTATCTTCTCGTACCCCAGTCCCAGTTGTCGGACCATCATCTTTGACTTGTAGAAGTTTTTTGGTAGCTCTTTTGATTCCTTCGGTAACACCTCCTTGATTACTTCTGTGATCCGATTATAGCAAGCTTGTGGCAAGTTAAAATCAGACTTTATGTTCAACAACCGCATCGTCACTGACAGTGCAGAATGAGTCTCACAACCAGGATATAGAGAAGTATCTGCATCCTGAAACATGTCATAGAACTCCTTCGCCTCGGGATTAGGATCTTCCGGATCAAAATTAGGCCCTGCCGCATCATACACCATATCTCGTGCAAGGTTCTGCAGATCTCCATAATCAACAGAGCATCCGTGGTCTTCGATGACATCCGTTGCAGCATTATCATCAAAAGCATAAGTAGCAGCTTCCGCAGCCTGTCTTTCCGAATATAGTTCACCTTGCGATGACCACAGGCCGTAATTACGTACGAAACCCTTACGGGTCAAATGATCTCTCACAGTCACCACTTCTTCGTAACGTCTATTGTGACATTTAACACATGGACACTTAATTTTGTTACCGTCCATGTACTGAGCTTTGCTCATTGCATAATTAAGAAATACTTCCACGCCTGCCTGAAAATCGTCACTCACACCAATTCTACTCTCGTGTTGCCGTTTGTACATCCATGTACGATCAACAAAATAACGACTCATCCTCAATTTGGATGTGAAAATCTGTATCGTAAGACAAACTAAACATAAGAATAGCCCGATACCGATACTCATAAATTTGGATTAAGGTTAGGATGTTAGATATAAGTGAACTAGGTGATGTAGAGTACAATATAGGGAACTGTGAATGGACTGAAAGTTGCACATGAGAAGGTTCAATGAAGGGCCCATAAATGGGTTCACATGATAAGTTAGTAAGAATCCACATCACTATACATACTCCCCCGTCTCAGGAGTGTGTCTGGCTCCTATTTAGAACAGCACAGGTCACAACATGTCCAGAATAGCAAAACAGAGCTCTACAATGTATATCGGTATCGGACTATTCCTACGAGTATTGGTATCGGCGATATCAATACTCGTGTGAATAGGAGATTGCAATATAAGTCTAAGCTATCTAGCTAACATGTATACTTGTATTTACATTGTATCATAACTTGTATCTAGTTACCTTGCTAATCATGTATATACTCTTAACATATATGTGAAGACACTATACTAACATGTATTTAAATCAAGGTTCAAAGTATCGGTATCGGAATCGGTATCGGACTATATATTCCTATGAGTATTGGCATCGGCGATATCAATACTCGTGTGAATAGGAGATTGCAATATAAGTCTAAGCTATCTAGCTAACATGTATACTTGCATTTACATTGTATCATAACTTGTATCTAGTTACCTTGCTAATCATGTATATACTCTTAACATATATGTGAAGACACTATACTAACATGTATTTAAATCAAGGTTCAAAGTATCGGTATCGGAATCGGTATCGGACTATATATTCCTACGAGTATTGGCATCGGCGATATCAATACTCGTGTGAATAGGAGATTGCAATATAAGTCTAAGCTATCTAGCTAACATGTATACTTGCATTTACATTGTATCATAACTTGTATCTAGTTACCTTGCTAATCATGTATATACTCTTAACATATATGTGAAGATACTATACTAACATGTATTTAAATCAAGGTTCAAAGTATCGGTATCGGAATCGGTATCGGACTATATATTCCTACGAGTATTGGCATCGGCGATATCAATACTCGTGTGAATAGGAGATTGCAATATAAGTCTAAGCTATCTAGCTAACATGTATACTTGCATTTACATTGTATCATAACTTGTATCTAGTTACCTTGCAATATAAGTCTAAGCAATCTACTATTGGTATCGGTGATATCGGTAGTATCGGCGGTATCGGATCGAAGTATCGGATTTTTTTGGTATTGGAAAACAAATAATTATTAATAAATTATTTACATTTAAAAACGTATAATTTATACATTTAGGCATAATTTTAAGTGTTTTAAGTATTATTTCTTAGTAGTTTTGAAATTAAATGAAATTAAATTAAATGAAATAGTATTATTTCTTAGGATCGGGACATACCAAACCGTATCCGTATCGGGGAATGCAACCCATTCCCCACCGCCCCGACCCCCCTGTCCTCTCCATTACCCACCCCCCCCCGACCCCCCTGCCCCCATTCCCCACCCCCCCGACCCCCCTGCCCTCTCCACCCCCTACCCCCCGCCCCCCGACCCCCCTGCCCCCATTCCCGACCCCCCCTCCCGACCCCCCTGCCCCCATTCAACACCCCCCCCCGACCCCCCTGCCCTCTCCACCCCCCGACCCCCGACCCTCCTGCCCCCATTCCCCACCCCCCCCCGACCCCCCGACCCTCATTCCCCACCCCCCCCACCCCCTGCCCCCATTCCCCACACCCCCCCGACCCCCTGACCCCATTCACCACCCTCCCCCCGTCCTCTCCACCCCCCGCGAAGCCGACCCCCCCCCACTCCCCCCTCCGGCCCCAAAACCCAAAATTAGAGAGAGAGAGAGAGAGAGATACCTGGTAGAGAGAGAGAGAGCCGCGAGAGAGAGAGAGAGAGCCGCGCGCGAGAGAGAGAGAGCCGCGAGAGAGAGAGAGAGTTTTGGGGGGAATAAAAAATTCTCCCCCGTCGGTTCAATTTAAGTTAGGGCACAGAACCTAGCGACGGAATAGCGACGGAATAAATTAGTCGCTAAACCGTCGCCAATTAAAAGGTGTTTTCCGACGGATATATCCGTCGCCAGTTAGTCGCTAAAGTTCCCGCCAATGTTTTAAAGATTTTGCCGCCAATATTTGCGACGAATAAGCGACGAAAAAGAATCCGTCGCTAACGTTCGTCGACTTAGCGACGGAAACCCGACAAATTTTTACATTTAAAATTGGAAAAAATTATGTTATGTTGTCTGTCGCTAATCCGTCGCTAAGATGTCGGAAACTTGTCGCTATTAGCGACGGAATCCGTCCGTCGCTAAACTTCCGTCGGTAAAGTGGGGTATTTTAGTAGTGTGCGACAAGCACCGCATCCAGATTATTGCTTCCACGCTATACAATCCAGCAGCAAATGGGTTAGCAGAAGCATTCAACAAAACCATCATCAAGTTACTCAAGAAGTTCGTATCGTCCAATAAACGCGACTGGAACGAGAAGCTTGGTGAATGCTTATGGGCATACTGTACCACGGTCCGAACGGCCATAGGGAACACACCATTCTCCCTGGTGTACGGGAGTGAGGCAGTTCTCCTATTGGAAACTCAAATACCCTCACTCTGCGTCGCCCTCACTTATCAATTGACGATGGATGATAACTACCGACGCCGACTACAAGAGTTAGAGGCCTTAGATGAAAAGTGCCTCCTGGCTCAGCAAAGGATCGAGCTATACCAAGCACACATCTCTGGAGCCTTCAACAAGAAGGTTAAAATCATAACATTCCAAGTGGGCGATCTCGTTCTTGCAGTCCAGAGGCCGATGGTCATGACTCACAAGACCGCCGGCAAGTTCCAGCCAAAATGGGAAGGTCCATTTATCATCGAGGCTGTATTCTCCAACAGTGCTTACCGCCTCACAAAGCAAAATGGAGACTTGCTCATGTTGCCCGTCAATGGCAAGTTCCTGAAGAAATATTATGTCTAAACGATATATTCTAGATTATTGAGTCACGTACCCGCTGGTGCTGCTGAACTCACATCCACAACATTCCAGATTATCGAGTCATGTACCCGCTGGGGTCGCTGAACTCACATCCACACTATCCCAGATTATCGAGTCATGTACCCGCTGGTGCCGCTGAACTCACATCCACAATATTCCGAATTATCGAGTCATGTACCCGCTGGTGCCTCTGAACTCACATTCCGGTCACTCTTTCAGATAGTAAGTCATGTATGATCATACCTCTGAACTTTCTTCCTGGAAGAGATCCTCCCTCATGATCCACTACCCGCACTCCCAGTGCACAAAAAGGGTAACCGATCCACAAATTTCTAAAACGGCCATGTCCTCATTACCTCTGAGTCGTTTCACTTCCGCCAAAAACAAATCACCCCTTTACATAGAACTTCCATGTCCTCATTACCTCTGAGTCGTTATATGTACCCTCCTTCATTGAGCCCACTATGTCCTCATTACCTCTGAGTCGTTCTATGTACCCTCCTTCATTGAGCCCACTACTGCCATGTCCTCATTACCTCTTAGTGGGAAGGCCCCGTCGAAGAAACCTTCATGCTTGCCATGTCCTCATTACCTCTGAGTAAGTATGATAATTCCTTTTCGACTTATTATCTGTACCCACAACCGGAGTACGCCAAGGATAATAGGTCCACAAATATTCTCCGCTGAGTCCACTCCTGCCATGTTCTCGTTATCTCTGAATAGGAAGACTCCACAGTAAAACCTTCGTACTTACCATGTCCTCATTAACTCTGAGTAAGTATGTCGGTCCTCTCTCATCTTATTATCCATACCCTGAACCAGGGTACGCCAAGGGTAATAGGTCCACAAATGTCCTCTGTTGACCACAAATATCCTCCGCTGAGTCCACTCCTGCCATGTCCTCATTACCTCTGAGTAGGAAGACTCCATGGTAAAACCCTCATACTTGCCATGTCCTCATTACCTCTGAGTAAGTGTGTTGGTTCCCCTCCATCCTATTATCCGTATCCTAAGTCGGGGTACGCCAAGGATAATAGGCCCATAAATGTCCTTTGCTAAGTATATTAGTACAGGCCCACTATTCCTCATCATGCCCTGAGAGCCCAGCTGCTCCATGGCATTCTATATCCCGATACTTGAAACGTCCATGACCACCTTGCCGTGAAACTGTTCTAAGTATCCCCAATCAAACTTGTTATCCGTACCTAAAACCAAGGTATGCCAGGTGTAACAGGTCCACAAACAAGTCCCCCATGCGGGGCAAACATCACCACAATACCACAGACACAACAAGCAATACAAATGAAGGGTAGAATGGAAAGTACTCTTTATTTGAAAGACAAAAAAGCATTACATATTTTGGGGACCACGTACCTCTAAAAAAGAAAAAAAGAAAACAAGAACAAAACCAGAAAAATGCCGACTACAGTTCGGTATTACACAACTCCAAGAGGCAGTTTCTCACCAAGGCAGTCCCCCGCTCAAGACTCTGTCCAGCTCGGCGCTCGGCCTCCTGGGACAACTGCTCTGCATCATTCAAATACATATATGCCTACCAGTCGTTCTCCATCTTATTTAGGGCAAGTTCTAGATTGGCAGAAGCCCTACTAAATTTGTCAGCCTCCTGAATAGCAATCCCTTTCTTAGCACGAGCAGCTTCGAGCTCGGACTCCAAGAAATCCAGCTTTCTCTGGAGCTCGAGGATCTTCTCCCGGGTGTCAGCTACCCCGCGGGAGGCTGCCGCTTACCGAGCTGCACAATCTTCAGTCCGACGGTTCCATTGATCGTACAACTGAGTTAGATCCTAGCGGTCCTTCAATATAATTGGCTTGATCGATTCACGAGCAAGCCTCACCTTCTCCACCGTGGTCATGAGGAAATTGCTCTCTTCGTTTATTACCGCGAGTAAATCAGCTTGCTGCAGCACGAAAAACTAGGCCACAAGACGATCAGCCTCTAACAGCTTAGGCTCCAGAAGCACAGCCAGTCCCACTCCACCGGGGAGTGTTCTAAGGATATTAATCTGGCCACCGGCGCATTAACGGGCCATAGAAAAGGGAGTTCCCCTCTCCACAGCTGCCTCAATCCCCCTCTTCAAGTGGCGGTGGAAACTGTCGACCACATCCTGCGACACTTCATCCAAAACTTCCGTAGAGGACGGCGTCAAAGGGAGTGTGGCGGGCAGTACCGAAGGAGTAGCCTCAGAACTGACCATCCCTGCCACCAGGAAAATGAATTCTGTGCGAAAAGAGGCATGGATGGCAGCTAGCTCCTCTTCCGCCGCCCGAAGAGCCTGGATACTTGGTAGAGCGGAAAGGTTAACTCCCGAAACCATATTCGCAGAGGATGGCGCGGAAAGCGTCGTCCCTTGCTCCAGCTGTGCTATCACCAAGGCTCCCGAACTTGATTCAGCTGGAGGCCCCTCAGTATGGGTTGGAAAAGAAGGAGGCACACGTGCTTCCATCAGATCCCCCCGGTAGAGTCCGCCCTGGCAATGTCCATCACCGGCAATAAAGGGATGGGACCTACACATCGAAAGCAATCATTTATCCATAAAGGACAGGGTGATAGAGCAAATAGGCCTCCTCACAAGTTAAAAAGCTGGTTTATCTTACCAGGGGAAGAGCTCGGAGGCTGCAGCTCGTTCGAAGCTAGCATGGTCTCCCCACCCGCAGCTTCCAACTCAAATTCAACTGGTTTCTCTGCCCCCGCCACCCCTTAAGGGGAGTCAGCCAGGTCAGTGTCATCCTGTTGGAATTTAGCTGTCTCAGGGACAGGGGCAGTAGAGCCCCCGTCCCCTTGGGTTGAGGTCTCAACAAGGTGAGACTCCCCGGCCGCCTCCGAAAAAACCCCAGCGGGAGTGATGGCGTGCACATATCATGGATCAAAGTAGACAAGGCTGGATCGACTTCAGTAGTTGAGTCCCGAGAAGCAGACTCCCCGGGCACCTGCAAGGAGCAAAAGAAAAAATGATTAGGCCATAATTTAGAAAAAGAAGGAAAAGACGGCTGAAATTCCAAATCACTTCAGAAATAGCGTCAACATCAATTAACAGCCTGCGACGTCTTACCGCAGCCCGCTTTGTGGAGTAGGTCCTACCATTGTCAGTAGACAGACGCCTGCCTCGTTGGTACGAAGCACCAGGCACAACAGGTGGATGGTCCTCTACATCTTCATCCGGCACAGTAGGAGGCTGGTCCCCCACCCCCTCGTCCGAAGAATGCGACGAGTCATCGGCTGCCTGCCTCGTCACCCTCTGGCTTTTCTGCCAAGCCGGTCCCAACAATGAAGCTGGTGTTCATGTCAAAGTTCACGGAAGATTTGCTCGCCGCAACGTGATAAAGTGCCGCCATGTACAGAATATCCCCTTGCGTATTAGCGTCAGGAACTGAGAAGCTAGCCCAGGTATGAACAGCATTGTAATAATGCCACGCCCGGATGCCGTCAAGGACACTGCCCTCGAAGCCCATGCAAGCACTGGGGCAGTCAAGGAACAGCTGACTATACCCGAATTGACGAAAAAACCTGCTAGGCAAATAAGGCTCCAAGTATACGTTATTTCGGTAACGATATACTAGGTGCGCAGGGCGAATGTTGCGCAGCCATAGAAGCATCTTCTCAGATAAGAGCTGGGGAGGTTCAATGCCATCAACGTGTACCCTCCTCACTTCTCTAGGGGTAAACTGAGGAAGAGACACAAAGAAGTCGGGCCCATCAACTCTTGCCAATGCCCTCCGACAAGCCGGCATGGTGTCATACTCCCAAGATTGATGGCGGTATCGAAAAAGGAAGGCGTCATCAGCGGTGACATCATCCTCTGTCCCGGGCCTCATCAATGACCGGTAATGCATCAATAACCACCCCATGAGATAGTGGTAGGGTAGCTCTATCCACTCGAAGTCCAGCGTCGTCTCACGAGCAATGACTTTAGATGAAAAGGCACGGAGGCCGTGGTATATGCTACACACCATAGCCGGAAGAAGGGCCAGTCTTACTTTGAAGACCAGCTTCACAGCCGGGAGAATGAAGTGGCGGCTGATCCTTTCAGTAGAACCTGTCCCTCCCGAGACTACGCAATTTCGTAGCCATACCATCAAAAACCCGGCCAAGATTGCTTTCTCCGACATCTGTCGGGTACCGTAGTAGAAATAACTGAAGGAGTCGGTACGACTCCCAAACCTGTCATGGGTGGACCTCGACCTTTTGGCCTTAAACATCATGTCCTTTACCTCCTCCGGGGTTTGAGGACCTCGAGACGAAACCCGACCGGAAGGACGTAACTTGAAAAGATACGCGACCCAGGCCATGGTATAGGGGGCGTTCCCTTCTGAGCTATTTTCTTTCTTGATAGCAGTCTGGTGGCAGATGCTATGGTGGCACAACAGTTCTCGGTACACAACGACGAAACCAGAAAATCGTCGATCCAGGTCATCGAATTCCTCGTTCGTCGTGGTATATACTTTAAAGGCCTGCCTTCCCACGGCAGCTTAGAAACAGCATGCATTTCATGGAGAGCAAGTCCTAACTCTCCCCGGGCGCGAAGAAAGTCTACGTACGCCGGCTATACATCTCCAAAAGGGCCATGAACAGCGGCTTGTTAATGGGCAATCCGTAACAGGTACCCCGGATGGCGTAGTAAAGGTCAATCTCCCGAAGGAGTTCCTCGTAGTTCCTCAGGATCCATGAGGAAAGATTGGCCCATGTGGGAATGGGGTTTATCCAATTCAGCAGCGACAACCTGCCCACAGGATAGGACCCCTTACGAGCGAGCTGATTCAGGAAGGTATCAGCTCGGGTAAAAGTGAAGTTAGGACCAGACACATTTATAAAAGTACCAGGAATCAGCCCCATCACAGTCCGGCTGACTGACTCCCTACTTGCACATGCTGACCTAATACTCATATTATAGTAGATGTTGCCCACGAACATCCCCTGTTGGGTTGGAGTCAGAGAACCTGCCATTTTCCTGCCAAAGGTACCATATTAAACCACGAGAGGGGAAAATGCCGCTCCATCTCAGGAACGTGGATATCCACCCCATCCACAGTGAAGTCCCAGTTCTCAGAAACGTCCAGCATTTGGGAGTTCTTTACGGAAAAAGCATCCCCGAAGAGAAAAGCTGGTTTCAGATATTCTCCGTCCAGTTTTCCCGAATTTATCATAGTGTAAAGAAAATAGAAAGGCTGGTTGTTGATGGCAGCCACCCTCTCCAAAGGCTCATTAGAGGGAAGTTGATCTGTCATATGTCGAATTAGATCGTCAAGCCGCACACCCATGGCAAACTGAGCTGAACCCACTAGAAGCTCTCCTGCCGGGTTGGTTGGGAGGTTCACTGGAAAAGGACAAAAGAAACAGGATTAAAAAATAGGTTAAAACGAAACCACTTAGAGTTTCTCAAAAAGAAGTTTCTATGAGCCTATGCAGCTCGGATCGACGAAGCTTTATGCGGCCCAGTTCAGCTGAGTTTTATGCGGCACGGCTTCAATAGAGCCTATGCGGCTCGGGTCAGCACAGCTTCATGCTGCCCAATTCAGTTAGGAGTTCCATGTGACACTGATTCGATAGCTTATGCGGCTCGGATTAAAACTTATGCGGTTCTATCTCGCAGAGGAGTTTATGCGCACGACTCAGCAAAATTCTATGCGGGCCAGGTTGTCAGGGATATATACGGTTCCGCTCAAAGGAGGTTCCATGCGGTTCAAACCCGAAAGCACTCCTGCGGCTCAAATCTTTCTCAATACGGCTCAAACATAGGGTATGCCCTATGTGGTTCGAATATGAGAGGGTGATGCGGCCTATGTAATATATACGGCTCCATCATAGTCGAGCTTGGGCGGTTCAATAAAAACGAAGGACGTAGGCTTGTGCATATGTTATGCAACAGACCCATGGGACTTTGGGGTTCAAGGTATTCAGATCCATTTCTTATCCTTGAAAGCGGGGCAAACATCAGGATGTACTTCGGGCACGACGGCCGAAGAGGAAGCCACCTTCTTGCCTTTCGCAGCAGCGGAGACGACCTTGTAAGATTTGGGGGCCATTTTCGACAGTCGGAGAATAAAAATAGGGAAAGAAAGGAAAGACAACAACAGTTGGGGACGAAAGAGAAAGTAAAGAAATCCCTCCGACTGAACTCATCCATATTTATAAACAAAACCAAGGCGCTTCGATTCTCGTGCAGAACGAAAACCAACTCTTTGGTTATCGAGGCGAGCTGCCTAAAATGAAGGCCAAACTCCTGGGATCCCGCCCCGAAAAGTGACCTCAAAACTGACAGCAAATCAACAGCATTTAATACAAAAGATCTTCATACGTGGCAAGCTGACGTGGCGGAAAGTCCCCACGGCTGAGATAGCTATGCGGCCCGAAAGTCCTTGCGGCTGAGACACTTATGCGGCCCGAAAGCCCCTGCGGCCGAGTCATCCATGCGGCCGAGACATCCATGCGGCCAAGACATCCATGCGACTGAGACAGCTTATGCGGCCAGAAGAATACATGGCCATGCTTCTTATTCAAAGTATTTCAATTTTGCAAATTGAAAACTTTGAAGGAGGTCTTATAGAAGCATGGAAAAGAATAAAGAAAGATCTATGCGGCCAGAGAGCCCCCTACGGCTCAGAGAGTTCATGCGGCTCAAATATTCATACGGCCAGAGAGCCCCATGCGGCTCAAACAAGCTCTATGCGGCTCAAAGAGGAGCCACGTGGCCTACAAACAGCTCTCTCATTTTGCATTAAATGCCTTGATGGCTGACAGCTTTGACGAAGTGACAGTTCTGACACGAAGATATCATTATGACTCCCTTATAATGACGGTCTCCTTGGAAAGCAAAAAAAATCTCTGACATAATCTCCCGAGATTCAAAAACTGTCATGCGGTCTTGACACGTGGACAGTTGTATGCGGCCCAAGCGGAGACTCCCCCATGCGGCTCACGAAGACTAGCTCCATGCGGCTCGCGAAGACTAGCTCCATGTGGCTCAAAAAGACCATCCCTATGCGGCTCACGAAGACTAGCTCCATACGGTTCATCCATACGGTCATCCACACTCATGCGGCTCAAATCGTTACCATGCAGTCCAAATGTTCAGGGGGGCCACTCTTAGCAGCCTGGACACGTGGCCAGCCTTATACGGATCAATGAGGAGTAACCTCCCTGCAGCACAGATTTCTGCTATGGCTCGACACGTGGCATGATAGAGGGGCACGTGGCATCAAATTGATCGAAATCTCTCAACATATCTCAATAAAATATTGGGATCAAATCAGATCATTTGCCAATAAGCAAATTGATGACACGTGTCGAGAAATCAAAGATTGGCATGACAAATCAGGAGGATTTATGTCAATCAGCATTAATTACCCACGAAAGATTTGATGCAATCACATTTATTGCTCAAATCTCGATGAACGACCCAGATTTAATGATCCTTAGCCGCTGACTTTCAAGAATGGGTAATTATTGTAAACCTAATGAGGCCCCCCACTCTTATAAATAGCAGGGTGCCATTCTCTTGCAAATACACAGACAAAGAGATAGAGAGAGATATATGCAGACAAACACAGATGCACATAGAGACATAGAGAGCCAGAGAGCCTGAAGAGAGAGCATTTCTTCATCAACGCCCGTCAGTACTTCTACAGAATCAAAAAGCTGCACCCGATCGTCCAAGGAGTAAGGCAGAGCGGCCGTCGCTTTTCCGAGCCTCGATCGTCACCCCCCAGAATCTAAAATAAACAATTGTACTTAGATTGCTGTACCTAGATTTTCGTTCCTAGGCTTTCTTTGTACAAGCGAGTTTGTATTGTAAAGTAAAAGTCCAGTCCTCCGATAATTGTTTTGTCCATTTATATTTTATGGCAAACAGGTGGGTAGATGTCCTTAATATAGAAATAAATAGATGATCGTACTAGGTTACGTCCTTATGGTCGTCGCTCGATAGAGAAAAGGGTGGTAGGTTTAGTGTAATAATTGGCCCTCTACAAGAGTAAAGCAGACATAGTCTAACCTAACCCATTTACTATTATACCGTGTTAGTTTAAAGTGAGGATTAGGCGAATTAGTAGGTACCACTTAGCTTGGTTAGGAAAAAAAGAGACTCATATAATTGTGATACTAGTATGGTTAGGAGGGACAAGCCTTCAACATGATCGTTGCAAGATCGCCAAAACCAAGAAGAGCGAGTAAAGATAACCATCTATAGTTTTACGATATAGATATTGCAAAACCAAATTATTTAGGCTTGATTATTACTTGACTTATTAGGAGACACTGTACTGACCTAGCGTATCCTTTAAACTATTCCTAGTTACACTAGCGCGATTTTTCGTTACTAAGGGTCCTTATTTTAATTTCGAGGACGAAATTCTTTTAAGGTGGGTAGATTGTGAGGACCCTGATTTTTAGGAATTATTTTTTATTTTATTTTATAGTATTTCTAATTATTAGGTTATATTGTATATTTAATTAGGATTTTATATGTACTTTTTGTGTCTTTGATTGTTGGAGCACACGACATGTCCATCTCTCGAAAACGTCCTTTATAAGTTTTGTAGTAGACATGATGACCTTAAATTTGATATATCATGTCCCATCCGAATTTGTCCCCTAGCATCCTTTTGACTTCACGCAACTTCGAGTCAAATTTAGGCAATTACATTATTTACCATAATTCCATACCTAGCTTCCCATGTGAGTTCGAAACTCGATATAGATCAAAACCATTTGACCCAATATATGGTTTTGACCCATTTTGAGTCTACGACATACATGCTAAAGGTGCCACCCAATCGAGTTTATATGTGCTATTTAATTGCGAATGGCACAAGAGACTCATTAGTTGACTTTTCGAGTTCGACTTGACTAGAAAATATATTTGGACCCTAACCTAGCAAACCCCACTTATAGAGCCATGATAGGTTGCCATGGCTTAGTATAATTATTTTGATATTTATTTTGGGATGTTATACATCCAAATAGATTTATATACAATTTTGCATATATATATGATTATATTTATAATAGCCTAATATTTTATATAGATATGGTCTTAGTCATGGTTAAGTTCTAAGATGCATAGCGACTAGGAATTTTGGTACGGTTAGTGTAGTTGTGTGCTTTGACTAGTATATTAGCCTTGCTAGGGAAGGCCCGGCCATAGCTATGTCCCAAGTAGGAAAACCAGGTAAAATTGTGACTTAACCCCCACCGATGATTTATTATTAGATTATTGAATTTCTAGGAGACCCGGTTGTACCAATTTAGTCCCGACTTGACCCGAACCAAATCCAAATCTAAATAGACATGTAGTATACACTCAAAGACCTTCATGTTGATATATATTTTGTATATATATCTTATTAATATTAATATGTTTTCAATTTTGGAAAGTTTCTATTTATAGGAAGTATCTACGTGTAATTCTAGTGTAATCCTTATTGGCATTAGTTTATATTTGACCCAAAGTCCAACCCAAACCTATATAGGCATGTTGGGCATTAATATATATTAATAACCATATATATTTAATATTTATTCAGATTTAGATTGCATTTATATTTAGAAATCTAACTATTTCCATATTAGGAAACCCTTCATGCAAATCTTCTTTGTATAAATATTAAATCTAAATTTAATATTTAAAACTTATATGCTTCTTATCTAATAGCAGCACATAGATTTTAAATTAAGTCTCCTTCAATAATGACCATTGATTATAATATTTAAACAAATTATATTCCAAATTTAGCCTTATTGATAATCCTACTACTATCCAAATTATCTTATTCTAACATCATGTCCAATCTAATCATACTTAAATTAAATAATACATATCTATCTTAATTATATATATATGAATATATGAGTATCTCATAATTCTTATATTAAAAATCATGCACACCTTCTCTTTTTCGTCCAAAAATATTCTCCAAATTCGCTAGAAAAGTCCGCCACGTTTTTTACCCGACAAAGCAACTTAGAAGGGCCATATCTCCCAGCTCGGGACTCGAAACCGAGTACAGTTTTTTTTTGTTAGAAGCGTATCGAGGAAAGCTATTCAAAAACATATTTTAATAGACAAAATTCGTTCTGTAGATTTATGTAAAAGTTTTTGAGTATTAGATTCCCGAAAAATAAACATGTTTCGATATTTTCGCGAATCCTGGAGATTTCGGAAACGAAAATGCGATCCGTTTAGTTTTTCGGAAAGTTGATACGAAGATCTATACCATCTCCTAACTAAATAAATCCAATAGGTACAATATTAATTATAATTAGATAATAGACTATTTTCAGAATGTGGAGACATTTTTTTGGATCTTAGTTCCTCGGCAGCCGTTGTTCTACCTACTTTCCTGTCTGATCTTCGTCACCACAGTGCTCCGACCCAGGTAAGTACACCTTGCCAAACTTTATAGTACTTACCTGTTTTTCTATTTCCATTCTTTCTTGCTTGGTTACATATTCCTCGTGTTTCATGTTATGGTTACTTTCTAGTTTCACGTGCACGTAGATTTTCACTTTTCTTTCTATACTACTTGTTCTATCTTTCCTATCTTATTCATGTCTAGTGATAGTATTGATATGTCTGTGCCATATTTTTCCTGACCTGATTGACTTGTACTTGACTTGGACATGACTAGATAGGCTTGACTTCCTAGTACCTTAGGAGAGAATGTTTTATTAGCCGTGGCTATCCTCTATTGTTAGTGCCTCCCCGGGCTACGATAGAGAACCTATTATAGGACTGTTAGTGCCTTCCCGGGCTACGATTTTAGCCACGATTAATATTATATTCTCATGACATGTCACCATCTGTAGAGTTCCCTTACGTGTCATCTTTTTCTCTACTTGTTATTCCTATTTTTCTTGCATGTTATTTACTGTACTGTAGGCATGTATATTATGTGTCTTGCAAGTCCTCTGAGGACCTGGTGATCTCTCCAGGTTATAGCCAAGCTGGTAAATTCGTTGGATGGTTATGTTTTGCGTCTGCAGGATTCAGGTATCGTTGGTGCATGATTTTAATTTATTATTCTCTCGTGCTGCATATTCTTATCTTGATATATTCTGCTTATTAGCCTAGTTTATTAGACTCGTGTTTCCTTTCGAGTCTATTCGGACATGTATGCTAGTGGACTGCAGACCACGAACCATATCGTTCATTCTTGATATTTCATTATTTATTGTGGATTGAGATTAGTTAGTTGAGATTTACTGCATTTTACAACTTATGTATCCATACGAGGCCTATGTACTTCGTATGAATACAGCTGGCATGTCTACGTTCCTAGTCCTACGTATTTTGGGAATGGGGCATTACATATTTTTGTGGTGGCCCATGCAGGTCCAGTTGGCCGTTTCGGTTACGTCACTGTACCGAGCGGGCTTGCGACCTGATTAAAATCTTAGGAATCTCAATCCACAACTGCCTTGACAATTCTTTTGGAAATTTCTCTACCGCCCTTGAACTTCGTATTTGTTCTCGATTATTCTTCCTTTGCTTTCTCGTGTAATTGCTTCTCGTCCCTTCCAATTTCGGAGTAACAAAAAATTGTGCTATATAGAATTTATCAGAAATTCTTAAGTTATAGTGTAAGTTAGTCTGCTTATTGTATTGTGATTGCTTGATAGATAATGGGGATTAGAGATGCCATATGCCATAGGGCATCATGTATTTGATGAGATAGTTTAACCAAAGGTGGGTAGATGTCCTTAATCTAGAAATAAATAGATGATCGTACTAGGTTACGTCCTTATGGTCGTCACTAGATAGAGAAAAGGGTGGTAGTTTTAGTGTAATGATTGGCCCTCTACAAGAGTAAAGCAGACATAGTCTAACCTAACCCATTTACTATTATACCGTGTTAGTTTAAAGTGAGGATTAGGCGAATTAGTAGGTACCACTTAGCTTGGTTAGGAAAAAAAGAGACTCATATAATTGTGATACTAGTATGGTTAGGAGGGACAAGCCTTCAACATGATCGTTGCAAGATCGCCAAAACCAAGAAGAGCGAGTAAAGATAACCATCTATAGTTTTACGATATAGATATTGCAAAACCAAATTGTTTAGGCTTGATTATTACTTGACTTATTAGGAGACACTGTAGTGACCTAGCGTATCCCTTAAACTCTTCCTAGTTACACTAGCGCGGTTTTTCGTTACTAAGGGTCCTTATTTTAATTTCGAGGACGAAATACTTTTAAGGTGGGTAGATTGTGAGGACCCTGATTTTTGGGAATTATTTTTTATTTTATTTTATAGTATTTCTAATTATTAGGTTATATTGTATATTAAATTAGGATTTTATATGTACTTTTTGTGTCTTTGATTGTTGGAGCACACGACATGCCCATCTCTCGAAAACGTCCTTTATGAGTTTTATAGTAGACAGGATGACCTTAAATTTGATATATCTTGTCCCATCCGAATTTGTCCCCTAGCATCCTTTTGACTTCGTGCAACTTCGAGTCAAATTTAGGCAATTAGATTATTTACCATAATTCCATACCTAGCTTCCCATGTGAGTTCGGAACTCGATATAGATCAAAACCATTTGACCCAATATATGGTTTTGACCCATTTTGAGTCTACGACATACATGCTAAGGGTGCCACTCAATCGAGTTTATATGTGCTATTTAATTGCGAATGGCACAAGAGACTCATTAGTTGACTTTTCGAATTCGACTTGACTAGAAAATATATTTGGACCTAACCTAGCCAACCCCACTTATAGAGCCATGATAGGTTGCCATGGCTTAGTATAATTATTTTGATATTTATTTTGGGATGTTATACATCCAAATAGATTTATATACAATTTTGCATATATATATGATTATATTTATAATAGCCTAAAATTTTATATAGATATAGCCTTAGTTATGGTTAAGTTCTAAGATGCATAGCGACTAGGAATTTTGGTACGGTTAGTGTAGTTATGTGCTTTGACTAGTATATTAGCCATGCTAGGGAAGCCCCGGCCATAGCTATGTCCCAAATAGGAAAACCAGGTAAAATTATGACTTAACCCCCACCGATGATTTAATATTAGATTATTGACTTTCGAGGAGACCCGGTTGTACCAATTTTGTCCCGACTTGACCCGAACCAAATATAAATCTAAATAGACATGTAGTATACTATCAAATACCTTCATGTTGACATATATTTTGTATATATATCTTATTAATATTAATATATTTTTAATTTTGGAAAGTTTCTATTTATAGGAAGTGGCTACATGTAATCCTAGTGTAATCCTTATTGGCATTAGTTTATATTTGACCCAAAGTCCAACCCAAATCTATATAGGCATGTTGGGCATTAATATATATTAATAACCATATACATTTAATATTTATTCAGATTTAGATTGCATTTATATTTAGAAATCTAACTAGTTCCATATTAAGAAACCCTTCATGCAAATCTTCTTTGTATTTTTATTAAATCTAAATTTAATATTTAAAACTTATATGCTTCTTATCTAATAGCAGCACATAGATTTTAAATTAAGCCTCCTTCAATAATGACCATTGATTATAATATTTAAACAAATTATATTCCAAATTTAGCCTTATTGACAATCCTACTACTATCCAAATTATCTTATTCTAATATCATGTCCAATCTAATCATACTTAAATCAAATAATACATATCTATCTGTCATGCCCCTGAACCAGAATACTGGAGAGCGGGGGAAGGACTCATCCAGCTACGTATTACGGGTAGAGGAATACCGTATAATATGATCAATGTTGTCTAATAAAACGAGGGGGTGTATACTACATAAAAGTCACACTATGGTCACTTCACATCTATTGTCTCAATCATTCAAACACGAAACAGAAATAGAGAATATGTAAGATAAAGCAGTAAGGCGTCCCAAACGCTCAGTCAAAATGTTCTTGATATTTGGCTTTACAAAACATAGCCAGATGACGAAGCAAGGTATACACAATTGTTTATCAGCTGCAGCCTGACTTAGTTACAATTATGTAAAAGTAAGTACAAGACGATCCGACTAACATGTCGGTGCCAAACGACAAAATATAAAGTCAGTAACAAAATAAGTGGGGAGGTAAGGAACCCACTCGAGTCCTTCTGCAATCATTCCTCTAGTATTGACCATCTTGGAGGTGGAAGTAAGCTGAGTCCTCAGGAACCGGCTCTAAATCTGGCCATGCAAAACCAGGGAGGTTAGACCTCTAATAGCAAGTACCGCAAGAAAGCACGATATGAAGAATTAAACCAGTAATAAGAGAATATGATATATTGATCTCTGCTTGCTACTGGGATTCACATAACATCACGACACTTCGAACCAACTTTCCAACCAAACAAGGACAGAAGTTGGCCCGTCATATCCTGACATTCTGATCATCTCAGTTGGTTAACAGAGTAGGTACAGTACACAAGCAAGTCAACTTAAACGGTCATGCAACTACTACGGCTTGCTACGGTGAGTCCCAAGTTATCCTGGAATTATGCAACAAGGGATTCCTCAGTTCTTACTATGTACAAACAAGGCTAGTCTATCCAATCAATCAATTGTGCCAATCATGAATTAGACGAGTCCCAGCGGGACGCCCGTCATCAATATACAATATACAATAAATAATATAAGCAGATACTGCTCCCTGCCCGTATGGCAGATATGCAGTATCTGTGGGAACCAGCCGGCCTGTCGGACACTTAATAGTCCCAAAGAGGGCTGCCATGTAAGAACTCGGGAATCCATTCTCTCCATGCAATCATTATTTTGTTTAACTTAATAGTCTATACGTTGAGTGAAATTCCATGCCATGGATCATGGCCATTCAGAATGAGAACTTCCGTGCAAAGTACAATAGGCCCCACTCAACAACGATACCCGTGCGGTTAGGTTTTAGGTCTTACATAGCGTAATACAACAATTAAAACTAACCACGGAAGAATCATGCCTTGACCATAAAGTACACATGCTGCTTTTGTAAAATAAATAAATAAATTGTAGCCTGCATGTATCTATATGCCAATATTTAGGATTGGCCAATCGATTACAATAGTTCATAGTTAATATGAACGTGTCTCATTCATTCAATTTAAATAAGACGACTAGCCAGTCTCTTAGTTCCAACTAGGAACGCATGATCAATTATTAGTCAAGGTCACAATCAATATCAATCAATGTTAATTTGGGATAAGAATCAGTCAAAAGGCATCATGGGCTAGAGTTTATGCGACCGAGAAATTATAGAAGTTTATGCGGCTGAGAATGCATATGTGGTCAGGATCTCATGCGGCCAGGAAGTGCCATGCTGCCACGGAAAACAACAATCAACAGCATACGACTACGGAAAACAGCATGCGCCAGGACAGCATGTGCCAGGACAGTATGCGCCAGCAAACAGCATGCGCCAGCAAACAGCATGCGCCAGAAAACAGCATACGCCAGCAAACAGCATGCGCCAGCAAACAGCATGGCAACAGCTTTTTGCCAGTAAACAGCATACGCCAGGAAACAGCATACGCCAGGACAGCATGTGCCAGCAAACAGCATGGCAACAGCTTTTTGCCAGTAAACAGCATGCACCAGGAAACAGCATACGCTAGGACAGCATGCGCCAGCAAACAGCATGGCAACAGCTTTTTGCCAGCAAACAGCATGTGCCAGGAAACAGCATGCGCCAGGACAGCATACGCCAGCAAACAGCATACGCCAGCAAACAACATGGCAATAACTTTTTGCCAGCAAACAGTATGCGCCAGAAAACAGCATACGCCAGGACAGTATGCGCCAGCAAATAGCATACGCCAACAAACAGCATGGCAACAGCTTTTTGCCAGCAAACAGCATGCGCCAGAAAACAGCATACACTGCTCATATTCTCCAACCAGCCTCCAATGGCCATGAAAACCCATGAACCAAAAGACCATAAATCACTCAAAATAAGTCAAAATCAGGACTTCCAATGGTCTAAATTGGGTAGAATCAAATTTCCTACAATATGGAACCATTAAAACTTAAAAAATAACAAAGTTACTAAATCAAAACCTAAAAATTCTGAAAATGTATTAAACTTAGATCTACATGAAATGAGCCATAGGAATTGGAAATGCTCAGTACTAAAGTATCTAAGAATCTTGAGAGGAAGACAATGGAACAAAAAAATAAAAATCCATTAAGAAGCAAGTTGGCACTTGCCTATGCGGCTGGGTAGGTGGGAGAGAGTTATGGAGGATGAAGAAGAAGAGTAATGGAGAAGGAGTAAATGAAGAGAGAGAAACGGTTTTAGGGTTTTAAATGGGGGTGGTGGTAGGTGGGTTCATGTTGAACCATCCAAGGCCGGAAAATAAACCAACTCGAGCCGAACCCAAAAGCAAAGCAGAAAGTAAAATACAGAAAGTAAAAATACAGAAAAAATAATTAGCGAGAAATTAAAGAAATTTAAATACAGAACAATACATAATAAATATTAAATAAATACATTCCAGCAGTACATGTGTTTAGAATACGTATTTCGGGAACGAGAAGTGACATCTCTACCCTCCTTAGAAAAATTTCGTCCTCGAAATTTTAAATCCAAGCAAGATAAAAACATCGGAGCTAAACTAATCTAATTATAAGCAATTTGAGTAAGCAATCATTATACAATGCCAATAGCAAGTAACATATCTATGTTTAACTATCGACGACATCAAGCAATTCTTCTCATAAGGTGACGAGCATGAGGAGTTAAGACAATCAAGGTATACAAAAAAAGATATACCTTGTGAGTCAAACAGGTACAGATACCGTGATCGGATGTCATCCTCACGTTCCCACGTTGCTCCCCTAAAGAGTGATGACCCCAAGCAACCCGGACAAGGCTAATTGTTCGGCTCTTGAGTATCTTCTCTCTTCGGTCCAAAATAGACACAGGCTGTTCCTCGTAAGACAGGTTGGTACCAACAACCAGCTCAGAATGATCAAGGATATGGCTTGGGTCCGATACATACCAACGTAACTGAAATACATAGAATACGTCATGTACCTCTCGTAACGAAGGTAGAAGGGATAAACGATAAGCAACATCGCCTACCGATCAAGGATAACAACGGGCCCGCGTACCGCGAACTCAACTTCCCGCGAACGCCAAATCTAATGACCCCACGGGTAGGTAAGATCCGTAAGAACACGTGGTCCCCAACGGAAAACTCTAGCAGCCTACGATGCTGGTCTGCCCAATGACGATATCGATCCTGCGCAACTCGAAGTCGCTCTCTAATTCCCTTGACCATTTCAATTGTTTGGACAATTATTTCTGGGCCTAACATCTTCCTCTCCCCGATATCATCCCAAGCCAGTGGTGACCTACACTTCTTACCATATAGTACTTTAAATGACGCCATCTAGATACTGGATTGATAACTGTTGTTGTATGAGAATTCGACTAAGTGCAAGTGGCTCTCCCAAGATCCTCCAAAATCAAGAGTACAAGCTCGCAACATGTCTTCCAAAGTCTGAATTGTTCTTTCTGATTGCCCGTATATCTGGGGATGGTAAGCCGTGCTAAATCTTAACTTGGTACCCAGACTATGATGTAAGCTCTTCCAAAAATATGATGTAAAATGGGTATCTCGGTCTGACACAATACTGACAGGGACTCCATGCTACCTGACTATCTGCTGCATATACAACTCTGCCAACCTTTCTGTAGATTTCCCTACTCTGAAAGGAAGAAAGTGTGCCACCTTTGTAAGCTGATCTACTATCACCCAAATAGCATCTTTACCACTTGGTGATCTCGGTAAACCGGTCACAAAGTCCATTGTAATATGTTTTCATTTCCATTCCGAAATAGGAAGCGGTTGCAATAACCCAGCTGGCCTCTGCTGTTCTACCTTCACTTGTTGACATACCAAGCAACGGAAAACAAATTTAGCTATCTCCCTCTTCATCCCGTTCCACCAGAAGTGCTGCTTGATATCTTGGTACGTCTTGGTCCCTCCAGGGTGTACAGAATACTGAAAACTGTGAGCTTCTGCCATAATCTCATGTCTGATATCTCTACTAGGCACACATAAACGTGACCCAAACCTAAGTGTACCATCTTCATAAATTCTTATCGCCTTCCTGAGTCCTGACTCACATTCTGTCCTAAGCTTCTGAATCCTTGGGTCCTGTGCCTGAGCTGCCTTGATCCTGTCTACCAAGTTGGATTGAACTTGTAGACTTGTTAGAACTCCTACATCACTAGAAAGTATAACTTTGATGCCCATCTCCTGAAGGTCTTCTAAGATATGCCTCTGTGTTGTCAACATAAATGCGCCGTCTCTCTTGCTGAGAGCGTCTGCTACCACATTAGCCTTGCCTGGATGATACTGAAGCTATACGTCGTAATCCTTGATCAACTCCAACCATCTTTTCTGTCTCATGTTCAGCTCCTTCTGAGTAAAGATGTACTTCAGACTTTTATGGTCTGTGTACATGTCCACTCGGTCACCATATAAGTAATGCCTCCATAGCTTCAAAGCAAATACTACTGCCACCAACTCTAAGTCATGAGTTGGGTAATTCTTTTCGTGGTCTCGAAGTTGCCTAGATGCATATGCTATCACCTTCTCATGTTGTATAAGGACACATCCAAGTCCTTTACCTGACGCATCACAATATACAGTGAAACCTCCGGGTCCAACTGGCAATGTAAGAATAGGTGCTGATATCAACTTCTGCTTCAAGTTCTCAAATGATGCCTGACATTCTGGCGACCAGACGAATGGTACATCCTTTCGTGTCAAGCGGGTCATGGGTGTTGAAAGTCTTGCAAAGTCTGCTATGAATCTCTTGTAATATCCTGCCAATCCCAAGAAACTCTGCACATCTGCAATGGTCTTGGGTACTGGCCAACTCTCTACTGCTTCTACCTTCTTGGGATCCACTGCTACTCTAGCTCCTGATACGATGTGCCCTAAAAATAAAATATGGTCCGACCAAAACTCACACTTGTTGAGATTGGCATACAACTGGTTCTCTCTCAGAACCTGTAACACTTTCCTGAGGTGGTCTTCATGCTCCTCTTCACTAGCAGAGTATACGAGAATGTCGTCAAGTAACACAACGACAAACTGATCTAAGTATGGCATAAAGATGCGGTTCATCAAATCCATAAATATTGCTGGAGCATTGGTCAAACCAAACGGCGTTACCAAGAATTCATAATGCCCATACTTCGACCTGAATGCTGTCTTGGGAATATCCTCCTTCCAAACCTTCACTTGATGATACCCCGAACGAAGATCTATCTTGAAGAAAATTCTAGCTCTGCTCAACTGATCAAACAAGTCGTCGATCCTGGGTAGTGGGTACTTGTTTTTTACTGTTGCCGCGTTAAGCTTCCTGTAATCGATGCACAATCTGGATGACCCGTCCTTCTTTTCCACAAGTACCACTGGTGCTGCCCATGGTGATATGCTAGCTTGGATGAACTTCTTCTCCTTTAGTTCCTCTATGTGCTGATATACCTTGGCCTGCTCTGAATCCGCCATTCTGTAAACTCGATCTGATATCGGTTTACTTCCAGGTGCCAATTCTATACTGAACTCAATATCCCTAACCGGTGGTAGACCTGGAAGTTCTTCGGGAAATACGTCTAAAAATTCATCAACTACCTTCGGGACTTGAACTTCTTCCATTACCGTTACTACTCCCTGCTCTTGTTGAGTTGTCACTGATCTGACTAAGGTGAACCGTCTCATGCCTGGAATATCAAAAGATACACTCCCTCTACGATAATCTATTTCGTATGACTGTCTTTCAGCCAGTCCATGCCTAAGATAACGTCAAAATTTCTAACAAAAAATTCTATCAACCGGGCGGGTAAGGAATGCCCGCAAACTACAACGCTACATGCTAGAATAACGCTACTAACTCCTACGAGTCCATTAACAGTGAGTATATTTAGCCTCCCTAGTAATGCCTCGAATTTCATTCCTATCCGTGTTACAAATTGTGCAGATATATATGAGTGTGATGCTCCCTAATCAAACAATGCTACTGCGGGATATGAGGCGACGAGAATGTTACCTGCCATAATATCTTCCGATGCTAATGTCTCCTCCAAGGACAGAGTGAATGCCTGCCCTCGACCTCCTTGTTGGTTCCTATGTTGCGGCCTAGCCTGGTGCTGCTGCTGCCCCTGCCTTGATGATGTTGGGGTGGTCTATGCTGGTGTTGCTGCATCGGCGGTCCCTGCTGCTGAAACATCTGAGCCTGCATCATGAACGGGCGTTGTGCCAATGGTCTCACTGCCACCGCTGGTCCTCGATACTGGCCTGCCCCTGGTGCTGGCAGAGCAGGAAATTGTTGTACTGGTCCTCCTGACCTCGAATTCATGGGACAGGTGGTAACCCGATGATCTGGGCTTCCACATATCAAACACAGTCCGTTTAATGTCCGACACACATCTCTAGTGTGCCCTACCTTCCCACAATAAGTGCAGCCCGCTGGGGGTTGGTGGTTCTTCCTCTGTTGCTGTTGCTGCTACCTTGGTGGTGGTGCTGGCCCTCGTATTGCCACATCGTGGATGCGAATGCCAAGGGATGCTGCTGTTACTCGGGGCGCTGCTCCCCCTCCTCATTCAATCTGACTGTGGGATCTCTTCTGACCACCAGTCCTTGCCGTGATCCTCTGAATGGTGATCTCATGCCTTCGGGTTGCCGTCAATACCTCATCGTAAGTCTGGTAATTGTTCCCCTCTATCAATTGCAAGAGCTCAAGATGAAACCCTTGCTAGAACCTCATAGCCCTCTGGCTCTCTGTTGCTACCATCTCCGGGGCGAACCTACTCAATCTGCAGAACTCCGCTGCATAAGCATCTACCGTCTTGCCGTCCTGTTTGAGGTTGATAAACTTTTGTTGCAGCTCAAACTGTGCCACAACTCCATAGTACTTCGTCTTGAATCTTGCAGTAAAGTCGTCCCAAGCAACACGACGTCTGATGCCCACTTCCTCTGATTCCCACCAATCACGTACGAGATCCTGAAGTAACAACTTCACTTGATCCACACGTTCTTCTGCCGGCACCTTAGCGGCAGTCAAAATGGCCTCAATATCCTTAAGCCATGCATCTGCTGAGATGGCATCTTCCGTGCCCTCGAAACGGCGGGGGTTGTACTTACAAAATCTGGTTGATGCTCATGAATTTGTCCTCGCCCATCTTTCCAAAGCCGTCTGTAATCCTTGGTTGAGTAGTACATTCTGCTCTTATAACTGAGCGTGCATGCGCTGCTGGGCTAACATCTGATGTTGCTGAGTATCCATCATCCCTCTTATGATCTCCAGAAGGGTCGGTGTGTCCACTTCTACTGGGGTAGGTGGAACTATGGGTGGTGTAGGAACCTCCGGATACTACGGTCCAGCTGCTGGTTCCACTATCACATCTTCTTGGATAGTCTCTTGAGGTAGTACTGGCCCTTGTAGCTGACCAACCTGGTCATGTTGTCCATGTTGCCCTTGTTGTTGCTGTCCAGTTCTGACAGATGCAGACGAAGTGCCCCTAAGAAAAGGGACAAAAGAGAAATCAAACGACCGGACATGAAAGATCAATGAAGTCGAAGGATACGGAAATGTCAAGCTAGGATTAAGAACAACGAATCATGAGATCAAGGGGGAACATGTGTGATTGAGACATCTTATAAATCAAAATACCCCACAAGTCTGAAATCAGACCTACATGTGCCACCACTAAAACCTTGTCACGCCCCTGAACCAGAATACTGGAGAGCGGGCGAATGACTCAGCCAGCTACGTATTACGGATAGAGGAATACCGTAAAATACGATCAATGATGTCTAATAAGACGAAGGGGTGCATACTACATAAAAGTCACACTATGGTCACTTCACATCTATTGTCTCAATCATTCAAACACGAAACAGAAATAGAGAACATGTAAGATAAAGAAGTATGGCGTCCCAAACGCTCAGTCAAAATGTTCTTGATATCTGGCTTTACAAAACATAGCCAGATGACGAAGCAAGGTATACACAATTGTTTATCAGCTGCAGCCTGACTTAGTTATAATTATGTAAAAGTAAGTACAAGACGATCCGACTAACATGTCGGTGCCAAACGGCAAAATATAAAGTAAGTAACAAAACGAGCAGGGAGGTAAGGAACCCACTCGAGTCCTCCTGCGATCATTCCTCTAGTATTGACCATCTTGGAGGTTGAAGTAAGCTGAGTCCTCGGAAACCGGTTCTAAATCGGGCCATGCAAAACCAGAGAGGTTAGACCTCTAATAGCAAGTACCGCAAGGAAGCACGATATGAGGAATTAAACCAGTAATAAAAGAATATGATATATTGATCTCTGCTTACTACTGGAATTCACATAACATTACGACACTTCGAACAAACTTTCCAACCAAACAAGGACATAAGTTGGCCCGTCATATCCTGACATTCTGATCATCTCAGTTGTTTAACAGAGTAGGTACAGTACACAAACAAGTCAACTTAAACGGCCATGCAACTACTACGGCTTGCTACTGTGAGTCCCAAGTTATCCTGGAATTATGCAATAAGGGATTCCTCAGTTCTTACTATGTATAAACAAGGCTAGTTTATCCAATCAATCAATTATGCCAATCATGAATTAGACGAGTCACAGCGGGACGTCCGTCATCAATATACAATATACAAAAAATAATATAAGCAGATACTGCTCCCTACCCGTGTGGCAGATTTGCAGTATCTGTGGGAACCAGCCGGCCTGTCGGGCACTTAATAGTCCCAAATAGGGCTGCCATATAAGAACTCGGGAATCTATTCTCTCCATGCAATCATTATTTTATTCAACTTAATAGTCTCTACGTTGAGTGAAATCCCATGCCGTGGATCATGGTCATTCAGAATGAGTACTTCCGTACAAAGTACGATATGCCCCACTCTACAACGATACCCGTGCGGTTAGGTTGTAGGTCTTACATAGCGTAATGCAACAATTAAAACTAACCATGGAATAATCATGCCTTGACCATAAAGTACACATACTGCTTTCATAAAATAAATAAATAAATTATAGCCTGCATGTATCTATATGCCAATATTCGGGATTGGCCAATCGATTGTAATAGTTCATAGTTAATATGAACGTGTCTCATTCATTCAATTTAAATAAGACGACTATCCAGTCTCTTAGTTCCAACTAGGAACGCATAATCAATTATTAGTCAAGGTCACAATCAATATCAATCAATGTTAATTCGGGACAAGAATCAGTCAAAAGGCATCATGGGCTAGAGTTCATGCGGCCGGGAAATTATAGAAGTTCATGCGGTTGAGAATACATATGGGGTCAGGATCTCATGCAGCCAAGAAGTGCCATACGGCCACGAAAAACAACAGTCAACAGCATTCGACCATGAAAAACAGCATACGCCAGGACAGCATGTGCCAGGACAGCATGCGCCAGCAAACAGCATGCGCCAGCAAATAGCATGCGCCAGGAAACAGCATGTGCCAGCAAACAGCATGGCAACAGCTTTTTGCCAGCAAACAGTATGCGCCAGGAAACAGCATACGCTAGGACAGCATGCGCCAACAAACAGCATGCGTCAGCAAACAGCATGGCAACAGCTTTTTGCCAGCAAACAGCATGCGCTAGGAAACAGCACACGCCAGGACAGCATGTGCCAGCAAACAGCATACGCCAGCAAACAGCAAGGCAACAACTTTTTGCCAGCAAATAGCATGTGCCAGGAAACAACATGCGCCAGGACAGCATGCGCCAGCAAACAGCATGGCAATAGCTTTTTGCCAGTAAACAGCATGCACCAGAAAATAGCATGCGCCAGGACAGCATGGGCCAGAAAACAGCATGCGCCAGCAAACAGCATGGCAACAGCTTTTTGCCAGCAAACAACATGTTCCAGGAAACAGCATGGGCCAGGACAGCATGCGCCAGCAAACATCATACGCCAGGATAGCATGAGCCAGCAAACAGCATGCGCCAGCAAATAGCATGGCAACGGCTTTTTACCAGTAAACAGCATGCGCCAGAAAATAGCATGTGCCATAAAACAGCATACACTGCTCATCTTCCCCAACCAGCCTCCAATGGCCATGAAAACCCATGAACCAAAAGACCATAAATCACTCAAAATAAGTCAAAATCAGGACTTCCAATGGTCTAAATTGGATAGAATAAAATTCCCTACAACATAAAACCATCAAAACTTGAAAAATAACAAAGTTACTAGATCAAAACCTAAAAATTTCGAAAATGTATTAAACTTAGATCTACATGAAATGAGCCATGGGAATTAAAAATGCTAAGTACTAAAGTATCTAAAAAACTTGAAAGGAATACAATAGAACAACAAAAATAAAAATCCATCAAGAAGCAAGTTGGCACTTGCCTATGCGGCTGGGTAGGTGGGGGAGAGTTATGGAGGATGAAGAAGAAGAGTAATGGAGAAGGAGTAAATAAAGAGAGAGAAATAATTTTGGGATTTTAAATGGGGGTGGTGGTAGGTAGGTTCATGTTGAACCATCCAAGGCCGGAAAATAAACCAACTCGAGCCGAACCCAAAAGCAAAGCAGAAAGTAAAATATAGAAAGTAAAAATGCAAAAAAATAATTAGCAGGAAATTAAAGAAATTTAAATACAGAATAATACCTGATAAATATTAAATAAATACATTCCAGCAGTACATATATTTAGAATACGTATTCCGGGAACGAGAAGTGACACTATCTTAATTATATATATATGAATATATGAGTATCTCATAATTTTTATATTAAAAATCATGCACACCTTCTCTTTTTTATCCAAAAATATTCTCCAAATTTGCTAGAAAAGTCAGCCACATTTTTTATCCGACAAAGCAACTTAGAAGGGCCATATCTCCTAGCTTGGGACTCGAAACCGAGTCCAGTTTTTTTGTTGGAAGCATATCGAGGTAAGCTTTTCAAAAAAATATTTTAATAAATAAAATTCGTTTTATAGATTTTGTAAAAGTTTTTGAGTATTAGATTCTCGAAAAACAAACATGTTTCGATATTTTTACGATTCCTGGAGATTCCGAAAACGAAAATGCGATCCGTTTAGTTTTTCAAAAAGCTGATACGAAGATCTATACCATCTTATAACTAAATAAATCTAATAGGTACAATATTAATTATAATTAGATAATAGACTATTTTCAGCATACGGATATGTTTGTTTGGATCTTAGTTCCTCGGCAGCCATTGTTTCACCTACTTTCCTGTCTGATCTTCGTCACCACAGTGCTCATGACCCAAGCAAGTACACCTTGCCAAACTTTACAGTACTTACATGTTTTTTTATTTCCATTCTTTCTTGTTTGGTTACATATTCCTCTTGTTTCATGTTATGGTTACTTTCTAGTTTCACGTGCACGTAGATTTTTACTTTTCTTTCTATACTACTTGTTCTATCTTTCCTATCTTATTCATGTCTAGTGATAGTATTGATATGTCTGTGCCATATTTTTCCTGACCTGATTGACCTGTACTTGACTTGGACATGACTAGATAGGCTTGACTTTTTAGTACCTTAGAAGAGAATGTTTTATTAGCCGTGGCTATCCTCTATTGTTAGTGCCTCCCCGGGATACGATAGAGAATCTATTATAGGACTGTTATGCCTCCCCGGGCTACGTTTTAGCCACGATTAATATTATATTCTCATGACATGTCACCATCTGTAGAGTTCCCTTACGTGTTATTTTTTTCTCTACTTGTTATTCCTATTTTTCTTGCATATTATTTACTGTACTGTAGGCATGTATATTATGTGTCTTGCTAGTCCTCTGAGGACCTGGTGATCTCTCCAGGTTATAGCCAAGCTGGTAAATTCGATGGATAGTTATGTTTTGCGTTTGCAGGATTCAGGTATTGTTGGTGC
The DNA here is from genome assembly GCA_029216955.1 of Iris pallida. NCBI lineage: Eukaryota > Viridiplantae > Streptophyta > Magnoliopsida > Asparagales > Iridaceae > Iris > Iris pallida. The sequence goes on from JANAVB010020797.1 coordinate 5,308,827, forward strand.
ATGATTTTATTTTATTATTATCTCGTGATGCATATTCTTATCTTGATATATTCTGCTTATTAGCCTAGTTTATTAGACTCGTGTTTCCTTTCGAGTCTATTCGGACATGTATACTAGTGGGCTGCAGACCACAAACCATATTGTTCATTCTTGATATTTCATTATTTATTGTGGATTGAGATTAGTTAGTTGAGATTTACTGCATTTTATAGCTTATGTATCCATACGAGGCATATGTACTTCGTATGAATACAGCTGGCATGTCTACGTTCCTAGTCCTACGTATTTTGGGACTGGGGCGTTACATGTTGTTGTCTAGACTTATCTATAACTTATGCTTTTGGATTATCATCTCTTTATATATTATCGTGCCATATCATATATCGTGCTTTTAGATTTTGTGATTGAGTATTATCATTGCTAGGTATTCTTCTTCTTCTTTAAAGATAGATATCTATTTCAGATGATTAGTTAGTGATTGTCTAGACAGCTTACTACGTCGATGATGCGGTGTAGACTGGACGTGCCTCACGCACCCGTACCCGAACATACAAGCACGGTTCATGATAGCTATAAATGTAAGTTATGTTAAAATCATAATTTATATGGCCTAGTAGACCTAATTATTGATATTTAGCACCTCAGATGCATTGGTACTTTAGACTAAAAATTTAACATATTCTAGTGTTAGTTTTAATTAGTGTATAGTGTATGTTGTATCGAACCGAAGTTGAGCTTTTGTATATGTAGTAGTTACTTTATGAAACTTATATGAATCATGGTGGCTTCATGGCTAAGAAAGCTTCAAATTCTCATTTTTTATGTTTTTCTTTCCTTTGACACTTGTATCTAACCATATTGTTTGAATATATATGGTACATGCAGGATCATTCACGTGTAAGAAAGTATTAAGTCGATACTTAGTTGATCGTTCGTGGATATACAATTAGCGGCATGAGAGCATGATTGCTTTGACGGATGATTTCAAGATAGGCGTTGAGAAATTTCTCAAATACGCCAGTAGCCAACCTTATTTCGTGGATGGTAGGCTCAGCAATGCCCTTGTATCAAATGTCATAATAAACCATTCAAAGAAGTGGCTCTCCTGAGGGAGTATCTTTACAATAACGATTTTGTACTGACCTACAAGGAGTGGACGGCTGAAGGAGAATATTTGTTTTCACAATATCAATCCTCCTTTAATACGGAGGTGGGAGAGTCCACTTTCGAAGATTGCTTCGAATATCGGCAACAAAACCTAGCACGTGAGTTGGTATTTGCTACAGCCGGTCCTGGTTTTGATCCGGAGGATCCAAATCGTGGCGCAAAGGAGTTCTATGATATGTTTAAGGATGTCAATTTCTTGTCATACCTGGTTTGTGATTCTCATTATGTCTTATCGATGGTGATGCGGCTGTTGAATGTCAAGTCTAATTTTACTTTGCCGTATGAATACTACGACCAAATAATTCAGTTTGTTAAAGAGTTGTTTTAAAAAGGATCGAAAGACTTGCCTGAAAACTTCTACAAGTCGAAGATGATGATACAAAAACTTGAATTAGGCTACGAAGAGATGACTTGTGTTGAAACGATTCCATGTTGTACTATAAAGAGAACAATGATAAAGATAAATGTATTTTTGGTCACGAAGACCGCTACAAGCCAACTCGGGGTAAAAAAAAGTCAATTGTCCGAGCAAAGCTATGTCCCTAGCATACCAGGAGGATGAGGTGGTCATGCCTCAATTACATATATCATTTCGGCCTGTATTGATATGGAGGTTGATGTTACTATAGAGGATGATAGAGATGACAACGGACTTGACATAGAATTTGAAGATGGAGGTGAAAATAAAAACGAGGATGGTGATATAGAGGTATTGGGTGAGGAAGAAGAGTTCGATGATGAAGGTGAAGGTGAAAGTGAGAATGAGGAACTGGAATATGATTCACAAGGTGAAGGAGAAGATGATTCAGAAGATGAAGATGAAGAAGATTAGTATGTATATAAGCATTAGATTAGATTATTTACTTGTTCCATCATTCTATTAATTATGAGTATAATTGCATCATTATTTATTTGTTTCATCATATCATTATTTATTTGTTTACTCACACCATTATTTATTATACTAAAGATATACATATGTCTGGACGACGAGGTCGATGTCGAGGAGCTTCATCTTAACCTTCCCATACACGCTATCACTATAGCACAGAGTAGTTCATGAGGACGACATGATCATGCCCAATGATGGTTTTTCTCTACATCCCACATGTTCATTAGTAGGCAGAGCATCTTCTGATATTTCCTCTGCTACTACACCTTTTGCCGCTACTACTGGTACACATAATGCTGCCATTGTCACTGCTACTGCTTCTACTGGGGCAAATCTATATCCAGAATTGATGTTCCTAGACAACGAAGAATATGTCTGTCATCCAGGTTTTCCATATCCTTCTACTCCTCTAGAGAGGCCTCCTCGTGAGACACATCCTGAGCTATGGGCCGATGGAGCGACGTAAGTAAATAAATTTATTTATTGTCATTTCAATATTTATTCATGAAGTTATTGGATTCTAATTGTAATTTGTCTACTTGTTTCAGGGTTTTTTTATGTGAGAGCTAGCAAGGAGTTGGGAGAAAACATATAGGAGAACTTTCATGGCCCATATCTCAACTTCAGTTCTATACTACTACTACAAAAGTATATTTGGCATAAAATGTTAGGGTATGTATAATAAAATTATTTCTTATTAAATTATTATTTATATATTTTTTAATTTTTAATTTGCTATATTCATATTTGTAGAAGGCATACTGGTCACCAGACCATAAATATTATACGATCTAGAAATGTTATAAGGCCATTGTCGGCGAAAGGATTAGGGACATGATCAATGACCAGAAGGAGCTGGCTAAACTTATGGGCGATCGACGAAGGAGGGGCTGAAGGAGGTATTTTAGGAGGAGAAGAAGAAGAAGATGGCCACGAAAGAGTACAAGTTAAAGGCTGAGAAGTCGAATGTGGCTCGTGCTAAGGCTAGTCTTCATACTCTGGATCGATCCCGACCGCATAGTATTTTAGACGAATGGTAAGTATACTTTTTTGTGTACTTTTTTTTATTTTTTTATTATTAACTACTCAATTATTACAGTACGAGGAGGTCGCCAAGACAGATGGAGATCCGAACATTTTTTACTTCCCTAAGATCTCGAGCGTACACACAAACGAAAGAAGGAGGAGAATCTCGTAGACGATCGGGCGGTAAAGGCATTTATAAGTATTTATTCTTTTGATAAGTTAATTGTTTTTTATTCATTTCTTAAAATAATTTTACTCTAACCCTAACAATTCAAAACCTGACCCTAAAAATATAAAACCTAACCAAAATCCTAACCCTAAAAACCCATATATATAACCCTAACCGTTACCCTAATTATAATCCTAAAAATAGATGGCCCTAAAAAAAACCTAATCTTATTGTTTTATATAAGTAGATAAGACTTATGAGACCTTAAAGAGTCGAGCCACTCAGGCCGCTGAAGGGGGGTGAGAGTAGTAGTTAGCCATATACGCTAACTGCGAGGAACAATATCTGGGTACAAGCTGTTAGGAGGGGAAAAGATGGCAGTGTGTACGGTACCAAATCATTGGCATCGGAACCATTGGTATATTCCAGGACTCCTGCTCTGCCTCCACCTAAACATCATACCTTGATGCCTCCGACACTACTCCAAACGCACTCGTTTGCAATAGCTCACGGCAATGATGTTCGACTTTCGAAGAGGGTTGAGAGAGATGAGAGATGATCGTACTACTCCTTCAACTGCTACATTTTTGGCTTCTACTATACAGCTCCTTCTCCGATGATTGCTCCTACTCCTCCTCCGTCTCCGTCTCCTGATGCTTCAGTTGTTCCTAGTAATGCTCCTTCTAGTCGCTCTAGCTGCGCCTCCTGCTATGATGACTGTTGTTATTCCTGTGGATATGCAGGATGCATTAACTGCATTTCAGATGCAGTTCATTCAGAGCTGACAGTCGCCGCCACCACCCCACCTACAGGCTAATCGAAGTTTTTTGGAGATGTATTGGTTGATATATTGATGATGAATGTATTGTAGTCTTTGTAGTGTACTGTTGTATTATTATGACACTTTGGTAATGTTGTGAGACTATGGACCAATATATGTTTTATATATGCATAGGATGTGTTTAATATTGTTTTTTGATATGCTTCATGTTTATATAATGTGAATATATGATTATTGTGTTACATGTTGGGATATGGAAATTTACTTGGGGATTTTGAATGTTCTTTTGTATTACAAGAAGTGTGAAGCCAAAAATGTATCATAATCAGCGATGGACCAACGACGAACCATCGATGGATTAACGACATATATGTGACGGATCAACGACAAAAAGCTGGAAAATTCTACCAAGTGACGGATAAGTGACAGATAGGTGACGACTTAGAAACGGAATACTGGAAAGTTTTCATCGCTAAACTATTGGCTGATACTTAAAGAATATCAGACAGATAGCTAATCCGTCGCTATGGATGGCGTTAATATTACCGACTGAATTTTATGTCACTTTTTTGTCGCTAATTTCCTTACAAAATTCGTCGCTATTTTCGTCGCTTTGTCATCGCTACATCGACGGACTAGTGTCGGATTATAAACATCGACAACTATGACAGTGACGGTCCGTTGATGTTGTTGTTTAGCGATGAAAAAGTACACGATAGTGATGAACAATTATGTCACTAGCAGTATTTTTGTAGTGATTCAGGAACAACTACATTGAATCTTGTTTAGATGTAGATAAAGCTCTTGACCAAGTCCATGCGTAGCATATCTCTAATATGTTAGAGATAGGCTAAGATAACAATTATATGTTAAAAATCTTCTACCTATATATAAATCTATTGTAATAGACTAAGGATAACAACTACATTGAATATTGTTTATATCTCTACTCTTTATAATGTGGCTTGAAAACGGCTCAGAAATGAGCCGTCCAAGCCACACACACACACACACACACACACACACACAAACACACACACACACACACACATATAAATATATATATATATATATATATATATATATATATATATATATATATATATAATCACCATTTATTTTATTAAAATATTGCAAATAAAAAACAAACTGTCTTTGTCTTTGTTTTACGCGCGCGCACACACACACACACACACACACACACACACACACACACACACATACACACACACACACATATATATATATATATATATATATATATATAAAAAAATATATATATATATATATATCAAAAAATATATATATATATATATATATATTAAAAATTAATTTTAAAATGTTTAAAAATTAAATATAAAATTTAATTTAAAGTAAAAATATTAAAATAATTAAATTGTTTAACAAATCTAAATTTAAATATATTTAATTATTTGAACTATTTTTAAATATATTATAAATAATTATTTTACATACAACTCGTGCACGTGAATTTACTAGTACGGATAAAGTCCTTGACGAAGTCCATGTACTATATCATATCTGTAATACAAATTTGGATCTTCACCTTCAGATCACCAACCATTATGAACTATTATCAGGTGTGATGGAAGAATGTCCTCCGCTCCACGCCTCAAGGAAGTCGCGGTCTTGATTAAATTCAATCCTGAATTTGAGTGACCAACTTAATAATTCAGTTCTAGATGATTTTTTTAATCAAGTGATAAATGTACAACTCTAGTCTATTAATGCATGGAAGTTCTTTCTGGATTATATTCAAGCCAACGTTATTAGCAGCAGAATTAACACAGTATAATCGATGATGAAGGGGTTGCCAAGCACACATTTCTGAAATCAATGGTATGTTGGTGCTTTCTTTACATGGAGAGAGCTTGCTCTCAACATGCCTTGTAAAAGGTTAGTCCCATATCGGAAATGCACCATGAGTTATCTCAATATATATACTTGGTTGTGTTGTTGAGAGATGCACTTGGGGTGGTGACCCTAAGGAGGGAACCATGTGGGTGATTTTACTATGAGGTAAGAATAAGGCTCCAAGGATTAAGCATTAATTCTTTTGTCATTCTCTTGGATTAATTCCATTTGGAGCTGCGACTCGGACTCGGACTCGGACTCAAACTCGGGCTCATGGGCTCATGAGGCGTAATGTGGCATTTTGTTGGCACACATGCAGCCTCATTATGCGGCATGCGGCCTTATGCGGTCCATGCTGTGCGGCTCATATGCGATCTTATGCGGTATGCGGCCACATGCGGCCTCATTATGCGGCATGCGGTCACATACGGCCTCATACGGTCCATACGGTCAATGCGGCTCATGCGGCTCATGCGGCCAGGCTGCTGCTGCTGCTACCGTATGGAGGGCTCCGTTGAGTGTGCATGCTACAAGTCAGTTATGGAAAGACTGATTCAATGCGATTAATTCAGATCTACTTTTTGTAGAATTTCAATTAATTTCGTTGCTATCTTTGTGGGATTTGATTCAATCTTTCCATAACTGAAGAGGCGGCTAGGGTTTCCCCACTCTCTATATATACTCTCTTATGGCCTCATTTGTGATGTACTACGAATTTTATAAGTCAGAAAAGAGAGAGAAAGAGAGGAAGCTGCTGCCGCCATTGCAAGTCCATCCGAGGAATCAGAACAGAGGTGACTTCGAGCGTTCCACAAGTTCTTCAACTTGCTGGTTCCTGGAAGCAGTTCGTGTGGGGCGAATCTTGCTTTGAACCACGGTGTTTTGACACCCAGCAACCTTTCTTTATCTCATCTTTCTTTACATTATTGTAACTCGTTCTGTCTCAATTGTAACACATTTGCAAGGAAGAACGAGAGATCTTCTCTTCTCTATTTCCCTCCTTTATATTGTAATCTGGCTATTTGCTTTTTTGTATCATCGTAGATTTTGAGTTTGATCACTGAAATTTTTTTTGTGTGACTCTCAGATCTCGATTGCATCAGTTTTTCCATCTTTAATCAAGCCCCGGGAATAACAATCTCAAAGCAAGATTCTTGTAGATGGAAAACATTAATGCTTCGCTCGTCCAATCGGATTACTACAAGTTGGAAAAGTTTGATGGAGAGCATTATCAAGTCTGGAAAAGGAAGGTTTATCTAACTCTTCAACTCAAAGACGTTGATCACGTACTGTTGGAGGAAGAACCTTCTGTTCCAGACACTGGATCTACTGCCGCAATCAATGCGGCTACCAAACTCCAGGCCAAATGGAGAAGGGAAAATAGCATCTGCAGGCTTCTCATCCTGAATGCTATGGAGGATTCCCTGGCAGAATCCTGCTCGAAGAAGGAATTTGCCAGAGACATATGGGAGTCTGTGGAAAAACTGTATGAAGAAGATAGGAACAGGAGCAAGATATTTGTGGTTGAAAAATATCACAAATTGCTCTTTGAGGACGAGAAGTCCATGTTGCCACAGATGAAGAAATTTCTGAAGCTGCGTCAGAAACTGGAAGACGAAGAGATGCCCCTTCCCGACAAGTTTGTCGTTGGAGGGATCATCTCAAAACTTTCTGGTGGATGGAGTACCTTCTATGCAAGGATGCTCAGAAAGAAGCTAGACATTAGCTTGGGAGATCTACTTCAAGAGATCCATGTTGAGGACGGGATGCGTTCCCAACAGAAGATGGACACTCTGTCCAAACAGTTGGCTAAGGCCAATCTAGTGCAGACAAGAGATCCCAAGGGGAAGCAGGCGGCTTCTCATCACAAGAAGAAGGACTTCACTAATCTAGAAATAAAGGGTCCTTCATTCAAGCAACAGAAGTCCAAGTCCTACGTGACTTGTTTCAATTGTGGCAAAAAAGGCCACTACAAGAGTGAATGCAGATCCAAGCCTAAACAATCAGATAAAGGTGAGCTTAGTAAGGTTTCATTAGTTTCTAACATTGTTGCTATGATCGTACAGGTCACAACTGTGGGGGTTGACTCTGACTGGTGGATAGACACTGATGTGACTTGCCATGTCTGTTCTGGCAAGGAATGATTCTTCACGTACCAGTCGATATCTGAGAAGGTTGTCATGGCAAACCAGGCCCAAGTGTGAAGTGTGTGCTCAGACGAAGGACATGTTCATTGTAAAAGAATTAACAAAATGTTTAGTCTAGGACTTATCTCCAAATGTAGGGGTAAGGTGGAGAAGTGTGAAGTGTGTGCTCAGACGAAGATCACAAGGAAACCCTTTTATCGGGTAAATCGAAGTACAGATCTTCTGGAATTGGTACACTTCGATATCTGTAACTTTAAACATTTCTCTACGAAGGCCGGGATAAAGTATTTCATAACCTTCATCGACGACTTCTCAAAATACGCGTTCGTCTACTTGCTCAAGACTAAAGACGAAGCTTTCGAGAAGTTCAGAAAGTTCAGGGCCGAAGCTGAACGGTAGACTGGACAACAACTCAAGAAGTTGAGAAGTGATCGAGGAGGGGAGTACAGGTCTCATGACTTCGCATCATTCTGCAAAGAACATGAAATCATATGTGAGACTATTACTCCATATTCTCCTTAATCTAACAGAGTAGCAGAGAGGAAGAACCGAACAATAACAGAAATGATGAATTCAATACTGCTTACTGCAGGTCTTCCAAAATGCTACTGGGGAGAAGCTGTATTAACGGCCACTTTTATTCTGAATAGAGTGCTATATGCAACTTCGGACGTAACTCCTCATGAACTCTGGTTCAAAGTCAGACCAAACTTGAATGTCATTCGAGTGTGGGGGTGTCTGGCGTATGTGAAGCTCCCAGATCTGAAGATTCATAAGCTGGGGACAAGGACTATGAAGGCGATCTTCTTGGGGTATGCCGAGAAGAGTGATGCTCGGAGATTTTTTAATATTGAGTCAAATCATATCATCGAATCTCGCGATGCTGAATACTTTGAAGACAAGTTTACAAAAGACAAAAACATTATTCTTTCGGACATTCCGAAAAATGATGTAGGTGCAAATGAGACTAAAATCTCATATGGGCCAGTAGTCCAAGAAGAAGCTGTTGTTGAGGAAATAACTCTTGTACCAGAACTCGCAGAGCGGTCAGCAAAGCGAGCGAGGAGACCTAAAAACTTCGGAGATGACTTTGTCACCTATCATGTGGAAATAGATCCGCTTACCTATGATGAGGCGATGAAGACCAAAGATGCTATCTTCTGGAAGGAGGCAGTGAATGACGATTTTGACTCTATCACCTCCAATAACACATGGGTGTTGGTAGATCTACCTGAAGGAGAAAAGTCAATCGGATGTAAATGGATCTTCAAGAAGAAGATGAAGGCAGATGGAACTATTGACAAGTTCAAGGCCAGGCTGGTAGCCAAGGGATTTTCTCATAAACAGGGGATAGACTACTTTGACATGTACGCTCCAGTAGCTCGGATGACCACCATCAGAATGTTAATCGCTCTAGCATCTATACATAAGTTGGTGATACATCAGATGGATATAAAGACAGTATTTCTGAATAGGGAGCTGACCGAAGAGATTTACATGCAACAGCCAGATGGATTTGTTGTCAAAGGTCTTGAAGAAAAAGTCTGCAAGTTGGTAAAATCATTGTATGGTTTGAAGCAAGCTTTCAAGATGTGGCATGCGAAGTTTGACAAAGTTATTAGGGCAAACGGCTACAGAATCAGCGAGACGGACAAATGTGTTTACAAAAAGTTCGCTGATGGAAGATGAGTCATCGTTTGTCTGTACGTGGACGACATGCTAATCCTAGGGACGGATATAGGCTGTGTCATGGAGACAAAGAAGTTCCTCTCAACCAAGTTCAGTATAAAGGACTTGGGGGATGCAGATGTCATCTTGGGCATAAAGATCATCCGGACAGACACTAGAGTAGCGCTGTCACAATCTCACTACATTGAGAAGATGCTCACACGCTATGGGTATAAGGATCTTCCAGGGATCGATACGCCATACAGGGGTGATCAGAAGCTGAAGCCTAACTCGAGGGAAACCGTCAGGCAGCTGGAGTATTCTAGCATTATCGGAAGTTTGATGTACGCAACCACTGCCACAAGGCCTAACATAGCTTTCACCGTGGGAATGTTGAGTCGGTTCACAAGCAACCCAGGGATTGAGCACTGGAAACCTGTGAAGCAGGTGATGAGATATCTCAAGAAGACTCAGACATATGCACTGCACTACAACGGGTATCCGACAGTAGTGGAAGGCTTCAGTGATGCTAGCTGGTGTTCAGAGGTGAAAAGCGAGAGATCCACAGGAGGATATATCTTTTCCTTGGGTGGAGCTACTTTATCGTGGAAGTCGAAGAAGCAGACTATACTCTCTCGTTCCTCCATGGAATCTGAATTCTATACACTTGAAACTGCAGCAAATAAAGCAGAATGGCTTCGGGAGCTCATATATGATCTTCCAGTGGTTGGGGCTCAGATACCGGCAATACCGATATACTGTGACAACCAGGCGACTGCGACGGTGGCATTAAATGACCTCTTCAATGGAAAGAAGAGGACTGTGCGGTTGAAGCACAGGACAGTACACGATCTTATCAAAAGAGGTATAATTTTAGTGATTGATGTTCTTAGTCAGGAGAACCTGGCAGATCCGTTCACAAAGGGCCTCTAGCGCCAGTTGGTCGATGACAGCTTGTAAAATGGGATTGAAGGCATTATGATAGTATGTTTTTTGTAATCCTACCATAAAGTTTTATGCTATTAGTTCAAAGAGAAATCTACTAGGCATCTAACTTTTGGTTCAAAGGAGGATCACTGATTGGGAAACTATCAGGTAACAGTGGGTACTTGTTCTCTGGAACATGGAAGGGATACGGACCCATAACCACTGTTGTCTACTATGTATTTTCTGCAGAAAAAATAGATTCTGTGGAACGTTGGCTTAAACGCCTTAATGAGTTCTCAGGCAGAGTGAATGCCTGGTGTGCTTTACAGGAAGTACGATAGAGCAGCACTACAAGGAGTGAAACTCCATGCTACAGTGGGGTGACTCTACCATGAGGTTCCCAGGTCTGGGGTAATGCCTCGGCTTTGCAAGCCAAGTCATAGCAGCGTAGCACCGCAAATAGGCAGGTAGCCTAATGCTGTATGACGTAATTAAAGAGTTGTATACAGTACTACAAAGGGGAGGATGGCCCCATGTTATAGTGGCACGACACCACTATGAGGTACCCAGGTAGGTATAAAGCCTCGGCCTTGTAAGCCATGTCGTTGCGGCATAACACCGCAAGGAAGCCTTAGGCTTCATGCTGAGTAGATTGGCACTACAAAGAGGCTGAGACCTCATGCTACAGTAGTATGACACTACGATGAGGTTTCCAAGTAGGGGTAATGCCTCGACTTCAGGCCATGTCATAGCGGCTAGCACCGCAAGGAAGCGCAAGGCTTCATGCCATGTCTATTTAATAAAGAACTCACCTATAGTGTATGAAAAAAGATATCAGGCCGTTTCTTGTGGGTAAACTTGTAGACGTCCAAAATTATACACTGAAACCAGGCTGGCACAGGGCCTTTAATGTGCAGTCAGAAGCACACGTAACTACACTTTGTGAGTGGAAAGAATTACAATTGTAGTGCAGAATTCAAGGCGTAGTCCATTCTTGTATCACATTGTTATTTAACCCATGCGGGAAGATTCAAGTCGTCAGCGACATCTATCCTAATGTAAAATGGACAGTTACTGTGGGGAACGCTTAACCCTGGACACATATATATGTTGTGATATGTGGGAGATTGTTGGTGCTTTCTTTACATGGAGAGAGCTTGCTCTCAACATGCCTTGTAAAAGTTTAGTCCCACATTGGAAATGCACCATGAGTTATCTCAACATATATACTTGGTTGTGTTGTTGAGAGATGCACATGGGGTGGTGTCCCTAAGGAGGGAACCATATGGGTGGTTTTACTAGGAGGTAAGAATAATGCTCCAAGGATTAAGCATTAATGCTTTTGTCATTCTCTTGAATTAATTTTATTTGGAGCTAAGCTCCAAAGGGGCTTAGCGACTCGGACTCGGACTCGGGCTCGGGTTCATGGGCTCATGAGGCGTAATGTGGCATTTTGTTGGCGCACTTTGTACTTAGTACGTCAGCAGTTATGCGGCTCATATACGGCCATGCGGTCTTATGCGGCATGTGGCTCATATGCGGCCACATGCGGCTCATGCGGTCCATGTGGCTCATGCGGCCTCATGCGGTCCATGCGGCACTTGCGGCCATAAGGCCATGCGGCTCATGCGGTCAGGCTGCTGCTGCTACCGCATGGAGGACTTCGCTGACTGTGCAGGCTACAAGTCAGTTATGGAAAGACTGATTCAATGCGGTTAATTCAGATCCACTTTTTGTGGGATTTGAATTAATTTCGTTGCTATCTTTGTGAGATTTGATTCAATCTTTCCATAACTGAAGAGGCGGCTAGGGTTTCCACCCGCTCTATATATACTCTCTTCTGGCCTCCTTTGTGATTTACTACGAATTTTATAAATCAGAAAAGAGAGAGAAAGAGAGAAGCTGCTGCCGCCATTGCAAGTCCATCCGAGGAGTCAGAACAGAGGTGACTTCGAGCGTTCCACAAGTTCTTAACTTGCTGGTTCCTGGAAGCAGTTCGTGTGGGACGAATATTGCTTTGAGCCACGGTGTTTTGACACCTCAACAACCTTTCTTCATCTCATCTTTCTCTAGATTATTGTAACTCGTTCTGTCTCAATTGCAACACGTTTGCAAGGAAGAACGAGAGATCTTCTCTTCTCTATTTTCCTCCTTCATATTGTAATCTGGCTATTTGATTTTTTGTATCATCGTAGATCTTTAGTTTGATCACTGCAAAGTTTTTTGTGTGACTCTCAGATCTCGATTGTATCAGTTTTTCCATCTTTGATCAAGTCCCGAAAATAACATGGTATGCTTATAAGCTTTAAGAAGCAGAGGGAGAAATCAAACTGACACAAATGAGACACAAGAAATTGACACAAATAATAACTCAACATTAAGTCCGTACGAATAGCTTAGATGTTCCTGTAAAGGAAGCTCTTCAGGAGCGCCACTAAGTTAGAGGCAGCTTGAGAGGACGGCTTATCCGTAAAGAATCCATGCTCCTGTCCTTTAAACTCCACCACCTCCACCGGCTTCCCCAGCTCCTTGAGCCTCTCCCCGTACTCGACGCCGCGGTCCCTCAGCAAGTCGAACTCGCCCACCACGACCAGCATCGCCTTGAAGCCGGCCGCCTCCAAGCTCGCCCTGTCCGGATTCGCCAACGGATTGTCCGCGTCGGCGCCGACCGGCACCGACAGCCGCCAGAACTGATCGATCAGGGCCAAATTCATCACGACGTCCCCGGGGCAATCCACCTCGGATCTGGTGCGATGGGTCCCACCGAAGAATGGGCCCAGCAGAATATACTTGTTGATTCTAATCGGATCCAGCTCGGCCCGTTTGTCCGCAGAGCCGAACCGGACGGCCAAGTGGTGCGCGATGTTCCCGCCGGACGAGTCGCCCACGACGGCCACGTTCTCGAAGTCGGCGCCATCCCCGAGCCACTCGTCGGGGTCCGACGACGCGGCCTGCGTGCGGAGCCAGTTGACGGCTTCCACGCCGTCGTCGATGGCGGCAGGGAGGCGGTGCTCGGGGGCAAGGCGGTAGTCGGGGCCGACGACGATCGCGTTCAGCTCGTGGGCGAGGCGGACGCAGCAGTTGTGCACGTGCGGCCAGGAGCAGGAGCCGAAGCAGAAGCCGCCGCCGTGGAAGTAGACAAGGACGGGGAGCTTGGGGCTTCGGACGCCGTCGTCGGCGGCGGCGGCACGGGGTTTGAAGAGACGGAGACGGAGGCTGTAGCCGGAGTGTTCGAACTGGACTTGTTTCCACAGGACGTTGTCGTTGTGAACGACTGGGATGGGGAAGAGCGGGTCGGGAGAGCGGAGGATGGAGCCGTCGCTGTAGAGCTTGATGAGGCCTGCACAGTCCTCGATCACCTGAGGAGGAGAGGAGGAGGAGGAGGAGGGAGACATGATGCTTGTGTTGTGGTTGATGCTAGTCTCAGTATTTGCTACTTATAGGCTCCACCATACACGGGCGGAGTCAGGAATTTAAGAAAAGGAAAATGATCTCTGTCCGCTTGCGGGCCAGATCGCATGCCAGTTGGCATGCTCCCATTGGCCCCTATAGACATGGGATCCAGGTCGGTTGACCTGCCACTGGGAAGCTGCCATTTGGCTGCGGGCCAACCAACAAACGGGATATGCAACAGCGCCGTTAAGAAAAATTTGGCCACGTCTATTTCAAAGGATATATCTAGTAAAAAAAAAATTGATACCGTACTTTTGTTAGCTATCATCGGAATAAAATATCTAGTATACCCAATTCTTTTCTATATTTCATAAATGTATAATACTTACCTACTTCAAAAATTGAAACTAGTATAAAAAATTTAAGTATGTAAAGTTTTAAACGTGTTTCATAGGAATTATTGAAAAAGTTGGCACAAAAATATATAGTAGAAACATATTTAATCAACCAAACATGACAATATATTTAAGTGTGCGAAGAAGCCAATGGCGGAGCATAAGCTGGACTGTCCCGAGCTATAACTTGGACTATTAAAATAAATACTGGGAGGCACCAATAGTTATCAGTTGAAAGACATAGCTTAATTGGTTTAGTTAGTGGCTATTTATATAGATGGTCTTAGGGTTCAAATCCTCTAGGTCTTATTTTTTTGTAGTTTTTTTTTTTTTTTTTTTTTTTTTTTTTTTTTTTGTTTTGTTTTGAAGCCAATAAACTATTGGTTTTGTAGTTTTTTTTTTAAATCTATAACATTATATATTTTTAGCTCTCTCTAATATTTTTTTTTGGGCTCCATCTTTGGAAGACGTTTTTTATATTAATACTTTCATTCAATTAATATTTAACAATTTTTTTTAACATATTTTATTTATACTGTGTCGATTTATATTCGTACTTTCATGTTTTCCATTTTTTTTCGTTTTTTCGAATTGCTAACAAGATACCAGACTACTAATAGACATACTTAATTAAAAAATTTATTCCGGACTACAGTCCAGCTTATTTATCGTACGTCAGTGCCACCTCCACTCCCCTGGTTATCCCCTCCTCTTCTCTTATATTATATTCTTATTCTAAACATGGTTGGTATGAAATTTTAATCAATCAGCTTCTTCTCACGTACCCATCATGTACGTACGAGTAGGATGTGTATTCACATACGTGACTTTGATCTTTATCAACTCCATGCTTATTAAAATGAGAAACTCATTAGTCAGGGTCGGCCCTGAGCTGTTGGGGACCATAGACAAAAATTTTAAAATAGACGCCCATACATAATATAAAAAAATATAAATAAAATAAAATTTTGTTGTAGTTAAGATTTAAACAAATGACCTCTTAAATATAAGTATAATATTATAAACACTACAACACAATTCTTTTTGTTAAAAAAAGCACATGATACATACTAGTTCTATTATAGACATTTTCATGTTGGTGCTCCCTTTCGTTAGGGGACCCTGGACCGTCGTCCGGCCTGCCATGGTCCAGGGCTGCCCCTGCTCATTAGTCATATTTAACTACTGGATTTTTTTTTCATATTTCCTAGGTACATCGCATCTCCATTAGATTGAAACTTAAGGAGAAAAAAAAGCATTTGGAACAAATTTCTAACAAAAAGAAAACAAAAAAAATAGTATTTGGCTCGCCTCCGGTCGTATATCTGTTGTGTACGTGTGTGCATTGAAGCACAGAGGCACTGTCGAGCGAGCCAAATTCAGCCACCTTCCTCGTTCCCCCTTCTTCTCCGTTACATCGTCCTCTTCCTCCACCGAGCCCTCTCATCTCCTTTATTTGCTGCTCTACCTGTTAGAAATTTGTTGTGTCCTGTCGATTCATGGGATGAAGAACATAAATTAAATTGATTGCGGAAGCGTACCTGAATCCATTGTCTTTGCTTGACGGATCTTGAAGCAGACGCTTTTCTTTGTGGGATTTGATCTTCCAACCCGCTACGGCCCTTAATAATAAAGATTAAATCTTTATTCCTCTCTTTGTTGATGGGGATACAGAAGAGAATAGAGAAATCCTCTCTTTGGTGACCGTATGAGTTGGGGACCATAACCCTAATGAATACACATATATATAGATATGTGTGTTGTGATATTTCTAATTTGGCCCCTCATCAAATTAGAATTATCTCCGGTATCTACACATTAATTCCATGACAATTATACCCTTAAGCCAATTTCCATGTAGACCACTTTAATTTGGCTTAATTATTTAGATAGCCCAAACACAATTAATTTTACATGTGTGGCCCCATAATTATTGAATAATTCCAACAATCTCCCACTGGGCCACATATGTAACCTTATAATTGTGTTAACCTTAGTGAGCTCATAAATCTCTATCTTAATCCTTAGGGTATATCCGGACAATCTCGTCCATTAACCATATCAACATAGGATCAAAGCGGCCTTCGTCACATATAGCGTAACTAAACCATCAATGGTCACATATACCAATATAGCTAAACGACATAGATCAATCATGGATGCATAGCATGAAAATTACACGCAATGTGATCAATACATGTCTATTTCCAACTGGTCCTCCTTAACTTTAATGAGATCAATACTTTAACATAATGAAAACAGAATGAACTGAATTTCCATATATCTGATCAGATAAATATCCAAAATACTTTAATACATAAATGTGTCCAAAATCAAATAGCACCCAAATACATAAAATACAAACTCCCACTATATTGCCATATTCTTAATTAACACCCATATGAGCAGTATGCTCATGAAAGACCCTGGGTGATAATGTTTTTGTGAGCGGATTCGCTAACATGGAGTTTGTCCTAATGTGCTATATGGACACTATAACCATTCTGAATTCTTTCCTTCACAACTAGAAACTTTATGTCAATATCCTTTACTTATACAAGTTTCTGTTGTTTTTAGAATACATTACTGCTGATTTATTGTCACACCATAATTTAACTGGTCTTTCAACACCGTACTGTAGGCGCAGCCTTGTGACAATTTTACAACCATATTCCCTGAATAGATATCCCACAGCATGTTATAAATCTTGCTTTCATGGTGGAAGAAATTATGAGTGCATGTTTGACACTCACCCAAATATACCTCCAGTAGTCAGCATAACCTGATGTGGATCTCCTGCTGTGTTGGCATCCAACAAAATCGGAGTCGAAATACCTTATGATCTCCAGAATTATCCGATCTCCTATAAAGTGCATATAATTTTATGTTCTCTATTAATTACTTAAGTAGTTTGGCTGCTATCCAATGATCCATCCATATTTGCTTAAATATCTGCCTAACATCCTAATATATATACGCAATATCCTAACGCGTACATACTTGAGTATACATTAGACTCCCTACAACTCATTATGAAGAAAAAATCTATTGTATTTTCTTAATTTTAAGGCTAACCTTAGGGCACTTGTTTGAGACTGAATTTGTCTCATTTAACGATAGGTGTCACCTGGTTTGCATTAAATACTTCAATCAATAGATAAAACCAGAAAATTATTTCTACTCCCACTGAACTTGTGATACACACAATCTTCAACAGTGTTCATCTCAAAACCTAACGAGATAGTCACTTGTTAAAACTCAAAGTGTCTTTGACGAGAAGCCTGCTTGAGTCCATAAATAGATTCTGTCAGTTTGCAAACCATATTCTTTGGATCTCCCGACATAAAGTTTTCTGGCTGCACCATATATTGTTTCATCGATGTTACCATTGAGAAACACAATTTTGACATCTATTTGATGTAACTCAATATTAAAATGTACAACAAGTACTATGATTGGTTTAAAAGAATCTTTCAAAGAAACCGAAGAGAAAGTCTCTTTTAAAAAACAATCTCTTCCTCTTCTCTTGAGGTTGTTGAGTTTGTTTCTCAGAAATAATTACCTTATCTTGAATGGGGGGTGCCTTAATGTTGTCTTGTTGAGGTAGCTCAACATCGACTTATAGAGGTAATTCGACATTGTCTTATTGAGGCTCCGAATTCACTTCTTGATCAATGACAGGTGCAGAATCTTGCACATCGTCAAAAGTGATAGTAGGAATCGCAATCGATTCCTCCTCAAAAGACAATGTCATTGACTTTATTTCTCCCCCAAACTCAACATCCTCAAAAAAAATATTACACTTCTCGTCTATTTTTTTTTTGTGTTTAGTACCACGTGGTTCCATATGCAAGATTTCTTTATAGGACGCAATAGTATCAAGTGATAATAGCATGTCACGAACATTTAAAAAATAAAAATAATACCAACATTATTTTGAATTTAAAGATAGATCAAACTTTATTGTTCCCAAATGAACAATGATAAATAAGATTGTCAAACAAGAAAACTGAAACTAAATTTCGTCTAAAAGACGGTACAATAAAAGCTTTAGATAAAATTGTCTATCAAATCCAATAATAACTAATATCCAAAATTTGTCCTATTGCATCCACTTTTATCGACTTGCCGTCTTCCACATAGATGTGTCTTTCACCATCAATTGGCTTTCAGTAGATCTAGCAACCCTACATAGAAACACTGATGTGAGTAGTTGTACCAAAATCTAATCACCATGTGTTTCTTAATATACTGAAGCTAAATTATACCAAATTAAGAAATGTACCTTTTTTACATGCCATGCGTGGTACTTTGTGCATTCTTTCTTTACGTGTCCCGGCTTGCCACAAAAGAAACAACCATTAGCCTCAGTTTGTTGTTTCTTTTGCAATGGACCCTTAGTAGCTTCTGTATTCTTTTGCTTAGTGCCCTTATACTTGTCTTTAGGGGTGGTAGCCAAATTGTCACTTTCAGTTTTATCTTGCTTCAATCTCTCTTCTTCTTGTACACAGTTCGAAATGAGCTCATTTATAGTCCATTTTTCTTTTTGACAGTTGTAACTGACCTTGAACTGATTGTACTGTGTAGGAAGTGAGAGCAATACCAAATAAACGAGCAAGTCATCCGACAAGTCGAGCTTAAGTGCCTTAAGTTTTGAAGCAATATGAGACATCTCCATGATGTACTCCCTTATGTTACCTTTGCCTTTATACTTCATGGTAATCAAGTACAACAAAAGTGTGCTTGTTTCCGCCTTATCATTCTTTGCAAATCGCTTCTCGATTTCAGTAAGGAATTGTTTGGCATTAGTAACCTCATCAGATACTGCACCCCTGAATGCCTCTGGAATACCGCGCTTTATGATCATTAGACTCATACGGTTTGAGCGTTCCCACTTTTCGAAGTTCGTTCTGTCACCAGATGAACTGTCATCCTTAGGAGTAGTGGGACGCTCAATCCTAAGTGCAAGGTCTAGATCCATGCAGCCGAGAACAATATATATGTTCTCTTTCCAGTCCTTGAAGTTTGTCCCGTTAAGCATTAGAATTGAGTTCAGATTAGCAGATATTGTAGCAACACTAGCTGAAAAGAGAACAAAAATAAATAAATAAATATGCTCTAATTAATAACCAAAGAATAAAAGATAGTCAAACAAATTCAAATAATTGTGAACCCCATCTCAAGATACCTAGTGCATCATTAATATCAAGTCTTTGGACAGTGATATTAACTACAAGTGGTACTCTTGGTGTAGTGATCAAATGTTGACAATAATTCATGTCAAATAATAAGCCTATCTTTGGATCGGATTATTATTCACATATAAACCGTATAATTGTCACACATTTATCACTACAAGTATGTGTGCAATTCGGCCAAGTATTAACCTTCCTTTGGGCCGGCTAATACCCGCATGAATATACACACACAAACATCCGACATCCCTTATAGACTATCTACGCAAGAGAGGTCACTTTGGCGACATCTTGTTTCAATGAGTCTACTTAGAATATTGGACAACTATTGCTAGTCATAAAAGGCACCCAAAAAAATTGAATGTTGACTAAATTTTACAAAACTGAATCATGTCCAAAACTTTATATACATGCATATTCATAAGATTATTACTCAAATAAAGTAATCAAAAGCATAATCATAAATTTTAATTTGGCAAAATTGGATATTATCATTATAACAAAATTCATGAAATAATCTATGGAGGATATGCATCCAAAGATAATATCAAATAATGCATACGGATTACTTTAAATAGAATAATCTATAGAAGGTCAAATATATGCATTAACAGATTATATCAAATAATCTATAAGGATTATTTTAAATAAAATAATCTACTGAAGACGAAATCCTAATTTTAATTTGAAAAACAATCATACATCTTAAAAAATATCTCCTTTAATTATTTAATAATTCCAACACTTTCTACCAAAAGAAAATATTAGAAAGAGAATAAAGCGATAAATATGGAGAAATCAATACTTCATTAACAACTGCAGTATCAGAATCCACCAAAAATTCAAACTTTTTCCAGTTATCCTATCCTTCCTCAAGATTTCCGTTCCCGAGCTAAAAAGAATCACCAGTATCTACCAAAAGGAAAATGTCAAATCCCTAATTTATTTGAAATAGGTTGACTTTTTTTTTGGAAAATTTAAATTTGGGTATTATTAAAATTTTATTTTTGAGGGTGAATTTTTATTCATATTATTATTCTTGCTACTATTGTTACTATTATTTTTATTATCATTACCATAATTATTATTATTATTATTATTATTATTATTATTATTATTATTATTATTATTATTATTATTTTTGTTTCTCTTTTTCCTATATCTAACCCTTCCCCCCCTCACAGCTCATCTCTCTCTCTCTCGACATCTCTCTCCCTCTCTCAAAACTTCTCTCTCTCGATCTCTCTCTCCCTCTCTCGGACTCTCTCCCTCTCTATATCTCTCCCTCTCTCACTCTCCTCTTCCTATTCCTCTCCATCTCTCTCCTTCACTCTTCCTCTTCTCCTCCTTCCCTTCCTCACTATTGCTACTGCTGCTACTGTTACTGCGCTGTTGCTGCTGCTGTCGGACTTCCCGTCGCCGTCGCCCGCCTGTTGCCGCCGCCGCCCGTCTGTGCCGCCGTCGCCCACCTGCGCCGCCGCTCGCCTGCCGCCGGCCACCCCCTCTCCGGCCGACCACCTCTTCACCCTCCTCTCCTTCCTCCATCACCACTTCCCACACCACCATCTTAATCTCCATCTCCACCATTATCACCACCACCACCATCTTCAAAATAGAAAACCCTAATCCCTTCAAAAAAAAGAGGAGGAAGAAGAAGAAGAAGGGGGAAGAAGAAAAAGCTCAAAAAAGAAATTGGAAGAAGAAGAAGGCTCAAAACCCTAATTCCAATCCCAAATCAGTTTCCTCAAGGCAAGTTCTCTTCCTCTTCCTCTTTCCTACTTCAATTTGTTCAATTTTGTCAAGTTGTATGATCCATTCGAATTAAATGATTTTACTATATATTAGTGTTGAATTATATAGATTTCACGGAGTAATATCATGGACACGCGAATCGGATATGATTCTGACACGTGAACACGGTTAGTTAGGGGTTGTAGCATGGACACACGAATCGGATACAGTTCAGACATATTGACACGGGTGTATGTGCATTTATATAGTTTAGATAAATATATATTTGAATTCCATCCTTTCTTCCTATTTCAAGTCAAGAAATTTTGTTAAAAAAAAAACTCGATTATAGGTTATAGGCTATGGTAGATATAAATTAAATATAACATAGATATATGATTTTGATTAAATATAGACACTCGGACACGACTGCAGAACATGGAATCGATACGGCTCGGTTTCGTAATTATATGTATATATTAAAATGGTGTGGGATTAGTGAATCATGGTTATTCAACCTTTAATTCTGATCTTTTATAAATTATAGGGTTATTTATATGCCAAAATTTTTGAACACATATTCAGGACACAATATGGACACATCAACATAAGAATATGATTTATGGTTAGGCCTTTTCTTTGTTTAATATTCAAGTTAAATTAGTTTAAATTTTGGATATTATGGATTTATGTATACATATGTATGCGTGGTACGACACAGACACCCGAACTATGATTCGGTATGACTTGCCAATATGATTTTGACATAATAACTCTTGAGTTTTAAATATATGATATGTTGATCCTAGACTTGATATGTATTCGGATATAAATAGAGATTTGAATGTTATGGGTAAATATTATGATATATGTAAGCAATTATGAAATTGTGAAATGGCTAATTATGTTCATCATTCAGGGTATAATGATACATGTGTGTTATATTTAGTAAGATTCAAATTTAAGATAGTTGGACAAATTACTAGATTCAATATGGTATAGTTTAAAATTCCACTAATCGATTTTGAATTTATATTGATAATGGCTTTCCAAAATTATTTGGGCATAGATGGCTAATACAATATATTTTGTTTTGAAACACTAAAGTAGGAATGTATAAATGCCCTTAGAAATTATTTTTATGCATAATTGGGAATATAAGTTATGAAAATCCCTCTAATTATTGTTTAATTATAAATTATGAAATCTTGGTAGCGTTTAAACCAATTTGAGATATCTAAAATTTTGAAATTTTGATTTTTAGTAAATTCTCAAATTTTGATAGACATTGGCAAAGGAATTAAAATTTGTTATACTTAGGCACTGGAATTATTATTTGTGACGTATCACGGATAAGTGTATATGCATTGGACACAAATAAAGGAACCGATTGTGGACATGAACTATCTGGACTTGAAATTTTCATGAACAAAATAAACACACATGGACATATGGGACTCTCCAAGGGTACGTCTGACATACACAGAACTGAACAACTGGACCGCACGCCGGGAAGGTAAAAGTACCAGGACCCTATATTTCTCTACTTACTAATAAGTACTCAATTTTGCGTGTTTATAGTTAGAAATAAGTTCGCTTCTACATTTTCCTGCTTCATGCACAAGAATTAAAATATTGATATGGAAGAATTTTGTTTGATTTGATTTCCTTTTTCATACTAACTAATGATAATATATATATATATACATATATATATATATATATATATATATATATATATATATATGTATAAAGCCTATTAACTAGTATAATTTGGGTAAACATTAGAGTATTGCTCTATTCTGATAAACTGTAAAACAATTCAATCCGATTAATTGCTAAAGGAAAGGTAACCGTTGCTTGCTCAGGTAAAAGTCTCAAGTTCCTTTTGTTCTTTTATAACTGTATGATCCGGTGTTGAGAGTTGCTCCACCGAAGGGGTCGGCGAGCCTATTTATTTACCTGCGTGGTTCCGGTGTTGAGAGTTGCTCCACCGAAGGGGTCGGCGAGCCCAGAATTTACTTTTTATCATATATATGTTTCTTGAAAATTTTTGGGGTTCCTGAATACAAAGGAGACTCTGCCAAAATTTTTGGAAAATTTAGAAGATAGACAAATTTCTATCTTTCGGAAATTTTAGAAAATTTCTTATCTAGGAAGCATTGGGCGGGGAGAACAACTGAATATCCCTAGATATCCCGTAGCATAAATAACAAAAGCTGATCAGTATTTTGAAAATCTCGTAAATCAGTACATCTATTTTCAAATAGAGTGTACTAGCCCAAGGGAGGCTCGAAAATCTTGAAAATTAATGCATCTATTTTGACAGTAACATCAAATAGATGGTTTTAGCCCAAGGGAGGCTCGGAAATCACAGCCTGATCCCAGGTCAACGGGATTGTTACGGGAAATATTTAGAGAATTATTCAGAGTATTGTTCTTAAAACTGCATTGCATTAAATTCTATTTTTACTTCGGAACCAACTCTGTCTATTATGGGTAGACAGCTTTTCTGGTTGCTCAAGGGAAGCAAATCCTACTAAAAGCTCAAGGGAAGCTCGAAAATCTTACTATTCATGGAGTAGGACGATGTTTACATTCTTTGATTTACTAAAGCAAAGATATATATATATATATATATATATATATATATATATATATATATATATATATATATATATAGTAGTGCAAGTTGGCATATCCCTGTCTTTTCTCAAAGAAAGAATTACATATTTCATTATTTTGCTTAACTTTCACCGTTCTTGGCCGAGGACTTGCTTGTCGTTTTCTAAACGACCTAGTATTTGTTCACTAGGGGAAGAAGAAGAAGACGCCTCCGCCGAAGTATCACCACACTACAACGAGGAATAAATTGCCGGACTACCTACAGTTATGACCAGCACTATCGTAGTTATCTTGTAAATTACTTTTGTAATAAGCTTGTAGAAGCATTGTTGGAAAAGTTCCCTGTATAATAGCTATACTATATTTAATACCATGTAAACTCCTTGTATTTTCCATTCTTACTGATAATTACGGGCGACAATCGCGATTTTCGGCGCGTAGCCTGGGGATGTGTTATGACGTCACCATTCCATCCGGAAAGTGGGACGTGACATGTCTTTAAGTGGTGGCCCATGCAGGTCAGCAAAGAATGGAAAATCTAGGATAAGATGCAGGTTGGACATTGCATAGAGGAAATAGGATAGGATGCAGGTCTGACAACCCAAGGATAGGATATAGGCCAAGTTCTAAGGAAACCTATGCAAGCTAAGATATGATGTTGGTCAAGATTTTGGGGAGACCCTATAGGCTCAGGTATAAACCTTAAGATATGTTTTAGGAAATATCCAAGAGATACCAAATAGAATCGTCTATGTTAGACTGTATTTTATAGTGTCTAATAAAATTTCTATAGTAAGTATATATAATCAGGTGTCCTTACCTAGGTCATGGGTAGTATAAGGATAGACATAATCATTCTAGGCCTATTAAGTCAGGGAGAGTAGGACAAATATTCTCGTCTGAGCTGGTAAAAGGCTCTTTAAGAATCTTGGACTTGGTATCTCTAGTAAACCCGGAGTCAAATATTTTTGAACCATTACATAGTTAGAAATGGTTAAGGGGTAAGTATGGATATGAATTTATTTTGAATGATTATTGGGTAGGAAAGAACTAGCAATAACCTGTCTAGGGTTTTGCCTAATAGTTATTGTATAAAGTATTATATACATATTATATTAAGAATCTAATTCCTTATTCCTTACTCCCTCTAAACTTCTATCGATACCTAAGTCCTAAGTCCTGACTCGTTCTCCTTTATCTGTTGAATTTTCTGTGGTCTGGTTATTTCGCAAACCCAATCTACTTCAAAATTTTTAATTTTGTTGCTTCACTTAACATTCACTAAATGGAAATCTAGAATTGTATCCTCAATCTTTTCTTCCATTTACATCTTTTCTTGGCATCCCTATTTCAGGAATTGCCTCTATCTAATATCCATTGTAATTTACTCTTTTGATATATTTTTCTTTTCTGTGAAGTGAATGCTTTGATTGGATTTTGTGTAAATGATATTTATGTGAATGAATACTTGTTGTGTCTTGACACCTAAAATTTTCTAATGAACCGTGAAATGAGAAGTTGTTGCAGCCATTCGGACTGGCCATCTAAATTGGCGAGGCACATATTCTCGAAACATGATTCAGGAATTCGATAAAATTTTCGAGGATCAAGACATAATCTTTCATAATGAATTTTTTTTTTGAACTTGATATTCAAATTTTGATTTCATTTTACCTTGATTGAAATTTGAAAAACGTCATTTAAAATGACATATAGTGCTTTTGATAATATAGATATATGAGTTTATTTTATGTTATAATATTATCTATTAGTTTGATACCAAGATAAAATAACGTTGATGATATTTTGAGAACTTGAAATTAAGATTGCTTTTTGAATATATTTTGGATTACGAAGAATATCATGATCTATAAAGCTACTTCACAATCATGATTCCTACTCATTCTATGGATATCATTGACGTGGTAGCAAAAAACTGCAGCCATGAAATTTGAAAAGTGAAATAGTATCTTTGTTGCAGCCATATGCGCAATGGCGAGGCAAAAGATCACTATATCACGCCAGAAAATGAGAATAAGAATTATGATTTTGAATTCAAAGATCATACATGTTTATGGTTTGAAACAACATGGTATCTGACCAATTCTATTTGGTTTTATGGAATTTCAAGAATCTTGATGATTTCTATTAATTTTTGGATTGTTCTTATCTTCGTGAAGCTTTTGACAACTATATTTCAAGATATTCTGTTTAATAATTTAATAAATTACTACTTCGCCTCTGTAAGGTGGGTAGAATATTTGTTTTCCTTGTGATCGTTTTTGAAAAGCTTATCTTTAAATTTAAATTTCGAGGACGAAATTTTTGCAAGGTAGGTAGGATGTCAAATCCCTAATTTATTTGAAATAGGTTGACTTTTTTTTTTGGAAAATTTAAATTTGGGTATTATTAAAATTTTATTTTTGAGGGTAAATTTTTATTCATATTATTATCCTTGCTACTATTGTTACTATTATTTTTATTATCATTATCATTATTATTATTATTATTATTATTATTATTATTATTATTATTATTATTATTATTATTATTATTATTATTATTATTATTTTTCTTTCTCTTTTTTCTATATCTAACCCTTCCCCCCCCTCACAGCTCATGTCTCTCACTCTCTCCCGACATCTCTCTCCCTCTCTCGAAACTTCTCTCTCTCCTCGATCTCTCTCTCCCTCTCTCGGACTCTCTCCCTCTCTATATCTCTCCCTCTCTCACTCTCCTCTTCCTATTCCTCTCCATCTCTCTCCTTCACTCTTCCTCTTCTCCTCATTCCTTTCCTCACTATTGCTACTGCTGCTACTGTTACTGCGCTTTGCTGCTGCCGCCGGACTTTCCGCCGCCGCCGCCCGCCTGCACCGTCGCCCGCCTGCCGTCGGCCACCCCCTCTCCGGCCGACCACCTCTTCACCCTCCTCTCCTTCCTCCATCACCACTTCCCACACCACCATCTTCATCTCCATCTCCACCATCATCACCACCACCACCATCTTCAAAATAGAAAACCCTAATCCCTTCAAAAAAAAGAAGAGGAGGAAGAAGAAGAAGAAGGGAGAAGAAGAAGAAGCTCGAAGAAGAAATTGGAAGAAGAAGGCTCAAAACCCTAATTCTGATCCCAAATCAGTTTCCTCAAGGCAAGTCCTCTTCCTCTTCCTCTTCCCTACTTCAATTTGTTCAATTTTGTCAAGTTGTATGATCCATTCGAATTAAATGATTTTACTATATATTAGTGTTGAATTATATAGATTTCACGGAGTAATATCATGGACACGCGAATCGGATATGATTCTGACACGTGAACACGGTTAGTTAGGGGTTGTAGCATGGACACATGAATCGGATACGGTTCAGACATATTGACACGGGTGTATGTGCATTTATATATTTTAGATAAATATATATTTGAATTCCATCCTTTCTTCCTATTTCAAGTCAAGAAATTTTGTTAAAAAAAAAACTCTATTATAGGTTATAGGCTATGGTAGATATAAATTAAATATAACATAGATATATGATTTTGATTAAATATAGACACTCGGACACGACCGCAGAACACAGAATCGATACGGCTCGGTTTCGTAATTATATGTATATATTAAAATGGTGTGGGATTAGTGAATCATGGTTATTCAACCTTTAATTCTGATCTTTTATAAATTATAGGGTTATTTATATGCCAAAATTTTTGAACACATATTCAGGACACAATATGGACACATCAACACAAGAATATGATTTATGGTTAGGCCTTTTCTTTGTTTAATATTCAAGTTAAATTAGTTTAAATTTTGGATATTATGGATTTATGTATACATACGTATGCGTGGTACGACACAGACATCCGAACTATGATTCGGCATGACTTGCCAATATGATTTTGACATAATAACTCTTGAGTTTTAAATATAAGATATGTTGATCCTAGACTTGATATGTATTCGGATATAAATAGAGATTTGAATGTTATGGGTAAATATTATGATATATGTAAGCAATTATGAAATTGTAAAATGGCTAATTATGTTCATCATTCAGGGTATAATGATACATGTGTGTTATATTTAGTAAGATTCAAATTTAAGATAGTAGGACAAATTACTAGATTCAATATGGTATAGTTTAAAATTCCACTAATCGATTTTGAATTTATATTGATAATGGCTTTCCAAAATTATTTGGGCATAGATGGCTAATACAATATATTTTGTTTTGAAA
Source organism: Iris pallida (assembly GCA_029216955.1). Lineage (NCBI taxonomy): Eukaryota > Viridiplantae > Streptophyta > Magnoliopsida > Asparagales > Iridaceae > Iris > Iris pallida. The sequence goes on from JANAVB010020797.1 coordinate 5,337,047, forward strand.
CACTAAAGTAGGAATGTATAAACGCCTTTAGAAATTATTTTTATGCATAATTGGGAATATAAGTTATAAAAATCCCTCTAATTATTGTTTAATTACAAATTCTGAAATCTTGGTAGCGTTTAAACCAATTTGAGATATCTAAAATTTTGAAATTTTGATTTCTAGTAAATTCTCAAATTTTGATAGACATAGGCAAAGGAATTAAAATTTGTTATACCTAGGCACTGAAATTATTATTTGTGACGTATCACGGATAAGTGTATATGCATTGGACACAAATAAAGGAACCGATTGTGGACATGAACTATCTGGACTTGAAATTTTCATGAACAAAATAAACACACATGAACATATGGGACTCTCCAAGGGTAAGTCTGACATACACATTGGAACTGAACAACTGGACCGCACGCCGGGAAGGTAAAAGTACCAGGACCCTATATTTCTCTACTTACTAATAAGTACTCAATTTTGCGTGTTCATAGTTAGAAATAAGTTCGCTTCTACATTTTCCTGCTTCATGCACAAGAATTAAAATATTGATATGGAAGAATTTTGTTTGATTTGATTTCCTTTTTCATACTAACTACATGATAATATATATATATATATATATATATATATATATATATATATATGTATGTATGTATAACGCCTATTAACTAGTATAATTTGGGTAAACATTAGAGTATTGCTCTATTCTGATAAACTGCGAAACAATTTAACCCGATTAATTGCTAAAAGAAAGGTAACCATTGCTTGCTCAGGTAAAAGTCTCAAGTTCCTTTTGTTCTTTTATAACTGCATGATCCGGTGTTGAGAGTTGCTCCACCGAAGGGGTCGACGAGCCCATTTATTTACCTGCGTGGTTCCGGTGTTGAGAGTTGCTCCACCGAAGGGGTCGGCGAGCCCAGAATTTACTTTTTATCATATATATGTTTCTTGAAAATTTTCGGGGTTTCTGAATACAAAGGAGACTCTGCCGAAATTTTTGGAAAATTTAGAAGATAGACAAATTTCTGTCTTTCGAAAATTTTAGAAAATTTCTTATCTAGGAAGCATTGGACGGGGAGAACAACTGAATATCCCTAGATATCCCGTAGCATAAATAACAAAAGCTGATCAGTATTTCGGAAATCTCGTAAATCAGTACATCTATTTTCAAATAGAGTGTACTAGCCCAAGGGAGGCTCGGAAATCTCGAAATTCAATGCATCTATTTTGACAGTAACATCAAATAGATGGTTTTAGCCCAAGGGAGGCTCGGAAATCACAGCCTGATCCCAGGTCAACGGGATTGTTATGGGAAATATTTAGAGGATTATTCAGAGTATTGTTCTTAAAACTGCATTGCATTAAATTCCATTTTTACTTCGGAACCAACTCTGTCTATTATGGGTAGACAGCTTTTCTGGTTGCTCAAGGGAAGCAAATTCTACTAAAAGCTCAAGAGAAGCTCGAAAATCTTACTATTCATGGAGTAGGACGATGTTTACATTCTTTGATTTACTAAAGCAAAGATATATATATATATATATATATATATATATATATATATATATATATATATATATATATATATATATATATAGTAGTGCAAGTCGGCATATCCATGTCTTTTCTCAAAGGAAGAATTACATATTTCATTATTTTGCTTAACTTTCACCGTTCTTGGCCGAGGACTTGCTTGTCGTTTTCTAAACGACCTAGTATTTGTTCACTAGGTGAAGAAGAAGAAGACGCCTCCGCCGAAGTATCGCCACACTACAACGAGGAATAAATTGCCGGACTACCTACAGTTATGACCAGCACTATCGTAGTTATCTTGTAAATTACTTTTGTAATAAGCTTGTAGAAGCATTGTTGGAAAAGTTCCCTGTATAATAGCTATACTATATTTAATACCATGTAAACTCCTTGTATTTTTTATTCTTGCTGATAATTACGGACGACAATCGCAATTTTTGGCGCGTAGCCTGGGGATGTGTTATGACGTCACCATTCCATCCGGGAAGCGGGACGTGACAGAAAACACCCAAAGCTACAAACTTTATATGATCTCATGGAAGAATCATAGATTTTATCAAAGGAAAACACCAAAAGCAACAGACTTTATATGATCTCATGGAAGAATCATAGATTTTATCAAACGAAAACAACCAAAGCTACAAACTTTACATCTTTTTCTGGGAAAAAAATTATTGGTTTTTATCAAAGGAGAACACCCAAAGCTACAAACTTTATTTCTTTCTGGAAGAATCATAGGCATTTTTATCAAATGGGTCATCGAATAAGCTTATAATAACATAAATTATAGAAATAAGCGGATAGCAAAATATTCTCTTTAAATTAAATTAGACCGAACGATCTAGGGTTCTGAATAAAAAAAATAATAATAAATTCTAAAACTTCGATCTCATAAATCAAACAGGTAGGCTCTGATACCACTTGTTAGAAATTTGTTGTGCCCTGTCGATTCATGAGATGAAGAACATAAATTAAATTGATTGCGGAAGCGTACCTGAATCCATTGTCTTTGCTTGACGGATCTTGAAGCAGACGTTTTTCTTTGTGGGATTTGATCTTCCAACCCACTACGGCCCTTAATAATAAAGATTAAATCTTTATTCCTCTCTTTGTTGATGGGGATACAGAAGAGAATATAGAAACTCTCTCTTTGGTGGCCGTATGAGTTGGGGACCATAACCCTAATGAATACACATATATATAGATATGTGTGTTGTGATATTTCTAATTTGGCCCCTCATCAAATTAGAATTATCTCCGGTATCTATACATTAATTCTATGACAATTATACCCTTAAGCCAATTTCCATATAGACCAATTTAATTTGGCTTAATTATTTAGATAGCCCAAACACAATTAATTTTACAAGTGTGGCCCCATAATTATTGAATAATTTCAACACTGCCCTCCTCCCCACCCTCGATCGCTCCGGCTTCCCCGCAACACGCTCCACCCTTGCTCTGGCGTGTGTGCACAACGGGGGCACGGTCGGAGTGAGCCAAATAGCATGAATTTCAGCCATGTAAGAATTATAGAAAATTTGTTGGATGTTTCGAACATATATTTCAATTATTTTTCTCTATCATTTATTTATTTATTTTTAAAATCAAAATTGGTTGGAACTATGGCTCTAATTGAGCCTTACTCTTGAATTAAAAAAAAAAGAGACCAAAATCACACCTAACCGGCTTTGGCTCGGGACCCCGTGTCCCAAAGACATCTAGCCGATTTTGTAGGATTCGATCCCATGACCTCCCCCAACGTGCCAATGTACTTACACACTAGGCTACAAGGCCATTGGCCCTTACTCTTGAACTTGTATATTCATCAAACATGGAAAGAAACACTTTCCATTCTTACAGATTGTATTATTGCAAGTGATACTAGTGGAGACTCTCTGGATTCTTTTGAGCAACTTCCAATTCATCAAACAGGGAAAACAAACAAACAAATTAACTTATTTTAAGTCGCAAAATAACTGTAAACATATACTTAATTTGTCGGTTTGATCCAACAGTTATTGGTCATGTTATTATGATGTGTCTTTACGTACACATCGATCCTTCCTTTCGGCTCCTCTCTTTCTCAATGTCTTGCTTCTTAGCGAACAATATGATGTATTTTATAATATCCATTTAGAAAACAAGTATTTGTCTAGGGGAGGTACGTCTGCCGTTAGTCTAATTTGGCATTCACTTGTCTTTTGCTATTTCCTATTAGCTTCTTCACACAACAGGAATTTCTGTCCAGCCACTTTAATTACTTCAAACTAAACGTCGTCAACTATCTTATTATTTGCAGGTGACATTCTTTATATATATATATATATATATATATATATATATATATATATTATATATATATATATAATATATATATATATATATATATATTTTTTTTTTTTTTTATATATACGTTTTGTGTTGGCATTCCAGGCTCTCTTTCTTTTTTTCTTTTTTTTTCTTCCTTTTCAGGATCTATTTGAAAGAAAATCCATTATTTTCGGTTGTGAATATCTGAATAGGTCCACAAACGGTCTCCCTATATATCTTTGCTTTGGAGCAAAACAATTAGGTTCTGTTAACCGGAATATTATATTCTTTATATGAGAGATTTTTCAATTGAGAAGATCCATTGACTTGAAACGAAGAGAAAGATACATTTTCTTTAGTTATTTAGTTGAACCAATGGTTCGTTATTGTTAGGGCTGATCCGAAAAATTGGCTTGCTCTATCAGAAGCTAATTTTGGTTGCCCCTTAACTTTTAACCCTAGCAGAGCGGAGTTGTCCAAGTCCCAAGTTTTGTTTGGCTTACCCCAGGGCCGGTCCTGGTTATGTTGAAAATATTTGCCTTTATCTTCAAAATTCTGTAAACAAAAATAAATAAAATTAAAGTTACCGGCCTCCGGGGAATTGCGCACGAAGCACTGCCCTAAGAGTTGATTCAGGTCTATGTGCAGACTTTGTCCGAATGCTCCTAGTGGTAAAACCTCCGCTCTACCGGTATCCCGTCATCGCACACGACTCGGGGAGATTGACCCGAACTTAGCTTTTGCCCAAAAGATAGAAAGAATTAGAATGGATGTGGATGATTGAAAATGGAATGAATTTTGTAGGAGGAATAGACATAATTTTTAGAGGGTGGAACCTTTTTTCTCCTTTTCAACAACATAAAGGAGACATGTATATATAGGAATCATGTCCCAAAACAATATATTAATGGTCTTTCAATAGGATTCAATAGGAATAAAGATGTGATAATGGGTACTAATGTGACCGTTTTAGGGGTTAAAGAAATGATTCATGATAGGACTTTAATGTGAATAAAGGGGATAATAATATGGAGAAAAAATGAAAGGATTTCTCGTGATGCATCAGGAATAGAAAACATGGAATTAGAATAGGTGTTATGAACCTTGCACTTTACCAATGATATGCAAAAGCAACAAAAATAAAATAAAATAAAATAAAGCAGCATGAGTTTATCACTCCACGTGCCTTATTATATGTTACATAATAAAAAATTACATATGTTAAAGCATGTGCTAATCAATAATTTGCTCTATATGTTAGCATAATTATTAGCAACCAAAATTGTGCACATATAATAATCTAAATAAAATTGTTAAGCAATATACATAATTAAATTAGATGCTACACAATATATATATATATATATATATATATATATATATATATATATATATATATATATATATATATATATATATATATATATATATATATATATATATATATATACATACATTATCTAGGTAATAGTTCTAATCTATTTGAGAACTATTAAAATATTCTATAGAGCAAAGTTAGGCATATGAATTTAGATTTTACCAAAAAAAAATCTTTGTTCTGCCAAATGCCTTTGCAAACGCATATACTATTTATAGAGATAAAAAATTCTATTTGTTGTAATTGCAAATAGCAATTTTGAACAAAGTAGCTTATCATCAAAAATAATTCATTGATGCATGCTACATATTATTACCAATAAATTTGAAATAGTGGAAATGCTAAATGCTACTGAGTTGGAATTGACAATATTCTCAAGATGTTACTATTGGCTCAAGTTATTGCAATGAATTTGAAAGTGAATTTTATTCATCCATACATGTTGTATATTATTTCTAATTGGAATAGAACAACAAATTCGTTCTGTGCTAACAAGTATAAGGATGATTGGAATATTTTGTGCTAACATAATGAACAAAATGAAGAACTATTCTAGATGATGTGGAACATAATTTCCAACATCTATTTACAAATATTATGAACGAAATCGAAAATTCACTAGGGATTAGTTATAACTCAAACCACTACGGACTAAAGGAGTAAAGAACTTGAGTTATTGTCAAGGCATAAATATTCTTAAAATCATTCATCATATTCATATATCAAAAGACATGAAACATCCTATTAATCAAACTTGAAAGTTATAAACCATAACCTAGATAAAATCATGACTACTCATAATTTGACCAAAATAAACCAACTAAGTTCTAAGAATCCAACTGGACCCAATCTTTTATTGAACTCAGGGTGTACAAACTGGTGCAATAGTCAGCCTTACCAGAAATAATAAAATGAAAGAAATCGTATATTTGCCATAAGCAAGTATAATTATTGGATTCATAAAGTTGTATAATTAATGTGAAAAATAACAACATCTAAGTGATAAAATTGCACTAATTAAAAATATAATCCAAATAGTGTGATGTCATTGCATGATCACAAATATATTGAACATGTATAAGATTTTCTATCATATCAATTTTAAACTACCATATAGTTTGATAATCGTATATGAATTGAATTTAGTGTTTTACTCACAAGTTGCCATAAAAAAAAATTATGAATCATATGTAACACTGTATCCGGACTCTATTCTATCCGAAAACAAAATCGGTTGGGAGTGACAATCACATCTTCTTCTTCCACAAACTTTTGCTTATGCATAATAAAAGTAAGACATGTATAGTTTGCTTTATACATGTGGAGAACCATGAAAGTGCATTACATAGGAGGAGCAATTTATTCTTGGAAAAACAAATAGAACTTCTAATGGTTACTATAGAAGAGCAGTAGATATCCTGCACCTTCAATAATGTTAATACTTGAAACTAAACAACATGCTCTCTTAACCACATATCCATAATGCAAAAATAAAGAACGAAAAGTGAAAAACAACATAAATTATTATTTCCAAATGGGTCAAAACTGTTCTGTTAAGTATTTCTTTTTCTACTCTCGTCTCAAGTCAACATGGCTTGTTCAGTTGTTTGATTAGCAATAAGGAATGTTCTTAGAAAAAATCAACGAACAGATGTGACAAGATTGAATCAACTTGTTAAAAACATTATGTTAAAGAATTACATCAACATAACAGACTAATCTTTAGAAAGAATTAATAATATTAAAAAATAATTATAAAGTAACAATAGCACATAATACTTTCAACCCATGGCTACAATAATGGTATCTAATATCCCACCACATTTGTTCCATGAAGAGAAATAGAAAACTTCATCCGTCCCAAGAGTATAGAAACTTTTGATTTACTAATGAAACAAAAGATAAAGAGAATTACTATTCATCCCTTTGCGGACGTTAGAACAACATGTATCAATTCTTTCACTTAGAACAATATTTAAACATAATGTCTTGTAAGACAGGAAATAAAAATTGTAAATGGTTAAACTAACATATATAAAATGATAATCAACTCTTAGATTGTTGGAAATATTTGCCTTTATCTTCAAAATTCTGTAAACAAAAATAAACAAAATTAAAGTTACCGGCCTCCGGGGAAGTCGCGCACGAAGCACTGCCCTAAGAGTTGATTCGGGTCTATGTGCAGACTTTGTCCGAATGCTCCTAGTGGTAAAACCCCCGCTCTACCGGTATCCCGTCATCGCACACGACTCGGGGAGATTGACCCGAACTTAGCTTTTGCCCAGAAGATAGAAAGAATTAGAATGGAAGTGGATGATTGAAAATGGAATGAATTTTGTAGGAGGAATAGACATAATTTTTAGAGGATGGAAACCTTTTTTTCTCCTTTTCAACAACATAAAGGAGACATGTATATATAGGAATCATGTCCCAAAATAATATATCAATGGTCTTTCAATAGGATTCAATAGGAATAAAGGTGTGATAATGGGTACTAATGTGACCGTTTTAGGGGTTAAAGAAATGATTCATGATAGGACTTTAATGTGAATAAAGGGGATAATAATATGGAGAAAAATTAATTTTTTTCACCAATTATTACAACAGGTTATAGTACCAGCAATAACAATTTCATCAAACATGTGTGTTTTTTATTTTTCGATAGATTTATATGATTTCATTAATAAAAATTATTTGATGTAGTAAGTAATAGGTTATGTTGTTCATCGTTAAAGAATTCTTATTTAGGCAATGATAATATCATCCATACATAGTGTTTTGATCTAAGATTTAAATTCTTCTATGCTTAATTCTGCATTAGCATATTGTTCCATGGAAGGAAGGTTGTATATTTCTTCGAAGAATGTAAATTTTATTCTAGTCCGAAGGCCTACATACACAGTCCAAAGGCCGTACACCGACTCTAGGAGGAAGGTTATATATTTTTTGAAGAAGGGTAAATTTATTCTGTCTCGAAGACCTACATAGACGGCCCAAACGTCCCGTACCCGATCTAGGCCGCATCGCACCCACCACACTTAATTTGTCGACAAGGGAATTAAAATGCCTCCTTCGTTACTCGGATCCGCAATTCTCCCTCCTTAAAAAAAATATATATGGGGTGGATCAAAGATACGCCCTCGGAGCCCCGCGGGAGCCTGCCCCCCCTCTCCTCCTGCACAGTTGGATCGAACAGGCCATGTGGGGTCGACGCGCGCGCCCGCTCGATCTAGTGGGCGATAGGTGTAATGCCTTGTCCCGCTCAATCAATCAGAGGAATCAAAATGCCGACGACATTCAGACTTAGCCATGCAACGACTGCTCGAAGACCCGCTCGGTCGAGGTGATTCCTCGCTCAAGTGGGTGGCTTCAGTGAACTTGCCTCAGCTTGGCCTTCGCAATAATAAAATGAAAGTTTTCAACTACACATGTAGGCTTGATAATAAAAGAGACGCATCCACATAGCTAAGGAAATAATCCCAACTTGGGTCGATTGAGTTAAAACATGGAAAACATCCCACGGTCGACTTAGAAATGTTGCTCGATGACTTTCAAAATGACACTCGGTCCTTCGTCCCGTGGCTTGGAAGAAGGAAAGTCGATTTTTGCCACAAAGTTATGAATTAACCTAAGTCATAGGCGTCGCCCGCATCAATGCTTAATAAAGCATGCTCGGTCCCATCGTCCAAGGCTTAGCCTAGCCTCTGCTCGTCAAACGGGTTAAGTTGTGTTTCATGATTCGTGGCATAAGTTTAGGCACCCTAAGAACTTGGTTGTTCAAGTCGAACGCGTGCACGACACGTTTCTACAATACAAGGCTTTCCATAGCCCTTGCTCGTTCCACTGGTTAAGTTGTTGCATGATTAAGTTAGGTAAGAGTTTTGTTACGCTACCGAAGTCATAGCAAGCACTGTCCCATGTTTTCTGCGGTTGTCAAGTCGCATAGTCCCACGATCCCAAGACTTGTCATATAAAGTGTGACTTAAGCGATAGTGTCGCTTAGAAAACAAGTTGGTTTAAGGCACGAGCCACGGTAGGTTCAAGGGTAAGTATACCACGGTTAAAGAACACATGTTTGGTCCAATTTAAGCTGGAAGACTATGCAATAGTCATTCCTTGGGTTTTAAAGGATAAAAAGTTGACACGACTAGTTGTCGCTGAGATCGGTCCCGCTACTTGGGAGTCTCGATAGAAAGTTGAAAAGCACGGTCATGAATAAGGAAGGACAGGATAAATCGAGTTGAGTCTTGCATAGTCATTGGAAAACTTGTCGACAAGGATAATTTTGTTCCTCAGACGGTACCTGCGGCCACATGACCGGTCTGGCCTAGAAGGAACATGCCTGCTGGACCCTCAGATGGTGTGCGACCTGACCCGAGGGGTGCACCGTAGAGCAGGTAATACGGGAAATTCGGCGAGATCGTACTAATTCGTTGTATACGAATGTACCGTATTATCCATTTAAGGTCCAAAATAGCTTGATATTACTAGTGACCTTTCATATAGATGAGTTGGCGTGCTAAGCAAAAATCCGCATACACAAGTGTCAGTCGAATAAAAGAAAGTGCAAGCACGGCACAAATAGGATAAAGATGGTATGCACGATTGCGATACAAGTCTTAAGAAGCCTAAAATTTGGCTATAGAAAAGACGCGTGCTTCGGCACAAAATGTGGCGTTGAGTATTAAGTCATTGGCATAGAGTTGCATAAGTTAGAATTGAGTCATTTTGAGTTAAGTCAAGAAGGGCCGTAAGGCAAGTTTGGTTAAGTCATGCTAAGTTGCGAGGCACGACCTCGATGTTGAAGCACGGACCAAGTCAATGACACAAAACATGTTGCGTCCCAACGTATGGCACGAAAGGCAAGCACGAGTCGGTACATTTATGTTGCTAACACGAAGAATGGCCTTGAGGCACAACGATAATCAAGTTATCGGTGCAATGACACGGGGATAGTCTGAGACACAAATAGACCAAGTATCTTTGTCCTAAAATCGACCCTAAGGCAAGAATAGAAAGACAATCATAGGGAATTGTGTTACACAAAGTAAATTACGTGTTGGTTTTGTATGGGTGGAGGAGGAGGTCATACCACCAGTACAGTTGAGTACGGACACCTACACAGTATTTATGTGCAGGTAAAGGTAGAAGCTCGTTGGCGCGGAGCTCGCTTGGATGCGTCAAGGCACGGAGTTCCTTGGCGTTTCGAGGCGTGCGACTACTTGAAGTCAAAACTTATACGGGACATAATGTATAGACATCGCCTATCTAAAGCATCCGCCACTTGTAGTCTTGAAGCTTGTATTGAGAAGTGAGAGAGAGCAAAGTGACTTGTAGTATGAGAGAAAAGTGAGCCTGAGTGAATGTAATCTTTGTTACGTGCCTTTGTAATATTATGTTTCAAATATCAATAAAGACTTTGGATTTTGTTTCAATGCTTGTGTTGTCTTATACATTCAATGTTTCTGGTTGGGACTTCTGTACGACGATACCGTCGTAAGTCGCTGTAATCGGCCGTTATGGAACCTGCCTTGCTTGAGCGCAGCCTAGGCTCATGTGACATCACGTCTTAGCGAGGACGATCAGTCCTACGGGACTGGGGCGTGACATAATGGTATAAGAGCACGGCTTTACGTCCTTGAACTTTTGATTGAATTCTTTAACTCTGATGTTTCGCAAACTCTGATATTATTTTCGCAAATCGGTATCATTGGTGCGCTCTCTCTCAAATGTCCCACGGAATGTCCATACAATAAATCTAAATATTTTGAAAAGGCATTACGAAGAAAAAAATTGGTTGAATAAGTTAACTTTAAATAAGCACGGTTGGCTGAGATGGGCTGGACATATACACCAAAATTGTGTTGTCCTTAGAGAAGTCGAGTGCGAAATTCGAATTCGTATCGAAATGTGAATGAGTTTGACTTGATTCATAGAATACGAGATGACTATCGATAGGGGTGCCATAAGACGATGTTATCGTCAATGCAATATAGATGATTGTGCTTGGATTTTTGAGGAATGGCTCGAATGAAAATTCAAAATAATCAGTTATATATGATTCAAAACTTATTTTGAGGATTAATCGAATGACTTCATCCCTGAGTGGTGTATCGGATAGCCTCGAGGATGTTAATCGATTGAGGATGCGGGGTGCCAATGAGTCTATCAGCAAGTGTCGCTTGTATGCAAAGCCTTAGATGAGTATTGTTGAGTAAAATGTAATCTTGAAGTTTAATAAGTTGATTCAGACGAACTAGAAATGACATGTGCGGGATTATGATTGCGCAAGTATGAAATGTGGAAATAATTGAGCAGGCAATTTGAATGGAGAAAAAGTTAAGGTGTACAAACGGATAACTAGATCGAAGAAATTAATATGAATCGTATACAAAAAGTTAGCACGATCGGATGATAGCGTACACAAAAATGATTCGATTATTTGAGAATGACTCTAAGGATTGGAATAGATGTTGCTCGATGATTGAGTTTGCATGGATCAGTGCGTTTTGAAGAATATGTTGCTCGATAACTTAAGATAGTCGGATGAATACACATGATTTTGGTTGTGAACGAATTGAACATGTAGATAGTTCGAGGGATAATGATCGAATTTGACCTTGAATATTGAGGAGATTATCCAGTTCGGACGATAGCATCGGTTGTATGACTCGGAATTTGTTGCAAATGAAGATCGTCAGGTTACGTATATCATCGATGGTATTGAGGCATATCAAAGATCGATATGCGATAACTCGGGAGTATTCTTATTCGAGGAATGACGATCGTATAAAGTGTTATTATTTTGATGGATGCTATACTTAGAATTTTGATTGAAATGATTGCTTGGATGAAAATGATCATGTCTTAATTTCTTCGATGATAACCACAACATCAATAATCTTATCTTGCGCGAGCGCAACTCCAGCCTCGCACATGCGTCATGTCTGGTTTGGGGCGATCGTTCCGCGTGAGCGCTGACATGGTAATTCATGTCGCAGGAATGATCGAACTCGAAAGATCAGGGCGTAGCAATTTGGATTGCTTCGACTTGTGGTTTAATGCGAAGGTGAATTCGAGGATTGGTCGAACTTGTGATTGACGATTAAGTAAAAACTTGAGGATTGAGTAGATCCAATCTGCGTATCGAGAATGAATTAGTCTAGACTCAAAGCAAGAGTTACGTCCTAATGAGGATGATTATTTCACGAAAGAGTTGCATGGTAATTTCATGCCCACCGTGGATAATCAGACTCGCATGAGATTGATGCATGACATATTATTAAGCTAGACGACCTGGTGATCGAATACGTGAATTGTGATAAACGACTTAGAAAATATGGAATGAGAATTATGGTTTAGCGACAAATCGTATCGTAGCGTGTTTAACTTGGGAAGAATGGATAGGTGGATTTTATCGAACGTGTTCGAGGAGATAGACTATGCGAATTGTTTGTTGGACGAGTGTTATTGATATGTCGTGGAATCGGTTGAACAAAACTTATCATAGGATGGCTTTGCTGAATGACTCGGACCCCTTGGACTAAGTGTTGCGAGTGTAAATAGGAGGAATCTATCGAAGTTTAGAAATTGGAGTGATGCGATCTTGGATAGAAAACCCCGTATTATTAACTTTGGTTTAACCCTAGGATTAGGGTCAGTGTTGGTATTATTTTTGGGGAACTATGATTCCAATCCTGGCATTGACTTTAGCCTTGAGAGATGGACTAGCGGTTATGCGAGACGTCCATGTTTCGAGAGATAACATAGGCATGATTGATATGGAGGATTGATAGGATTGAAAAATGGTATGGATGGATAGAATGATTCAACTAGAGGAAAACCCCACTCACGAGGCTCGATTGAAATGCATATATTTTAGGGATGCCTGAATACGTGCACGATTCGACTTGAGTGAGAATGACGAATTCCCTATCATGAGGCTTGGCTAAAATGCATATATTTTGGGGACATCTGGAATATGTGCACGATCCAACCAAATGATACGTTGAATTCAAATGAGACTAAAGGAACGAAAGGGTATCGAGGATTTCAAAATCGTGTCTCAAGTAAAAGATTGATAGTAGTGCGATCGTTAGTTTGGAAATGAACTTGAATATTGATTGAGGCGAAGTGCGTGCGAGAGTCACTGGATGATGAGTCGAATTATAAGTCGATAAGTGTACTCAGTTAGTTTCAAGGAGGAAAGTTTTTCTGAGTGGTGTATAATGTAATGTCCCGTCCCGCTCAGTCAATCGGAGGAATCAAAATGCCGACGGCGTTCGGACTTAGCCATGCGATGGCTGCTCGAAGACCAGCACGGTCGTGTCACAACCCGTACCCTAGAGTAAGGGCACGAGACGTGGGTACGTCCATCCTACGCCACAGTATCGGCGGTAGAACGCTATCCTAGGTCACAACATCTAACAATATAATTCTAAGCAGTTTATACTCCCCGAATGGGGGTGACATAGCAGAATGTAAACTCAATCACAACTAAGGAAGAAGAAGCACGATATGATATAGAACTCAAAGAAATACAGATGATCAGAAGAGTCTAAGATAACATTACAGCAAACATCCAGAAATACAAGGTCTCAACTACAGAGTATGAAATAATATATACAACCCAGATCTCAAAGACAGAAATAAAGTCTAACTAAAACTAGTCTCAAGACAACATAAGTAAGATAAAGCCTAACTAAGCTAGTCTAGGCAGTAGGGGTAAAGTCATCAGCTAGAGCTGGGTCCTCCTGGGGGTCCAGCTAACAAGTGTCGTCTAGGGCTTCCCCGTAGAAGGTATCCACACAGGCCTCCTCCTCGTCCTCTGTAATATTTTCAACAGGTCCAGTCAGGACAGGAGCGAGCACAATATATCTCAACAGATCATAGCAGGTTAGAAAATATAAACATGCAGTAGAGTAAGATACATGAAACTGAAAGGAAGTACATAATGTAAAATAAGAGAACTGTATGTAAATAGCTACTGTATATAGAGAACTAATAGTGGCTAGTAATGTAGAGTACATGATAGCACATGTGAACAGGACAGATTAGTACAAGATCTACACTAAGGAGTTTCACATGATCTACACTATTATGGAATTGTTCACATGACTATTAGCACTCCCCCGTTTTCCCCAATCAATGCACAAGGATCTAAGCAGGTTATGTTATTATACATGATATCACATGAAGGCCCATGAAAGGGTGCACATGATAGTATACATGAGGGCTCCGTGAACATGAGAGTACATGATTCACAAGAGTGTACATGTATGGTGAAAGAACAGGAGTACATGATGAAAGTGAAACGTATATGACACAATGTACCCGATGCTCTCGAGGGGGATAACATCGCATGAAGAGATCCATATAGTACTAATCCGTGATAATGTCGTGACAACATCAAGTAAAGTAATCTAATGCAGGAATATAATTCTAACAAGTTATGAAATGATCAGAAAATGTACTCGCCTGATGTCTGAATGTCCAAAGTAAATACACTGTCCGAGGAGAGGTGTCTGGCTCCTATTTAGAACAGCACAAGTCACAACAAGTTTAAAATGATAACAAGATGCAATTCAATGCATTCTACATGAATCTAGGTCAATCTAAACCAAAGTCAACTCTTGGTCAACTCTGGTCAACCCTAGAAGTCAACTAGGTCAATTCTAGTCTAATTAAGTCAAACTAGGTCAAACGAGGTTAAACTTGGTCAAACTAGTCTAGGTTGGTCAAACCTAGGCTTAACAAGTTAATTCTAGGTCAACTAGCTAAATATCATACAAGTCTCCTATCCTAGTGATACACACAGGCCATAGGCCAAATACAAATAGGCTAATGACATCCCTACTACACATTCACATACACACTAGTAACCATTTACCCACAATATATATATATATAGGTAAATACACATACACATAGGTTAGGTAATATCTATATATATATATATATATATATATATATATATATATATATATATATATAGGGATAATATCGCATGAAGAGATCCATATAGTACTAATCCGTGATAATGTCGTGACAACATCAAGTAAAGTAATCTAATACAGGAATATAATTCTAACAAGTTATGAAATGATCAGAAAATGTACTCGCCTGATGTCTGAATGTCCAAAGTAAATACACTGTCCGAGGAGAGGTGTCTGGCTCCTATTTAGAACAGCACAAGTCACAACAAGTTTAAAATGATAACAAGATGCAATTCAATGCATTCTACATGAATCTAGGTCAATCTAAACCAAAGTCAACTCTTGGTCAACTCTGGTCAACCCTAGAAGTCAACTAGGTCAATTCTAGTCTAATTAAGTCAAACTAGGTCAAACGAGGTTAAACTTGGTCAAACTAGTCTAGGTTGGTCAAACCTAGGATTAACAAGTTAATTCTAGGTCAACTAGCTAAATATCATACAAGTCTCATATCCTAGTGATACACACAGGCCATAGGCCAAATACAAATAGGCTAATGACATCCCTACTACACATTCACATACACACTAGTAACCATTTACCCACAATATATATATATAGGTAAATACACATACACATAGGTTAGGTAATATATATATATATATATATATATATATATATATATATATATATATATATATACATATACAGGGAATACACCAAGCAAGGTAATGTGTGTGTGTTAATAGGAGCTAACAGTGTACTAGGTTTACATGTGTGTGTGTGTGAACATTTGTGTTAGTGACTGAAAATAGTGTGCAATGTATCTCATGCTTGTGTGTGTGTATGAACACTATATGAGTGTGTATGTGCATGAATGACAGTAGATACTAGGGTGTTCCTGTGTGTGTGATTCACATATGACAGTATTTGTGTGTGTGGGAAAGGAAGGGTGAATCTCAGGTTTTAGATAGGGAATGTGTGTGTAGTGAAAGGGAAATAGTGTACGATATGACAGTAGATAAGGTGTTGTACATAATCTCAGTTTTGAGTGAAATGTGTGGTAGGTTTCAGGATTTCAAAACAGTGAATGTGTGTATAGGAAAATGAAATCAGTAGGTAGCAGTTCATCATGTGTAACCATGTGTGTGTACATGACAGTTCTCAGTTAAACCTTTCAAGTTAATTCCTAAATAAACTAACATATATCACAATCTTAAAACCAAACGGATTTAACTCTAATCCTAGGAAACAGATATTGAAAACTCAGTAAACTGCATTCAAATTCAGTTTTCAATTTTCTTTTCAGTTTAATACTTCAAGTCCCCATTGAAACTAATACTCAATGAAAATCACCCAAAATTGACATATAGCTAGAACACATATAGGAGAACTATATTAGGATATAAAACCAATAGTTAACATCAGTTAAATAGGTTAATTAGACTGCCAAAGTTCGAATTTAGAAACTGGAGAATACAGGAAATAATATGGTATCAGGATTTTAGGGAAAATGCAAAAATGTAAATCGAAAACATGCTAATCATTGGTTGGTAAACATAATATAGGGTGTGCACGTGTCTCACAGACCAATTCGTGTCTATACGAGTGGACACATCCTTGTCCAACACAACAAAAACACTTACAGTGCACACGGACACAGAAATTCTAGTGCAGTCTCGTGCACAAGTGCACGCGTGTCGTGCACCCGACACAGGCCAAACCAGGCCTCATGTTAACAAACCTAGGTTTGCCAGGTGTCAGGCTACCTACGTGTCATCTTGATTTGGGTCGATGTGTCCCCGTGTCCGAGTTATCAAACCGTATCAGTGGCGACTGAACGCGTGAGCCAGTGCAGTACAAAACCGATGCACGAGCTCATGCTCCCTCGAGACGACACGAGGGGTCATGCCACTTGGGGAGTGTCGTGTCAGACACTGCCCCAACGTGTCCTCAAAGAATCACGTGTCCACGTGCCGTGTCCAACGAGAAATTCACCCCGAGTAGCAGGATACTGCTCACGGCCCGAATGCGCGTAATCGTGTCCAGATCCCGACACGACACGACACTAATTCAAACTCAGACCACTGGAAAACATCAACCCACATCTAGATCTAAATTCCTATTCAAAAACTTTTCAAAAACCAAATCAAAATGCCCTTTGGGACATTTCATCAAACACCTTGCCTATGGGACTGATACGTGTCCATTTAGGACACAAAATGGACACGAAACCTAGGTTTAGCTATACCTACAGTTGGGGTAGACCTAGGGCTTTCCAAATATGCAAATAAATTAGAATTTTAATGGTGTTTAGATGGTTTTACCTATTGGTGTCAAAACACAAGGAAAGCTTCAATAGGGGGGATTCTCCTTACTAGCAAATAGCTCCAAATTGTCCCAAAGCTGAGATTTAACACCATGGACAGCAAGTATAGGTGATTTAGAATCTAATGCAATTGATTTGAAAGAAAAAGGAATTAAAATGGATTTTCTATGAATTAATGAAGTTGGGAAAATATCTCTTCTTTAAACTTGTTCTTTCCTAAAAGAGGCTAGCCCTAAATGGAAGAGACTACTTATAGGGGGGGAATACCAATGCTTGGCCGGCCAACTAAGTTAGGGTTAGGGTTTGGCAATAGCTAATGGGCTTTGGGCTTTGTTACATGAGTTATGGGCTTAAGTCCTTAAGTCGTAAGTCATGGTTCTAAAACACTATTCCACCTATTACAACTTGATTCTAAATGACTTAAATTGGTTTAACTTAAGTTAGACTAAGACCCTATCATGCTAACTAAGTCACCATAGCTAAGTTTAGGTTCTAGGCTAGTCTACAAGGTCCAAACTAGTCTCAAATCAACATACCACTTATCAACTTAATTAATTAATACTAAAATCACATAAACTCCAATAAATCTTAATAATTCACAATAATTCCAAATAAATCCCAAAAATTCAAAAATGACCAAAATACCCCCATACTAGAAATGTGGTAGTGACAGGTCGAGACGACTCCTCGCTCAGGTGGATGGCTTCGGTGAACTTGCCTCAGCTTGGCCTTCGCACTAATAAAACGAAAGTTTTCAACTGCACATGTTGGCTTGATAATAAAAGAGACACGTCCACATAGCTAAGGAAATAATCCCAACTTGGGTCGATTGAGTTAGAACATGGAAAACTTCTCACGGTCGGCTTAAAAATGTTGTACGATGGCTTTCAAAATGACACTCGGTCCTTCGTCCCGTGGCTTGGGAGAAGGAAAGTCGCTCTTTGCCACAAAGTTATAAATTAGACTAAGTCATAAGCGTCGCCCGCATCAGTGCTTAATGAAGCATGCACGGTCCCATCGTCCAAGGCTTAGCCTAGCCTCTATTCATCGAACATGTTAAGTTGCGTTGCACAATTCAAGTTATAAGTCTAGGCACCCAAAGAACTTGGTTGTTCAAGTAGAACGCATGCATGACACGTTTCTACAATACAAGGCTTTGCATAGCCTTGCTCGTCCTGCTGGTTAAGTTTTTTGCACGATTAAGTTAGGCAAGAGTTTTGTTGCGCTATCGAAGTCATAGCTAGCACTGTCCCATATTTTCTGCGGTTGTCAAGTCGCATAGTGTTACGACCCACACCCACTGTGAGGGTACGAGTACGTAATAGCGTCCAGCCTACGCTGCAGTGTCTGTGGTAGAACGCTATTCTAGGTCACTATCTAAATAACGACTCATACAATTATATAGTGTACTTGTCAAATCTCAACTTCGAACGGAGGACAAGTATAGATATAATGAATTTCAATCACAGTCTAAGCACGATATGATAACACAAAAGTTTATAACTAAGACTAAATAACAATAATAAAACCAACTACTAAATATTATAATCTCAAACAATCTCAAACAAAACATATCTCAACTTATTACAATTCAAGTTCTAAAACAAGAAACTAAACCAAGTCAACTAGCTAGTCTCCCGATCACTCTGAGTGTCGAGGCCAAAAGTAGCTAAAACATCTGCTGGTCCATAGAAAGTAGGGCAAGTGTCCTCGGGGCAAGCATCTGTAATATTTTTAACAGGTCCAGTCAGGACAAGAACGAGTACAACTCATCTAGAAAACCCAAGTAAATGACAGGGAACTATAAAGCAGTTATAGAAAGTTTTATTGATAAACATGGTAGTTTATATTCAGGTGATGGTAAAGAAAAACAGTTAAGATACAAGGAAAGTAAGGTAACTAAACAAGAGAAGAATCATGGCAATGAAGACTGTAAAATAAAATTCTAACTGAACTAAAGTAACATGATAAGTCCAGACAGTAAATATAAGATAAGTGTAAATCCTATGTAATCCAGTACGGGACGAATCTAATACAAGATAAATCCAGTACAAGACGATTCTAGTCAGTGATCAAGAATCCAGGTGAGACCAGCTATATTCTAACAGTGTATTTTAAAATTCCGAAATCGATATGTAAACAGCTGTAGGTATCATGCACATCACTCACTGATCAGGCGAGGGATGGCTATGCTTCCAGTAGATTCCAGTTGGGAGATTGCAGATTTGGGGTATGTCTACATGTCTTACTCAATATTTTCCTGCCCTACAATACAAGTGAATCCAGAATTCGACACAAGAATCGAGATGAGTCCAGCCAAACATGATGATACTAGCAATAATTTCAGAATGATTCCAGTAATAGAGGCCATACAATATGGTATGTGTGTCACATACATAAATCCAGAAATATCCATACGTGTTGTAACAGAGAATCACAAAAACTAACTAGAATTGAAGTATAGTAATTGACAAGTAAATGAGAGAACTATCAGAGAATGTACTCGCCTGGTACTCCGAAAAGAGTAGTGTAATATCAGATGTCTGCACCGGAGTCACAATGTCCTAAATAGAGCAGTAAAGGTCATGATATGTAAAATACAAGAAAAATAAAAGACACAATGCAGTCTACATAATTTCTAGGTCAAACTAGGTCCAAGTCAAACTTTGGTCAACCTTAGTCAATTATACTAGTCAACTAGGTCAATCCTAGTCCAGTCAAATCACACTAGGCCTAACCAAGCCTATACTAGCAACCAAGCAACATTACAAGTCACCATCAACACATATTATATACATTCATACATGCATTATATTCATAGCCAACTTTACATTAGGGCTAAACTCATAATCCTAACCAATACACATCTAAGGTGTCCTTATACTCTAAGAATTCTGAACCTATAAACTCACAACATGAATATACTCATTTATGGTATATATATATACACATCTAATTCCAACTCATAACCCTATAGTATAAGTATATTTATATATGCCATATCTCTATTTTTCTCTCTAGTTCATATGTACATCAATGATACCAACTTAACATCAATTACCAATCCCTCTAACAAAATCTCACATAAACACTAACTCACACAAGGGGTTAAGAGACTGATTGAGTATTGGAATGAAATGGTAGATTTAATATGTGATGAAATGGGTGAACGGATGCATGGTGACATGTGGACAGTTATGAGTGAAAGATGGACTGAATATATAGTGCAATGGTATGGACTGTTTGACAATGTGGACAACTACAAAAGTAAGGGACTGATAACATGAATATCTGGACTGTTATTGAAGTATAGGGACTGATGTAGATAAATGGACTGATTTATGAATATTTGGGCTGCATGTAAGTGAAATGGGAGACTGGATTATATGAGGAATGGACAGGTATTGGAAGACAAAGATTAAACAAGGACTGACCTACAGGCTAAGGGATTAAGAACCTGAGTAATCAAGGTCAAACAGGCCTTCCCTCTCCTAACTACTACTGACCTTACATATTCCCCCTTCACCTGGCTTAACCATGACTGATACAATAAGGAACATATACATCTATACATATAAATCCTAACTCTCAATACTAACCTAAGAAACTCAACTAATACCACATCACTAACTCTGAGAACTCATCAACCCTATACACAATAGCAACAAAACTCACAACCCAGACTAGGGAACTGCTACCACACAACCACAATATATATATAATGCAAACCTGAACTTGAATTGAATGGACAGTACATGTAAAACCTAAATCCCTCCCTACCACACGCACGCCTCTATCTAAACCCAATCCAACTCATACACTATAAGATTGAACAACAACTGATAATGTCCAATTAAGGACTGAACTTATATAGGGTGACTAAAACATATATAATGTGGGCTGGGTAATAAGAGGGGTCGATACCATATGCTGATATACAAAGCCCCAACTCAAAACCAAAAGAAATGATACTAAAATGATGTGTAGACTACTAGTGGGGCTGAACCAAAAGTGAAATATAGGACAGAGCATTAGGGAAGTAGTGAACTAGTGTCAAGTGGCTGTGTTAAACATGTGTCATGAGTGAATGTGAGCATGTGTCAGACAAGTGGTGTGCAGAAGATGTGAAGAGTGAATGTGTGAATGAGTGTCCATGAATCCAGAGTATCAGAACATGTGAAACCTGAATATGTGAAACCTACATATTCGAACCCAACTCAAGCATCACAGGAAAATTGGGAAGGGGGTGGTCGAGTGTGTGCTTATAAAATCAGAATTTAGTGTTCAACATGTGCTCGAACCCAATTTACAACACAAACATGAATCCCTTTGATTTCCAATGTGTAAACATTATTATTAGGCATCAATACACATTAACACAATATCAAATTACATTAAATCATATCTCAGGAAACATATTCAAATCTCAAATTAAACTCAAACCTGGAAAAATGTAAAAACCGTATAATCATAAGAACCTCCATTGAAAACCTAAATCCATGAAATAACTTAAAATAAATTTTAGGAAACCAAGTGTACAGAGGTTGTGCTTAACCCTACGTGTCCTAAGGAAGCCAACATGTCGAACAAAATAGGACACAAGGTGCCTAAGATCTAAAACGAAACAGTATCAGAAAATGGGCACAAACCGGCCTCGTGCAGCGAGGACACGGCCTCGTGAATACGACACAGGGCACGACACGACTCTTTTTTGTGCCCACGTATTTGCCGCACATAAGGCTACACGCCTATGCCCCAGCATCGTGTCCCAGTATCGCCGTGTCCAAGTTATACGTACGTATCAGGACGTGTCTGTGCGCGTGTGTGCGTGTGTGCAAAATCAGTACAAGTCAGATTTCTCCCAATCCGCTCGATGAAATCCCCCCAAATTTTGTGTGTATCGTGTCAGTGATTGCTCGCATGTCTCCATAAATTTTCGTGGTGTCTCATGCCGTGTCATATCCTGTGTCAAGCCCGAACAGCAGGGGACTGCACGGGCACAGTGCAGTGCCTCGTGCATGTGGTGCGTGTCCATTTTGGACACAAAATTCCCCCAAAATTGTGCTCAGTCCTCTCAAATATTGTTATACACATAATAATCTAAATTTTTGTTCAATTAGAATTTAAAATAAACAAAATTCATTTCTATGTGGCATTTTAACAAACACATGCACATACACATTGACACGTGTCCGATACGGATACCAGACGGACACGATTTCCTACCAAACTTGAGAGACAGCTCGGGGACACCTAGATTTAGTCTAGGATACAAAAAAATCAGAATAATAACACAATTTAAGGGGTTTTACCTATATGTGTCCAATGGCAAGAAAAGTCCCAAAATAGAGTGTTCCTCCTTGCTAGCTCAAATCCCCAAATTGTTCAAAAGCTGGGATTACTCTCCATAAACAGAAAATAGAGGAGTATTAGACTCTAATGCAAGAAACTAGAGTCAAAAAGGAATTAAAATGAAAAAACTATGGATTGGGGAAGAATGGCCATACCTTTCTTTTCAAAAGTATTGATTCAATACAAAAGAGGCAAGAACCAATGAAAGAGATATTATATAGGGTTGGGATCCCTATGTGGCTGGTCATAAAGGGTGAAAATTAGGGTTAGGGTTATGACTAATGGGCTTGGGCCAAGTTTTAATGGTAAAGGAATCACTCCTTAAGTCAAAAGCCTATGAACCTAATTATTTATTCTCTACATGAAACTTGATTCTAAATGACTTGAGTCGACATAAGTTAGACTAGGGTCCCACCATGCTATCTAGGTCACCCAAGTCAAAGTCAACTCTAGGTTAGTCTCTTAAGTCACAACTAGTCAAAAGTTAAAATTAACAATCACCAATGCAATAATTAATCAAATAATTTCAATAAGTCAAAATGACCAAAATACCCCTAGGCAAAAAATAATAATAAATATTCCAATCACATGCTTAGGCTCTAGGTCAGACGGTCTCTAGGGTTTCACTAGCAGCACATCAAAATCACAAGTCATGACTTAAAACAGTTTTAAATTGATTAAAAATCACAAAAATTCATAATATGATATAAATATCAATAAATAATAATTATAATTACAAAAGTTTAAAATTACCCTCATTTGAAAAACTGGGTGTAACAAGTCTACCCCCCTTAGAAAAATTTTGTCCTCGAAATTAAGGTGATCGTACCCCTACTAGGTCAAACTCCCAATCAAATCAAGGTCGATAGATAACATGCAACACAATCCTACTAGTCGTGATTCCACGGTCTCGATCATGGTAACTACGCTATCTAACATATCACAAGCATATCCTGGCAGGTACTAATGGAAATCACACATGAAGGTGGGGAGGAAGAACGAGAAGGACAAACCTGCTAACCCATCACCTGTAGCGTCGGTCTCCTCGACTGCCATCGCAAAAGCTTCACCCCTCTGGTGCTGAGCTACAGGTGGCCTAGCTCCCTCAAAAGGAGGTGCAAAGGGACAATCTATCTTCTGGTGGGCTTCAGACTCACAGGAATAGCAAACCTTCAGCCTCTTCCTACACTGCTCCCTCGTGTGTCCCAACTTCATGCAGTAGGAAAAACTAACCGTCTTCAGATCCTGACCCCGATACTGATGCTGCACCTGCTGAACCATCACTGGTGCCTGTGTCTGCTGAATCTGTACGTGAGGCCTTTTGGCCTGGCCTCCACTGCTGCTGGTACCGTGAGCGTCCCGTCCCCTCTTGAGCCTCAGCTCAAGGTCATCCTCCGCTGCTAGGGCCCCTACCAGGATCCCCTCAAAAGTGGCGCTGCAGGCACTCTTGGTGTAGGACTTCACCTCCTTGACTAGCCCCTTTCAGAACCTCCGGGCCTTCGTCTCCTTAGATAACCCCTCAGCAAACCTGTCCAGATGGCAGAACTCCCCGACGTACTCCTTGACAGTCTAACTGTCCTGTACTAAAGCCTCAAAGTGTGTCTCGAGGGCACCAAGCACTGCATCGGGGAAAAACTTCTCCTTGAACAGCTTTTTGAAGGCTGTCCAGGTCTGTCCAACTGTAGCAACCCTCGGGTCTGTCTGGTACCATGTGCGAGCCAAATCCTGCATCATACTAGCTGCCGCCTCGATCTATAGCCTCGCTGGAATCTCTGCCAGCCTGAAGATCTCCTCCATGTGCTTAATCCACTCATCTGTGTACAGGATGCCCTCTGTGTCACGCCCCGCTCCGTAGGAGCGATCGCCCTCGCTAAGGCGTGATGTCGCACGAGCTTAGATTGCGCTCGTACAAGGAGGGTTCCATAACGGCCAATTTCAGTGGCTGTGACGGGGTCATCGCACAGAAGTCCCGTACAGAGACATTGAATAATAGCAGCAGAAATTAGAACAAACACAAGCCATTCAGGAGAAACTCTTTTATTGATATTGAAACAAAGGTTACAATGGGGCACAAGGCCAATATTACAATCACTCAAGCTCACTCACCTCATATTTACAAGTCACTCAGCTCTCTTTCATCTCTCAGTTACAAGTCTTGAGCCAGCAGATGCTTCGGAAGGCAACGTCCATACATTATGTCCTGTATAAGTCTTTACTTCATGCGGCTGCACGCTTCGAAATCGCCAAGGAACTCCGTGCCTCGACGCATCCAAGCGAGCTCCGCGCCACGAGCTTCTGCCTGTGCCTGTACATGAAAACTATGTGGGTGTCAGTACTCAACTGTACTGGTGGAATAAGCTCCTCGCCCACCCATACAAACCCAACACATTTGATTTACTTTGTGTAATATAGTCACTTCTTATCGATTGTCTTTCTAGTCTTGCCTTAGGATCAGTTTTTATGACCGACGCCTTGCTTATTTTGTGTCTTTAGACCTTCCCGTGCTCGTAATATCAATGTTAACTCAATCACGTTAACCTATCAAGTCGTGTTTGCCTTACGGCCATAATCAGAGACGCAACTACGCGATGAAGCTCCATTTCCGTGTGACCGTGCTTACAAATCCATCATACCGTACCTCGTGACTCAATGTGACTTTACCATATCACTGCCTCACGGCCATTGCTACTTCGATCACTAACAAACCCAATCAAGACTTCTGGCCTAAGTATCACTTGCCCGACTTTGCCTTGCGGCATTTCCTGACTTAAACACAAGACAACTCAAACCATAACTTATGCAACTTATACGCCAACAACTTAAGACCGACACCGCATCTCGTGCCGTAGCACGTCGCCTATGTTGATGTCAAATCTTAGGACCAAACCTTGTGTTCTAACTGTACACACATCCAACTGACTCAATCCAAAGACACACATGTAGATTTTCGCCCGTGCCGACCCATCTATATAAATTTGTCACTAACATCATAAGCTATCCTGGACTGTAGCCTTGCCATTCGGCGACCCTTTCAGCGCAAGTAGCTAGCCCCGCTGAAAGTTCCCGAATG
Organism: Iris pallida; assembly: GCA_029216955.1. Lineage (NCBI taxonomy): Eukaryota > Viridiplantae > Streptophyta > Magnoliopsida > Asparagales > Iridaceae > Iris > Iris pallida. The sequence continues at coordinate 5,362,948 of JANAVB010020797.1, forward strand.
ACCCGAGCGGTTCGTCCAGCTACAGCTATACCGTGTTTTCCTCCGAAACGTCGCAGTCCCATGGCGCCCAGGGTTATCGCGCGTGAAAACTCCTCCTTGTCGACAAGTTGTCCAATGACCATGCAAGACCTGACACAAACTGACGTCTCACACAGTCATTCCTCTTCCAATGTTACCATCTCTTTCAAAACCAATATCAAACCATCTATCATTTGAAACCCCTCGACGACCCACGGTCGCGAGCATTCTTTCTATCATTTGAGACCCCTCGACGACACACGGTCGCGAGCATTCTTTCCATGTTACCATATCATTTCATTCAACTCAATGCCTATTCGATAGTCCTTCCTCCAAAACCCATTAAATCAATCGTGGTTCCTACCTTAACACTAGGTCCGTGCATCGTACCTCAAATCGACTTCCGATCTACGCGACGCTATCGCCCAAGTCATACTTTATATGACGGGCCTTGGGATCGTAGGACTATTTAACTTTACAACCGCAGAATGAGCGGGACCACACTTAGAATGACTTAGGTCGACTGGCATAACTTTGCTTAACATACTCAAGCCTACAACTTAACGAGCAAAGGCCGCGTCAAGCCTTGCCTCGATGGAACGTGCCGTGCACGCGTTCAACTTTGAACGACCAAGTCATTTGGGTGCCTAGACTCATGGCACAAGCTGTGCAACGCAACTTAACTCATGGGGCAAGCCAAGGCTATGCCAAGCCTTGGACGACAGGACCGTGCATGCTTTATGAAGCATTCATGCGGGCGACGCCTATGACTTAGGCTACGTTCATAACTTCGCCGACTCAACCAACTTTCCTTCTCCCAAGCCACGGGACGAAGGATCGAGTGTCATTTTCAAAGCACGCCGTGCACCAACTCTAAGCCGACCGTTGGACCTTTCCATATTCTAACTCAGTTCGACCCGTCGGGATTATTCCCTTTAGCTATGTGGATTCGTCTCTTTTATTATCAAGCCTACTTGTGCAAGTCGAAAACATACGATTTATTAAGTGAAGGCTAAGATGAGGCAAGTTCACCGAAACTACCCTACGTGAGTGAGCGGTCGCCTCGACCGAGCAATGTCTTCGAGTAGCCATTGCAAGGCTAAGTCCGAACGCCGTCGGCGTTTCGATTCCTCCGATTGACTGAGCGGGACCGAGCACTATATCATACACCACTCAGAAAAAGTTTCGTCCTCGAAACTAACTGAGTACACTTATCGACTTATTACTTTCTCAACAATCAAGGACTCTTGCACACACTACGCCTATATGTTCCCCAAATCCGAGCCATGCTCGTGCTACTATCAATCTTTTCTTCAAAACTCCCGATCTCAAAATCCTCGACACTTTTCCGTTCCTCAAGTCTCACTTGATTCAACGTATCACTTAGTATGGATCGTGCACATATCTTAGGCGTCCCCAAAATATATGTATTTCAACCAAGCCTCGTGATAGCGAATCCCGCCATCACCACTCGAGTCGGATCGGGCACGCATTCAAGCGTCCTCGATATACATGCATGTCAACCGAGCCCCATGAGTGGTGCCTTCACCATTCTTATCGCTCCGCACCGGAATGTTTGCCTAACCGCTAGGCTATGTCTTTCCATCAGTATTGGAATCATAGTTTCCAACAACGATATCAACACTGACCCCATCCTAAGGTCAAACCAAGTTGATAATACGGGGTTTTCTACCCAAGCTCGCATCACTCTGATTTCTAAACTTCGAGCATAGATTTCCTACACACATCCCAACATTCGCCGTACGGGGTCCGAGTCTTTCTGCAAAGCCATCCTATGATAACTCACATTTTAACCAATTTCTTGACGTATCGACATCACTCATTCATCAAGTCATTTCGTATAGTCTATCCCTTCAAACATGTTCGATATAGTTTGCCTATCAATCCTTCTCAAAGTCAAGCATGCTACGACACAACTCACCACTAAATCATGATTCACATTCCATACTCCCTAAGTCATTTATCCCAATTCACGAAATCGATCACAAGGTCGTCTGACTTAACAATCCATTGCATTCCGATCTCACGTGAGTCAGATTATCCACGGTGGACACGAATCACCATGCACGCTCCTGCGAGATAATCATTCGCATCGGGACGTAACTCTTATTTTGTGTCCAAACTAATTCATTCTCGATGCGCGGATTGGACCTACTCAATCCTCAAGTTTCACTCATTCGCCAATCATAAGTCCTACAATCCTCGAGTCTACCTTCGTATCAAGCCAACAAGTCGAGACAATCAACGTTGTTGCGTCCTGATTTTCCAGATTCGATCATTCCCGCGACATGAATTACCATGTCAGCGCTCACGTGGAACGATCGCCCCAAACCCGACGTAATACATGGGCGAGGCTAGAGTTGCACTCGTACAAGAGAAGATCGTCGACGTTGTGGCTTTCTGTGTAACCATCAAGACACAATCATTTTCATCCAACATTCATCTCGGTCAAAATCCTAAGTATTGCATCCAACCGAACAATAACACTTGCACGATCATCATTTGCCGAGTCAGAGTACCCCTGAGTTATCGTATATCATCTTTAATACACCTCAATACCATCGACGATATACGTAACTTGATGATCTTCGTTTACAACGAATTCTGAATCGTGCGAATGATGCTATCGTCCGACTGGATAATCTCCTCGACATTCAATTCAAGTTCGATAATTATCCCTCGAATCATTCGTAACATAAATTTCCTTAATCAATCAATCAACATCCCTGAGGCTATCGTATACACCACTCAGGGATGAAGTCATTCAAAAATCCTCAACTTATCATTCGAATCAAAATCCACTTCTTTAAATCCTGTTCGAACCATTCCTCGAATTCCAAGCATGCTCATCTATATCGCATCGACGTCATCGTCGCTCGCTAGTACCCCTATCGATAGTCATCTCACTTTACTCAATCGAGTTCAACTCATTCTCGTTCGACACAATTCAATTCCCGTACTTGACTTTTCTAAGGTCGACGCAACTTTGGTGTATATGCCCAGCCCGACTTAGCCAACCGTGCTTACGCGAACCATCTTTTTATTTTGTTGTCAAAAATAGTTCTCTTATGTTTTGTAAAATAGATAGACTTATTGTATGGACCTCCCGTAGGACAATTGAGAGAGCGCACCAACGATATCAACTTACGGAAGCAATTTCAGAGTTTGCAGAAACAACGAGTTAAAGAATTCAATCGATAGTCCAAGGACGTAAAGCCGTGCTCTGATACCATTATGTCATACCCCGCTCCCGTAGGAGCGATCGTCCTCGCTAAGGCATGATGCCGTACGAGCCTAGATTGCGCTCGTGCAAGGCGGGTTCTATAACGGCCGATTTCAGCGGCTGCGACGGGGTCGTCGCACAGAAGTCCCGTACAGAGACATTGAATAATAGCAACGGAAATTAGAACAAACACAAGTCATTCAGGAGAAACTCTTTTATTGATATTGAAACAAAGGTTACAATGGGGCGCAAGGCCAATATTACAATCACTCAAGCACACTCACCTCACATTTACAAGTCACTCAGCTCTCTCTCATCTCTCAATTACAAGTCTTGAGCCAGCGGATGCTTCGGAAGGTGACGTCCATACATTATGTCCTGTATAAGTCTTTACTCCATACGGCCGCACGCTTCGAAATCGCTAAGAAACTCCGTGCCTCGACGCATCCAAGCGAGCTCCGTGCCACGAGCTTCTACCTGTGCCTGCACATAGAAACTATGTGGGTGTCAGTACTCAATTGTACTGGTGGAATGAGCTCCTCGCCCACCCATAAAACCTAACACGTTTGATTTACTTTGTGCAACATAGTCACTTCTTATCGATTGTCTTTCTAGTCTTGCCTTAGGATCAGTTTTTATGACCGACGCATTGCTTATTTTGTGTCTTTAGACCTTTTCGTGCTCGCAACATCAATGTTAACTCAATCACGTTAACCTATCAAGTCGTATTTGCCTTACGGCCATAATCAGAGATGCAACTACGCGATGAAGCTCCATTTCCGTGTGACCGTGCTTACAAATCCATCGTACCGTGCCTCGCGACTCAATGTGTCTTCACCATATCGCCGCATCGCGGCCATTGCTACTTCGATCACCAACAAACCCAATCAAGACTTCTGGCCTAAGTATCACTTGCCCGACTTTGCCTTGCGGCATTTTCTGACTTAAACTCAAGACAACTCAAACCATAACTTATGCAACTTATATGCCAACAACTTAAGACCGACGCCGCATCTCGTGCCGTAGCACGTCGCCTATGTTGATGTCAAATCTTAGGACCAAACCTTGTTTTCTAACTGTACACACATCCAACTGACTCAATCCAAAGGCACACACACGAATTTCCGCCCGTGTCGACCCATCTATATGAATTGGTCACTAACATCACAAGCTATCCTGGACTATAGCCTTGCCATTCGGCGACCCTTTCAGCGCAAGTAGTTAGCCCCGCTGAAAGTTCCCGAATGACCCGAGCGGTTCGTCTAGCTAAGGCTATACCATGTTTCCCTCCGGAATGCCGCGGTCCCATGGCGCCAAGGGTTGTCGCGCGTGGAAACTCCTCATTGTCGACAAGTTGTCCAATGACCATGCAAGACCCGACACAAACTGACGTCTCACACAGTCATTCCTCTTCCAATGTTACCATCTCTTTCAAAACCAATATCAAACCATCTATCATTTGAGACCCCTCGATGACCCACGTTCGCGAGCATTCTTTCTATCATTTGAGACCCCTCGACGACCCACGGTCGCGAGTATTCTTTCCATGTTACCATATCATTTCATTCAACTCAATGCCTATTCGATAGTCCTTCCTCCAAAACCCCTTAAATCAACCGTGGTTCCTGTCTTAACACTAGGTCCGTGCATTGTGCCTCAAATCGACTTTCGATCTACGCGACGCTATCGCCCAAGTCATACTTTATATGACGGGCCTTGGGATCGTGGGACTATTTGACTTGACAACCGCAGAATGAGCGGGACCGCACTTAGAATGACTTAGGTCGACTGGCATAACTTTGCTTAACATACTCAAGCCTACAACTTAACGAGCAAAGGCCACGTCAAGCCTTGCCTCGAAGAAACGTGCCATGCACGCGTTCAACTTTGAACAACCAAGTCATTTGGGTGCCTAGACTCATGGCATAAGCTGTGCAACATAACTTAACTCATGCGGCAAGTCAAGGCTATGCCAAGCCCTGGACGACAGGACCGTGCATGCTTTATGAAGCATTCATGCGGGCGACGCCTATGACTTAGGCTACGTTCATAACTTTGCCGACTCAACCAACTTTTCTTCTCCCAAGCCACGGGACGAAGGATCGAGTGTCATTTTCAAAGTACGCCGTACACCAACTCTAAGCCGACCGTTGGACCTTTCCATATTCTAACTCAGTTCGACCCGTCGGGATTATTCCCTTTAGCTATGTGGATTCGTCTCTTTTATTATCAAGCCTACTTGTGCAAGTTGAAAACATGCAATTTATTAAGTGAAGGCTAAGATGAGGCAAGTTCACCAAAACTACCCCACCTGAGTGAGCGGTCGCCTCGACCGAGCAATGTCTTCGAGTAGCCGTTGCAAGGCTAAGTCTGAAAGCTGTCGGCATTTCGATTACTCTGATTGACTGAGCGAAACGGGGCACTACACTCTGTACCCCTGAAATCCCGTGGGTGCATCTTCTAAAAATCCTGGATGCCTTTCTCCTTCGGCTGATGCGGCTGCTGAACTGCCAGATCGATGCCCCGACTGAACTCTGTCGTCTGACGTTGCTGCTGGGCCTCCATGAACTGCTGGAAGAAAGTGAACAGCTGGACTGCATCAACGGATCCCGAAGGCGGCTGCTGCTGCTGGAGCATCTCTGGAATGACTAGGGTCATCCTCCGAACAGGTGGAGGCATACTCCCAAAGGCTACAGTTGTTCCTGTCTGATCAGGAACAGAAGGTGATACAGTCCCAGCATCCTGCTGCACTAGACGAGAGGTGGCAGACCCCTCTCCACTGGTTGCTGTACCAGAGCAATGTGATCGTGTCTCCACTATCCTGAAGACAGATCAAACAAGGAAGTCAATACTGAGCAGGAATTGATAAAATCAAAGAAGGATAGTTTATTTCAAAGAAGGAAAATCAGTAAGATGTGTAGATGGCATAAATTGAAGCAGAATTTTTTTCCTAACTGTGATTGAGTACCACTCCGTTGAAGCCTATCGCTCAATCCTATCGCAGGCTCGCAGCAGTACAACTAAGTCGCCGTACTACTACGATATCGCACTAATGCGACTCTCGACCTACATGGACCACTACTAAAATGTGTCACGACCCGTACCCACTGTGAGGGTACAAGTATGTAACAACGCCTAGCCTACGTCGTAGTATCGGCGGTAGAATGCTGTTCTATGTCACTATCTAAATAACGACTCACGCAATTATATAGTGTACTTGTCAAATCTCAACTCCGAACGGAGGACAAGTATAGATATAATGAATCTCAATCACAGTCTAAGCACGATATGATAACACAGAAGTTTATAACTAAGACTAAATAACAACAATAAAACCAACTACTAAATATTATAATCTCAAACAAAACATATCTCAACTTATTACAATTCAAGTTCTAAAACAAGAAACTAAACTAAATCAACTAGCTAGTCTCCCGATCACTCTGAGTGTCGAGGCCAAAAGTAGCTAAAACATCTGCTGGTCCATAGTAAATAGGGCAAGTGTCCTCAGGACAAGCATCTGTAATATTTTTAACAGGTCCAGTCAGGACAGGAACAAGTACAACTCATCTAGAAAATCCAAGTAAATGACAGAGAACTATAAAACAGTTATAGACAGTTTTATTGATGAACATGGTAGTTTATATTCAGGTGAAGGTATAGAGAAACAGTTAAGATACAAGGAAAGTTAGGTATCTAAACAACAGAAGCATCATGGCATGAAGACTGTAAAATAAAATTCTAACTGAACTAGAGTAACATGATAAGTCCAGACAATAAATGTAAGACAAGTGTAAATCCTATATAATCCAGTACGGGACGAATCTAATACAAGATGAATCTAGTACAAGATGATTCTAGTCAGTGATCAAGAATCTAGGTGAGACCAGCTATATTCTAACAGTGTGTCTTAAGATACCGAGATCGACATGTAAACGGCTGTAGGTATCAGGCACATCACTCACTGATCCGACGAGAAATGGCTATGCTTCCAGTAGATTCCAGTTGGGAGATCCCAGATTTGGGGTACGTCTACATGTCTTACTCAATATTTCCCCATCCCGCAATACAAGTGAATCTAAAATTCGATACGAGAATCGAGATGAGTCTAGCCAAACATGATGATACTAGCAATAATTCCAGAATGATTCCAGTAATAGAGGCCAGATAATATGGTATGTGTATATGGTATGTGTGTCGCATACATGAATCCAGAAATATCCATACATGTTGTAACAAAGAATCACATAAAACTAACAAGAACTGAAGTACAGTAATTGACAAATAAATGAGAGAACTATCAGAGAATGTAGTCGCCTGGTACTCTGAAAAGAGTAGTGTAATATCAGATGTCTGCACCGGAGTCACAATGTCCTAAATAGAGCAGTAAAGGTCATGATATGTAAAATACAAGAAAAATAAAAGACACAATGCAGTCTACATAATTTTTAGGTCAAACTAGGTCCAAGTCAAATTTTGGTCAACCTTAGTCAATTATACTAGTCAACTAGGTCAATCCTAGTCCAGTCAAATCACATTAGGCCTAACCAAGCTTATACTAGCAACAAAGCAACATTACAAGTCACCATCAACACATATTATATACATTCATACATGCATTATATTCATAGCCAACTTTACATTAGGGCTAAACTCATAATCCTAACCAATACACATCTAAGGTGTCCTTATACTCTAAGAATTCTGAACCTATAAACTCACAACATGAATATACTCATTTATGGTGTATATATATATATATATATATATATATATATATATATATATATATACACACATCTAATTCCAACTCATAACCCTATAGTATAAGTATATTTATATATGCCATATCTCTATTTTCCTCTCTAGTTCATATGTACATCAATGATACCAACTTAACATCAATTACCAATCCCTCTAACAAAATCTCACATAAACACTAACTCACACAAGGGGTTAAGAGACTGATTGAGTATTGGAATGAAATAGTGGATTTAATATGTGATGAAATGGGTGAATAGATGCATGGTGACATGTAGACTGTTATGAGTAAAAGATGGACTGAATATATAGTGGAATGGTATGGACTATTTGACAAAGTGGACAGCTACAAAAGTAAGGGACTGATAACATAAATATCTGGACTGTTATTGAAGTATAGGGACTGATGTAGATAAATGGACTGATTTATGAATATTTGGGCTGCATGTAAGTGAAATGGAAGACTGGATTATATGAGGAATAGACAGGTATTGGAAGACAAAGATTAAACAAGGACTGACCTACAGGCTAAGGGATTAAGAACCTGAGTAATCAAGGTCAAACAGGCCTTCCCTCTCCTAACTGCTACCGACCTTACATATTCCCCCTTCACATGGCTTAACCATGACTGATACAATAAGGAACATATACATCTATACATATAAATCCTAACTCTCAATACTAACCTAAGAAACTCAACTAATGCCACATCACTAACTCTGAGAACTCATCAACCCTATACACAATAGCAATAAAACTCACAACCCAGACTAGGGAACTGCTACCACACAACCACAATATATATATATAATACAAACCTGAACTTGAATTGAATGGACAGTACATGTAAAACCTAAATCCCTCCCTACCACACTCACGCCTCTATCTAAACCCAAGCCAACTGATACACTATAAGATTGAACAATAACTGATAATGTCCAATTAAGGACTGAACTTATATAGGGTGACTAAAACATATATAATGTGGGCTGGGTAATAAGAGGGGTCGATACCATATGCTGATACACAAAGCCCCAAGTTAAAACCAAAAAAATTGATACTTAAATGATGTATAAACTACTAGTGGGGCTGAACCAAAAATGAAATATTGGACAGAGCATTAGGGAAGTAGTAAACTAGTGTCAAGTGGCTGTGTTAAACATGTGTCGTGAGTGAATGTGAGCATGTGTCAGACAAGTGGTGTGCAGAAGATGTGAAGAGTGAATGTGTGAATGAGTGTCCATGAATCCAGAGTATCAGAACATGTGAAACCTGAATATGTGAAACCTATATATTCGACCCCAACTCATGCATCACAGGAAAATTGGGAAGGGGGTAGTCGAGTGTGTGCTTACAAAATCAGAATTTAGTGTTCAACATGTGCTCGAACCCAATTTACAACCCAAACATGAATCCCTTTGATTTCTAATGTGTAAACATTATCATTAGGCATCAATACACATTAACACAATATCAAATTACATTTAATCATATCTCAGGAAACATATTCAAATCTGAAATTAAACTCAAAATTGGAAAAATGTAAAAATAGTGTAATCATAAGAACCTCTATTGAAAATGCAAATCCATGAAACAACTTGAAATAAATTTTAGGAAACCAAGTGTACAGAGGTTGTGCTTAACCCTACGCGTCCTAAGGAAGCCAACATGTCCAACAAAACAGGACACAAGGTGCCCAAAACCCACAACGAAACAGTATCAAAAAATAGGCAACAACCGGCCTCGTGCAGCGAGGACACGGCCTCGTGAATGCGACACAGGGTAAGACACGACTCGTGCTCATGCCAACGTGTTCGCCACATATTGGGCTACATGCCTATCCCCCTGAGTGTGTGTGTGTGTGTGTGCGTGTGTGCGTGTGTGTGTGTGTGTGTGTGTGTGTGTGCAAAATCAGTGCGAGTCGAATTTCTTCCAATCCGCTCGATGAAATCCCCCCAAATTTTGTGTGTGTTGTGTCAGTGTTTGCCCGCACGTCTCCATAAATTTTTGTGTTGTCTCGTGCCCTGTCGTGTCCTGTATCAAGCCCGAACAACATGGGACTGTACGGGCACAGTGCGGTGCCTCGTGCATGGGGTACGTATCCATTTTGGATACGAAATTCCTCCAAAATTGTGCTCAGTCCTCTCGAATATTGTTATACACATAATAATCTATATTTCTATTTAATTAGAATTTAAAATAAACAAAATTCATTTCTATGTGACATTTTAACAAATACATGCAATACACATTGACACATGTCCGATACGGACACGAAATAGACACAGTTTCCTACCAAACTTGAGGGACATCTAGGGGACACCTAGATCTATACTAGGATGCAAAGAAATCAGAATAATAACACAATTTAAGGGGTTTTACCTATAGGTGTCCAATGGCAAGAGAAGCCCGAAAATAGAGTGTTCCTCCTTACTAGCTTAAATCCCTAAATTGTTCAAAAGATGGAATTACTCTCCATAAATAGAAAATAGAAGAGTATTAGACTCTAATGTAAGAAACTAGAGTAAAAAAGGAATTAAAATGGAAAAACTATGGATTGGGGAATAATGGCCATACCTTTCTTTTCAAAAGTGTTGATTCAATACACAAGAGACAAGAACCAATGGAAGAGATATTATATAGGGTTGGGATCCCTATGTGGCTGGTCATGAAGGGTAAAAATTAGGGTTAGGGTTATGACTAATGGGCTTGGGCCAAGTTTCAATGGTAAAGGAATTACTCCTTAAGTCAAAAGCCTATGAACCTAATTATTTATTCTCTACATGAAACTTGATTCTAAATGACTTGAGTCGACTTAAGTTAGACTAGGGTCCCACCATGCTATCTAGGTCACCCAAGTCAAAGTTAACTCTAGGTTAGTCTCTTAAGTCACAACTAGTCAAAAGTCAAAATTAATAATCACCAATGCAATAATTAATCAAATAATTCCAATAAGTCAAAATGACCAAAATACCCCTAGGCTAAAAATGATAATAAATATCCCAATCACATGGTTAGGCTCTAGGTCAGACAGCCTCTAGGATTTCACTAGCAGCATTTTAAAATCATAAATCATGACTTAAAATAGTTTTAAATTGATTAAAAATCACCAAAATTCATAATGTGATATAAATATCAATAAATAATAATTATAATTAAAAAATTTTAAAATTATCCTCATTTGGAAAACTGGGTGTTATACATAGTTCCATGATCCTAAGGCTCATCATATAAAGTAGAACTTGAGAGATAGTGTCGTTTAGAAAACAAGTTGGTTTAAGGCATGAGCCACGGTAGGTTTAAATGTAAGTATGCCATGGTTAAAGAACACATGTTTGGTCCAAGTTAAGCTGGAAGACTACACAATAGTCGTTTCTTGGGTTTTAAAAGGATAAAAAGTTCACGCGACTAGTTTTCGCCGAGATCGGTCCCGCTACTTGGGAGTCTCGATAGAAAGTTGGGAAGTACGGTCATGAATAAGAAAGGATAGGGTAAATCGAGTTGAGTCTTGCATGGTCATTGGACAACTTGTCGACAAGGATGATTTTGTTCCTCAGATAGTACCTGTAATTACAGGATCGGTCTGGTCTAGGAGGAATATGCCTACGGGACCCTCAGATGGTGTGCGACCTGACCCGAGGGGTGTACCGTAGAGCTGGTACTATAGGAAATTCAGCGAGATCGTGCCTCGTTGTATATGAACGTACTGTATTATCCAGTTAAGGTCCAAGATAGCTTGACATTGCTAGTGACCTTTCATATAGATAAGTTGGCGTGCTGAGCGACAATCCGTATGCACAAGTGTCGGTCGAATAAAAGAAAGTGCAAGCACGACACGAAAAGGATAAAGATGGTACGTATGCACAGTTGTGATACAAGTATTAAGAAGCCAAAGATTTAGCAATAGAAAAGACGCATGCTTCGGCATGAAATGTGGCGTTGAGTATTAAGTCATTAGCATAGAGTTGCATAAGTCAGACTTGAGTCATTTCGAGTTAAGTCAAGAAGGGACGTAAGGAAAGTTTGGTTAAGTCATGCTAAGTTGCGAGGCACGGCCTCGATGTTGAAGCATGGACCAAATCGATGACACAAAACATGTTGCATCCCAATGTTTGGCATGAAAGGCAAGTACGAGTCGGTACATTTATGTTGCTAGCACGAAGAATGGTCTTGAGGCACAACGATAATCAAGTTATCGGTACAATAGCACGGGGATAGTCTGAGACACAAATAGACCAAGAGTCTTTGTCCTAAAATTGACCCTAAGGCAAGAATAGAAAGACAATCCTAAGAGATTGTTTTGCATAAAGTAAATAGACGTGTTGGTTTTGTATGGGTGGACGAGGAGGTCACATTACCAGTACAATTGAGTACTGACACCCACACATTATTTATGTGCAGGCACAGGTAAAAGCTGTAGGGTGTGAAAAATTATGACACGCTGACATAAGACTCAGCCAAAGCCATACGCTCAAGGCCATACGCTCAGCCAAAGCCATACGCTCAAAGCCATACGCTCAGCCAAAGCCGTACGCTCAGTGAATATTTTATTATTTCTTGATTGACAACACAACATACGTTTAATGGAGGATGAATCTGACACTTCGCCTTTCGTGTAAAGACAGCTGCCCTATGAAGATTAGCCGTCGTATGGGTTTTCGAGAATTGATTTTGTCTCTTACGAGGACAGCTCATCAGCCATCATAAATGCACAGCCATTATTACTATTATTTCTGACAGTCTGTCAGCCATCATATCTGCAACACGACGCTCGAGAGATATTTGTCAGTTATTAGAAGATATAGCGTATTTGAGAAGGTTGAGGACAGCCACGTGTCTACTCCCTCAATGCTTACGAATTCTTGCCAACCAAGTGAGCGTATGGACTTCATACGACTCCTTGTCAACCAAGTGAGCGTATGTACTCCATACGACTCCTTGTCAACCAAGTGAGCGTATGTACTCCATACGACTCCTTATCAATCAAGTGAGCGTATGGACTCCATACGACTCCTTGTCAACCAAGTGAGCGTATGGACTCCATTCGACTTTTTGTCAACCAAGTGAGCGTATGGACACCATATGACTCCTTATCAATCAAGTGAGCGTATGGACTCCATACGACTCCTTGTTAATAAAGTGAGTGTATCAGCTTTATATGACTCTATACTATCCAAGTCAGCGTACGACTCCTCTTCAATAAAGACAGCATATCACAGCAAATGCATTCAAGATGACTTCAAACGTACAGTCAACACACGTTCTCATGTGTCCTGTACTCAGTTACCCACTTATTCAGAAGTTATGCAATGTGGCATCCATGCCATCAATCTCTCCTAGATATATTCCACTACTTTCAACTGCACTCTAATGTGTCTCCATCAGAATTTGCCACGCGTCCCTGCAGTTATGCACACGTCAAGTAACTGACTGAGCGTATGCTTCAGAACAGTTATCGAGAACTCTATAAAAGAAAGTTTCTTCATCTTCATCAGATACGACATTCACTTCAGAGAGAACAGAGAGATTGTCCAGTTGCTGTCCAAGTTCTTCGAAGTTCGAGTTTTCTTCATCGCATCGTCCAAGGGATAAAGTGATTGTCTTCTAGATCAGATTCCTATAGTTGTAATTTTCCCAGAAACACAATAAATAAAGTGAATTTATTTATAGAAAACAAATTGGCGACTCTGCTGGGGAAAGCTGTCTCCTCCAACGAGATAGCAACAACTCAATACGATACTTCGTCGATCGGCTCGACGAAGAAAGTGATGGTCGTACAATTCGACCAATCTGCTTACGAAGAAATGCTCAAAGTGAAGGAGGGCCGAACTGCTTCCTCCGCTCTTCTTGCTGCCAAGAAGAAGGGACGCTCTGTCTATGTCCCTAAGTCTTCTTCGGCGGCCCGAGACGCTTCTGTCACTCACGCTGACAAGAACACGTCTCCAACTTCAACGAAGCACGCCTCGGCTTCTCTGAACACGGCAACAGTGGCTTCTCCTAGTCACGCTGACAAAGTGGGTTCTTTAACCAAGTCAGCGTGTCCAAGAAAAACCATCTCTGGATATGTCAAAGTCTCTTCTCCTTCTACCCTTACGACAGCAGTCGGCTCTTTAGCCATTAATGACTCTGTGCGTACGGCAAAGGCAGCGTACAACAAAAGCCAACAGCAGGCAGCGTACGCTAAGCCAAAGCCAGCGTATGCTAGTAAAAAGGCAGCGTATGACCAGAATTCCAAACTGAAGTCAGCGTATGCCAACCAATACAGTCCTTTGACTGTTTCTCAAAATCAGACTGGGGGTTCTCTTCTACAGAACATACAAATGATTCTCCCACAACTTGCACATCTTGTGCCAACCAAGAAGAAAGACTCCTTAGTCAACTCCTCTACTCCTAAGGTCTTTACCTCTGGAGTTAATTTGACTAGTACTTTTACTAGATCAAACAAAGGAAAATGCCGTTTGGCTACTTCCTCTAAAGATGGATTATTACCGACTCCCAGTCGGAATAATGTTCATCTTTCTTCTCTCAAAATTTCTCGATCTGAGAAAGGCAAATTACAAGTATCCAAGACTGATACTAAAGTCATATCTCCTACGGATCTTCGTAACAAGCTTAACCGGAATCATCTCGGTTCCACTTCCGGTATAAAGAAGCCTTATCAAACTGAGACAAGTATACTAGACCCTGATACAGAATATGCCAAGAACTATATCGCTCAAATTAATCGGTCTTTATATACTCAAGAACCGAGAAGACAGAAGAATAAAAGACAAGTTTCTACACAGAAACTATCTTCAAGTACTTCCCAATCTGTTCCTACAGATCTTCGGGAACATTTGCAAAAAAACGGAGAATCGACACTCCATCTGGCTATGACATTGCTCATATTTGCCATGAAAATTATGGTTGTAACTTCCAACCTCGGGTTGTGATTCAGTGTTGTTGTTCACCAAAAAGACGATCTGTTTTTGAACGGATTCAATATGAACCAATACTGGACGAAGACGAACCTCTTTATGCTTCTGTCAACATGACCTCCAGAAATATTAGGGGTAGAATACGATCTGATGCTATGTCAGATTCTGAAGATGGTGTTTACCTTGGCACCCGATCCAGGACTGGAGCCACGACCAGGGTCTCTTCTTCTTCTCATCCAAGTGATAATTCGGAGATCACAGAGGACTTCCTTGGAGAGTCCAACTTCCCGGTATTGACTCCCGTAAATAGCCTCGGGAAAGATACTGATTCTCACAGTGATGATTCAGAACAGACTGTTTCATCGTCTATTCCTCGAACGATTACCACTTATATGGTAGATGGTAATCAAGAGCCTTCGACTAGCACTGAAGCTCATGAACAGAGGATTTCTTCCTTGGAACAACAATTGCGAGCTATGGCAGATACATTGACTGCTATGCATACTCTTATGCAAGCTCAACAACGAACTCAGCAAGTTCAACCAACAGGGCCACCAGTGGTATTAAATACTCCTGTTGCCCCAAACCCGGAACCCTCTACTATTCCGGGGGTACAGTCTAATGTTCCTGTACAACCCACTCCAAGTCAGTCCAGAGCTGGGGGTGATACATATGCTACAGTCCCTCCTCCCAATTATACTCAACAAGCAACAATACCGCAATCTTCCGGAGCTGTCACTGAAGAGTTGAAAAATCTTCGGTCTCAGTTCGAAGCATTCAAGCAAAAAGATGGCTTACAAAGATTGGGTATCAAGCAGCCTTATCCCATACAATGGAAGGAGGTATCGTATCCACCAAAATATAAACCTCCGACCATCTTTTTCTTTGATGGGACTACCTCCCCAAGTCAGTTCATTAATTACTTTGAAGTAATGACTGGTCAGTTGCAACCAAGCGATGCCCTCCTCACTCGGGTATTCGTCAGTTGTCTTAAAAGAACCGCTTATGAATGGTATCGAAGTCTCCCTGATGGGTGTATTACTTCATTTGCTGGATTCAAACAGATGTTTCTAGAACGATTCTATGAAGGCGTCAACGGCATGACTATGTCGGCCCTCATAAGAATTAAACAAAAAAAATAATGAAAGCACGGAGAGCTTCATTGAAAGATTCAGAAGAGAAGCCCTCAAAATGCCTCTCGGAACTCCCGATGCTGTTACTATCGACACTTGCAAGTCAAATCTCTTACCAATCATCAGTATGTGGACAGGGTCCACTCAGTTCCAAGATTGGCCTTCTTTCATCGTCAGTGCCAAAGCCGCCGAAGTCAGTGCTGAGACCTTCAAAGACCTGGGGATACAAATGACTCCTAAGGAATCAAATCAGAGTACTGGTAATAGTGCTCGACCCAACAATCGCAAAGGAAAAGAGGCTGTTGAAGTCAATCTCCAGAGCAATAGTAAAGAGATAATGACTACCCAAGCTACCCCAGCTCCAACAAATCAACAACAGAGACCTCCTCGGCCGAAGGAAGAGTATTCTTTCGACGATGACGATGTTCAGGGTATCTTTGAATGCTTGCTCAAAGGTAATAAGATACAATTGCCAGAAATCAAAAAGCCTGATGAAGCCAACAAGACGGATCATCCAAAATACTGTCTATATCATAGAATGCTGGGTCATACAATCCGGTCATGCTATGTATTAAAAGGAAAGATCCAAGAAATAATTAAATCAGGAGCTGTGACACTGACACCTAAAGATAAGACAGTCACAGCAAATGTGATTTTAATGCAGTTCGGTGACTTCCCTCCGTTAATGGTAGAAAGTGGGATTGTTCCTATCCCCAAAGCAACTCTTGAAGTTGTGAACATCCCACCAGCACAGAATGAAGGACTTGTTCCTGTCACAACTAAAAAGGGAGAGATCATGTGGATTCACCCGGATTTAATGACGGAGTTCGAGACGTCTTCCTCTTCTCCTCGGAAGACTCCTTTGTCTAAAAGAAGTCTGGGAAGACTAAGTCGTGCAATGTGACTTCTAGTATCACACCCAATCTTTCTCTAACCTCTACTTTCATCTTGGCAGGAAATTTACCCCCTACGGAAGTAAAAACTGTACCTCAATTTGAAGATAGATATAAGCCTGTATTCCATCTATATAGTTCACAATCTCGTAAATTAATGGCGAAGATGGGTTATGATCTAGCCACTGCTCCTGGTTTAAACTCAGGCAAAGGACTCCAAGCACCATTAGCCATCACTATGAGACATAATCAATCTCGTGTTGGCCTTGGTTTCTGGAATGAACCTCTTATCAAGCACAAAAGAGCCAAGAGCAAGATGAAGAATTGCAATATGGTTTCGCTAGACCCTGAACCTGAGCCTGAAGGCGAAGTTTTTGCCGGAACTCGGTCAGGAAAAATATATCTGAAAGAGTATGCTGAAATTCCTTAAGAAACTCCTGATGTCCCTCCGGTTACAACTCCAACACCAAACTCTAACGAAGGACCTTCAAATGTTCCTGTTGAGACGATTCCTTCTATACCAACAGCAGCTGACAAAGGCAAACAACAAGTCCGCTTCGACAAACCATTGAAGAAGTCATCTCCTACATGACTTGAAAGGCCTTATAATTTTGATATATTGGCTCAACTAGCCAATACACCAGCTAAATTGTCAATCTTCGAGCTCTTACGCCTCTCTAAAGATACTCAAAAAACTCTGAGCGAAGCGCTGTTGCAAGCAGAAACCTGCCTGACTTTCCTCAAGAAGCCGAAAACAGAACCAGTCTCTCGTCTTCATTACCATAATGTATTGGAATTAATTCCAAACATTACCTTTACGCAGGATAATATGCTACTAGAGGATAATCGACATGACCGTCCTTTATATTATACAGGATATGTCGATTCTATGAAGGTTGATCGTCTACTAATTGATCCAGGATCCGCTCTCAGTATTATGCCAAAGACTATGCTAAATGCACTGAAAATACCCGTGCATAGTCTTTCCAGTACTATCACTACCATCCTGGGATTCAATCAAGGAAAAAGTGAGCCTTTAGGCAAGATTCGCCTCAAATTTCAAATAGGCAATCTTCGCACTAAGGTTACTTTCTATATCATCGACAATCATGGTTGCTCATATAATGCTCTATTGGGAAGACCATTCTTGCATGAACATAATATTGTTCCTTCGAATCTTCATCAATGCTTCAAATATGTTGATGATAATGGAGAGGTTCAAAAGGAAGTTGCAGATCTCTATCCATTCAGAGGAGTCGAAGCTTACTTCAATGACTCTCGCATATACAAAGATGAATACTCAAAAGTCTTGCAAGCTATGGATGACGACGATGAGACATCAAAAGTCGACACCTTTGTTATTCCTGTAAAAGGGCGTATCACTCATCCGCAGTCTCTTAAACCATCTGAAGAAGACTCACTGATAATTCCTGTCAGTAGACGTACCACTTCATTACCTTCCCAAATTCCACAAGGTTTACTGATAATTCCTGTCAGTGGACGTACTACTGCATTGTCTTCCCAAGCTCCACAAAGTTTGCTGATAATTCCTGTCAGTAGACGCACCACTCCCCCTCTATCTTCTCAGGCTAGACCAGATACTCTAGTCATTCCGGTCAGTGGACGTACTACTTATCCACGATCTTCTTCAAGGGAGCTCACCTCTTCTGAGCCTTTTGTTATCGATCTTAATCGAAACAAAACTTCTGATCGCTCTTCTTCTCCCCCTTTAGTCATTAATTTGACTAAGTCTGATAAGGCTCAGCCTTCTTCTGTAAATACAGCATCCAATATTAATGAAGCATCTCTTTTACAGTATATTGATGTCTGTAATCATGTACAAAGTTATTTACAATTGCTAGATAGCTTAGAGCCACTAACTATAGGAGTTGTTCAAACTCTTCACACAGAAGTATCATTAGAGTCTATACAAAAATCATACTTCATGGTCCCTATTAGAAAGTTGGGAGAAAATCCAATATTCTTCTATAAAGGACCCCAGAATCCTTCTAACCTGGAAGAAGATGACAAAAATGACGATACTGGAAGGTTGCAACTACGTCGCTACAGTCAGCAGTCCAAAAATATCATCAAGAATATAGGTTATGACTTCAGAACCAGCCTCAATAATAGAAAAGAAAAAAGAATGCCTGTTCGAATTCCTCCATTATCATACGGAAGGACAAAATGTGGTTTAGGTTACATTGCTCCTATCTCCTTTATCAACGCAGTCCATGAGGATTCAGAATCCGATGGAGACGAACGATCTGAGTCTTCCGATTCCCTCTCTTGGGATTCTGACACAAGTATTGGCGATTTTCATCGTTCTATTCTATCCATCAATATGGTCTCTGCCGATAGCCCGCAAGAAAATAATGAAGATGAGGATGATTTTGAAATATCACCCGAATCAGAACAATAGGCTTAAAGATTAGATAACCAATAGAAATTTAGGTTCGAGCAAAGAGAACCTCCCACTGAAGATAAATTGATCCAAATTGATGTTGGTAAAGAGGGATCCCCTAAGCCAATATTCATCAGCGAAAGTCTTTCAGAAACAGATAAGCAAGACATGATCAAGCTTATTCATGATTATATCGATGTCTTCGCCTGGAGCTACGAGGATATGCCAGGACTAGATCCGAAGATCGCAACGCACAAACTTAATATCATGCCAAATGCTAAACCGGTCAAACAACAACAATAACGATTTCGTCCAGACATTATGGATGCAATTGAAGCTGAAGTCAACAAGCTTATGGCTTCCGGATTTATTCGAGAGGAACAACATCCTGAATAGGTGGCTAACATCGTTCCTGTCCTCAAAAAGACCGACAAGATCTGAGTCTGTATAGACTTTCGCGATCTCAATGCGGCTTGTCCTAAAGACGAGTTTCTTCTTCCAATTACCGACGTCATGATCGATAACACGTGTGGTTTCGAACGAATGTCATTCATGTATGGGTATTCGGGGTACAATCAAATCAAAATGTTTCCAGATGACGAGAGACATACTTCTTTCAGAACGCCGATTGGTACATACTATTATACAGTGATGCCGTTTGGTCTCAAAAATGCAGGAGCAACATATCAGCGAGCAATGAGCACTATATTCTGCGAACATCTTCGGAAAATAGTCGAATACTATGTTGATGATATTGCAGTCAAAAGTCGACGAAAGGAGGATCATATCCAAGATTTGAAGACTATCTTTGATTTAATGCGTCGGTATCAACTTAAAATGAGCCCTACTAAGTCCTTCCTGGGCGTCTCTAGTGGTAAATTTCTCGACTTCGTCATTACCGCTAAAGGTATACACGTGGATCCCGAGAAGATCAAAGCCATCCAAGAGATGCGTCCTCCATGCACCTTAAAAGAGCTACGAGGATTTCAAGAAAGAATTGCTTATATCAGGAGATTCATTTCCAACTTATCAGGACGCTGCAGACCATTCAACAAACTTCTGAAGAAAGGTGTATCTTTCGTCTGGAACGAAGAATGTCAAAAAGCATTTGACGATATCAAACAGTATCTCATAAACCCTCCGGTTTTGGTACCTCCCGTCTCGGGAATACCATTCCTTCTATATGTTCGAGCCATGGATCATTCTTTCGGTGCATTACTCGCCCAAAAAAATAAAGATGGCCATAAACAGGCTATTTATTATCTCAGTCGCACAATGACAGGTGCTGAACCACGTTATTCTCTAATCGAGAAAGAAAGCCTAGCATTAATGTTTGCCGTTCAGAAGACGCGACATTATATTATCGGTCAAACGATTCACGTCATTTTCAGAGTGAATCCCATCAGGATTATGATGAAGAAACCCGGTATTCTCAACTCTAGACTGGCTAGTTGGGGAATCTTGTTAGCTCAATACGACATGCATTATATTCCTCAAAAGTCAGTTAAAGGATAGGCTCTTGCTGATTTTTTGGCAGCTCATGCGGTTCCAGAGAATTCTAAATTATATGATAAAATTCTAGATGAAGTTCTAGATTCGAATCTGGTTTCTGAAGAAACTCCTACCTGGCGTCTATTCTTTGATGGAGCATCTAGAATAGGTCCTAATGGCGATATTGTCGCCGGAGTTGGGATTGTTCTCGTATCCCCAGAAGGACTAATTATTCAGAGGGCTTATTCTCTGGATCAATCATGTTCAAACAATGTAGCCGAATACAATGCATTGCTCATTGGTCTTCAACTTGCTAAACATCTGGATATTCAATATTTAGAAGTTTATGGAGACTCCAAGCTTATCATCAATTAGATCAGAGGAACGTATGAAGTCCGTCATCAAGATTTGATACCTTATCATCGAGCAGCACTCTCTATGGCCTCCTCCTTTGAAGGTTTCTTTATTGAACACGTTCGACGAGCCTATAATGCAGAAGCCGATACTTTGGCTAATCTTGCCGCTGTGTTAGCCATACCAATCAGACGTCAGCAAGTGATAGTGGTTCATAACCGAAAACTATTCTATGTTGAGAATAATTTGGCTTTGGGTTTACCCCATAATCCAGACGAAAATTCTCTCAACCTTGATGAATTTTCATCCAACCTTAGCACTGGATTAAGGTTTAACAGAGTGTCCTCGTCTTCTTCCGATTCTACTATGGAATATGTCTTTTCTAACAAAACAGAAGCTATAACTAAAGACTGGAGACGTCCGTTTTTAGACTTTGTGTTGTATGACATACTTCTCGACAATCCGAGCGAAGCAGCATCTATCCGGCGTCGATCTCTCAGATTCTACTATAATCATACAACGAAGATACTATATCGTCGGGCCTACGACGGTCTTCTCCTCCGATGCATCGCTGGTGAAGAAGCACAACAGATTATCCGTGAGGCACATGATGGTGTTTGCGGAGCCCATCAACCAGGTCCTAAACTTCAAGATCGTATCCGACGCATGGGTTATTATTGGCCCACGATGGTGGCTGACGCCATTCAATATGCTCAAAAATGTAAAGCCTGTCAAATTCATGCAGACTTTATCCATCAACCATCAGAGTTCTTACACCCAACAGCGGTATCATGGCCCTTCGAGGCTTGGGGCATGGACGTCATTGGTCCTATCAATCCACCATCATCAAAAGGACATCGATTTATTCTAGCAATAACCGATTACTTTTCCAAATAGGCTGAAGCAATCCCGTTATCTGAAGTCAAAACTTTTAATGTCATCAACTTCGTCAAACATCATGTCATTTATCGATTTGGTGTTCCTCGGCATATTATTCATGATAACGGACCGCAGTTCGTCAGTCAGAAATTTACTCGATTCTACGACGACCATCGAATCAATAATTTAGCTTCTACAGCATATAATCCAGCAGCTAATGGATTGGCAGAAGCTTTCAATAAAACGATCATCAAACTCTTAAAAAAGTTCATTTCTTCCAACAAATGCAACTGGAGCGAGAAGCTTGGGGAATGTTTATGGGCCTACCGCACCACAGTTCGCAATGCGACTGGATGTACGCCTTTCTCTTTGGTATATGGGTGTGAAGCTGTTCTTTCCCTTGAGATCCAGATTCCTTCTCTGAGAATCGCAATCTCCAATGAACTTACAACAGAAAATAATGATCGTCTTCGACTTCAAGAGCTGGAAGCTCTAGATGAAAAGCGATTGTATGCTCAACAAAATATCGAGCTGTATCAGGCCCGAATTTCAAAAGCTTTTAACCGGAAAGTAAAAGTCCGAGCATATCAGAAAGGAGAATTGGTCCTTACCGTCAGACGTCCTATGACTATGACGCATATGAGCAAAGGCAAATTCGACGCGAAATGGGAAGGCCCATTCGTAGTAAACAAAGTCTTCTCTAATGGAGCATATCAGCTTGCCTCTATGAATGGTAAAGTCACAATGATGCCTATCAATGGCAAATTCTTAAAGAAATATTATGTATAAATTTCATCAATATATAATATTTTCATTATTCCCCAGCGAATATAAAATCAGAGTTAATTCTTCCCTATAAAAGTTATCTCGATATCGTTATCTCCAGCGGAAACTGATATTCTGCCACGTATCATCTTCCCAGAGAATTTGATATTCTGTCTTATTAGATCCCCAGTGGATTTAATAAAGATCTCATATAGAAAATCACGTCCATATTACCTCTGAATTTTCTATCTCAGTATCATATTTTCTATTCTATGAAAATGATATCTAGTCTTTTGATTTTCGAGTTCAAGATCATGGAAAATAGAGTCCAAAGATATCTTTATATCTGGATTCTGTTTTCTCTAATCAGTATTAAACTAAAATTATCTTTGGTTTAATATCATCTGATAGAATTACAAAGTTCATTTGTATATTTTATTCTATTGAAATATGTCATGTATTATTTACCTCTGAACATATTTTCTACAAAAATATCATCCACAGAATTGAAATCAAGTCAAGATATTCATTTCTTCAATCAAAGTCAAAATATTGATTACAAGTGGGTATCAAAAATTCAACACAAGAAAAATGTAAAAGATCTATTTAGGAGGAGTAATTATCTCCTGAATACGAACAATTACATTATTCATCTTTTCTTCATGAGCTTTATGGATTCGCTCTGCTGCTTCAACTCCAACCATTCGTTGGTCATAATCCGTGATAATAGAGCTACGACGATTTGTCTCTTCAATCTGATTAGCCTGCATCAGTTCCCGCTCTTGCTGTAAAAGTTGACAGCATTCAGCTTCAGATATATGAGCAGTGCCAATCTCCGATTGCTCCTTCTCCATGGAGGCAATTCGCTCCTGAAGACGAGCCAACTCCTCCTTCAACTTCTTAAGCTCTTCAGCTTTTGATGCTTCATCTTTCTCCAAACGCTCCATATTCTGACGAGTGGTTATTATTTCTTCATCTTTCGCCATTAATTCTTCAGAAGACAGAGCGAGGAATTCTTTCAAAGCAGTGTGCTGAGCTTGAGCTTCACTTTCTAATTAGGCAATCTCAGTTGCAGTCAAAGACTTAATATCCTCCTTTTTGATCTCCCAGTACTTATGGATGGTTGCTTCTAAATCATCCAGGAGATGCTCAAAGAAGACACACTGGGTCTCATAACCAGTCTGTCTCAAAGCTAAAAGCGGGAAACTAATTGCCGCTCGAAGATTCGAAAAAGGCATAGTTTCATCCTTCATAAGTCGCCTTGAGAATGTATCCAGATATGAATAAATAATCTCTGAATACATCCCCATGACCTTTGCTATCCCTGTTTCAAAACCGGAAGTCGCTGCAACTGTCAAGGAAGGAGTAGGAGTAGCCTCTATTTTGGGAGCTGAAGTGGGTGCTTTTGGGGAACTAGGCAAATGTGAGCTCCCCTCACCCATATCAGTCTGGACAAGTGGGGCTTGAGTCGAGCTCATTGCCGGTGCAGTTCCTACAACTGTTGGAATCAAAGAAGCATGAAAATTAAAAGACAATAAAGCAAGGAAAAGACAAAATTTTGCTGAATAAAATATTACCTGAAGCTGGTTCGTATTCTGTTTCTTTTGGATCATTCAGCCCAGCTCGTAGTCTGTTCAGAGTGTTTTCTGACACTGGATTTATTTCACTGCTGTCCGCCCCAGAAGTACTCGGAACATGGACTTCTATTTCTAAAGTTTCTCCGGCTCTGGAGTCAACCCTGAATGTTGACCAGCTGTCTTCAGTACATCAATTTGAGTTTTAGATGGTGGCTCATCTTCTATCTCCATGTCCTCTTCTTCAAAGGAATGAGACGAAGGTTCATAGTCAACCTGTTCGTCGTCACTTTTATTGCTCTCCGAAATTTCAGCAATTGGCTTGAGAGTAGTGGCTTCCTTCACTGATTCTCTCAAAATCAGTAAGTCATTAGCTGTTTTAGTCTGATTCTCGGCCTCTACGCGGGTTGACTAGTCACCTGCGCATCATCGGCCGTTGGCGGAATTAACTCCATATCAGAAGGCATAGATGGTTCAGCAGGTTCAGGCACATCCTCTTCAATAGGTTCTATCTTTACAGAAGAAGCAAAGACAGCTTGCTTCTCTAAAGCCAATCGCTCGGCACGATTGGTGGGACTCTCTGCATCGAGACAAATCACAGATTTAGTTTTTGAAACTATCACCTTCCTTCCTATTCTTTTTGTTAGTGGAATAATAGGATAATCATCTTTGGAGTCACTACCTGCTTCGTCGCATCCCTGATTCGTCTTCTACGATTACGAGCCTCTGTCCGAGTAACCCTTTTTGGAGCAGGCCCAGAAGCATCTTTGCCTCTTTTTTCGGTGTACTATCGGCAGATACACTCTCTTCAGCACTTCCAATAGATACATGTAATGGCTGATGAAGTTCATCAGAGAAGATATTCTCTAAAACTTCATCATAAACTCATCAGTAGCCAGAGGATCTTTCGGTCATGACAATCTCTTGGCAAGGCTGATTTGGATCTCTTATCAACATGGATGAAGCTTTTACCTAAGATGCTGAATTTTTCATCGAAGGTATTAGCCGATACATAGAATTTGGCATAAGACGCCAACATTCTAGCTCCTTCCAATAAGTAACCGAATCTGGCATGGAAAAAGTAGCTCCGGTACCTTTAGCAATATAGTATATCCAAGCTCTAGTGCCATCGATTAATCCGCCTTGGTGGCCAAAACATGTCGTCGCATTTCCCATATGCAACTGATCATAGCCAAATTGCCGAGCAAACCTACTCGGAAGATATGGCTCCAGATAGTGACATCGTCACGGCGACAGATCAAGCGAGATGGCCTGATCCTCTTCAGCCATTCATGTTGAATATCATCTAAATCATTGGCACCAATGCCATCAATCAACTTCCCAGACATGGTTTCATAACCAATAGGTGGAGGAACACAAGTGAAACTCCATAATTCTCCCTGTTTAATATGGTTCTACAGTCTGTCAGAGTGTCATACCTCCACTTTGGTGTATGATGGTATCTTTCCAAAAAGGAATCGTCTGGTCCAGCCATTCCAACATTCATGAGAGATTCGAAATGGAGAAACAGCCATCCAAATAAATATATAAAGGCATTTCTACCCGGGAAAAGTTGTGAGCTTCTTCTTCGCCAATTCAACATCCTGTCTGTATATGCCCTTAAGCCAGCATTCAGACGGCATGTCATTGCTGTCAGCAAATCCATCTTATACCCGAAAGTCAGACGGACTGCTGCAAAAACAACTCCTCTGTGTATCCTGTCTGCTGAACAGGTGCCGGGTACTACAAATTTTCTCAGCCAGAGGGATATAAATCCGGCCAGATGACCTTCATCAGATAATTTCCGGCCACCTTGCTTTATATAGGTCTCTAACCTATCACCAGCTTTTAGGAGTCTTCGTCTTCTTCAATGATGATGTCGTCATGAGTGGTGTCCTGGATTATTTTGTCAATCTCAGCTTGACTCAAGGGTTTAAAGCGACCGACATATTGATCAGTCTTCTTCTTCTTCTGAACTTTTCAGTACGGCCTTGGAATAAATGGGCCATCCACTTAGAAGAATAGCAGTTGGAACCTCCCTCTGCACCTTGTGCCTTATAAAAGCCTTACATATACTGTAATGGCACATTAATTCTTCAAATACATGAAGAACCAGTGGGTTGGCATCGAAAATTTTATTCATTTCATCAATGAAAGGAATATACTCTTTATATGGCAAATCTCCTGTTGGCAGCTGAGAAATGTATGACATCTTATGGAGGGCGAATCCCATCTCGCTCTTGGAGTCATGAAAGTGCGGTACGGTAATTATACCTTTCCGCTAATGCCAAGAACAAATCTGGGTTTGGCCTAAAACCATAAGCGGTACACTTAATGGCATTATATAGGCCAATCACCTTTAACTGTTCCCCAAAGTTGTTCAGAATCCATCTTACAAGAACAATCCATCTGGTATTCTCCGGGTTCACCAGACCAGTAAGCCTCATAGACTTTTTTGGTAAACACATTTTCTAGCTGAACAAATTCATTTACAAAGATTGGGACTCTAACTGGCCTCAGAAGTGCGAGTCCTCAGGAGGAATGGTAGCTGGCAGCAATCCTCGCAAAGCTGAGACATGTGGTTCAGTACCACTGCAGAATCTTCCTTGACTGTATCCTATCCATCCAGCTTTTGCTTGACGGAATGGAGTGATATCCCACTTATTTGCCTTTGATGACTCGCGTGGAATAAGCGAGCTATGTTGATGCTTTTGGAAAACCAGTCAGATACATTGGCTGATTCGCATCACCATCTCTATAATATGAGTATGACACTTTATCAAGAGAGGCTGGGAGTTTATATCAATAGCATCTCCAAAAAGAAATGCTGGCTTCGAGTGGTAGCACTATCCACACTCTGTAGAGGCAGTCCACTCTCATATTCAGCAGGGTGTCATTCTCCTGATTTGTCAGAATAGCTATCCTTATGGAAGGCCCATCAAATTGAGGAAAACGGACATGTGATAGGTCACTTGTATAGTTGTTTCCTACACATCCTTCAAATTGTGCATCCTGAGCCAGAATATCCACTGCAAAAGAATAATAAGAAGTTAGACCAATATACGCGTATGACAGATTCAAAGATCAACATACGCTCACTCTATCCTAAGCTATGACAGATTCAAAGATCAACATACACTCACTCTATCCTAAGCGTATGGCAGATTCAAAGTTCAACATACGCTCACTCTATCCTAAGCGTATGACAGATTCAAAGATCAACATACGCTCACTCTATCCTAAGCGTATGGCAGATTCAAAGTTCAACATACGCTCAGTCTATCCTAAGCGTATGACGATTCAAAGATCAACATACGCTCAGTCTATCCTAAGCGTATGACGAATTCAGAGATCACTTTTACGCTCAGTCTATACTAGGCGTATGATAAATTTTAAGTTCAGTTTACGTTCAGCTTTTATTCAAAGATTAGAGGATGATTGGATCTTTTTCTTAAGCGTATCAGCGTATGGTTGACAAGACGTTCATCAAAAATACGCTAACAAAGGAGTTAGCGTATCTCAGTGAGACAACTTGACATAACGTATTCCTTCAAATCAGCATATTTTGACATTTCTATCAAAGATACGCGTATCTTACAGAATACGCTCCAAAACATTTTTTTCGTATAAACGAAAATATGGAATACGACTAAACCCTAAAGAGGGAAGCGTATTTTCTGACGTATTGACCCTAAAAAGGGGATACGTTTTATGATCTTGTCCTAACCAGAGCCCTAAATAGGGGATAGTTACTGTTCATCATCTCCATCCTACCATAGAGGGGCTTCAATGGGCGTTCACTTCGTCAAAACGCTCATCAGCAGTCTTCTTAGTAGCAGTGGCGGCAGGTCGAGATGACTCCGCAGGAGCCTTCCCCTTTCCCTTCGCAGCAGCGTCGACTTTGGGTGCCATTGATGAAGATTGAGTCGAAGAAGAAGAAGTTTGATTTTTGGAGCTTTTTCTCTCTCGAAGATAAATGCAGAAGTAAAGAAATGAATTAGGTTTTGAAAGACCTATTTATAGAAGAAAAGAGAAGTTTAAACGGCGGCGTTCTTTAAACAGAATCCCTAAAATTTGTACTGATATTGAGGAAAATAACAAAATCATGCCAGCGTGTCAAGACTTATTCCCACTTTAAAGTTCAAAGTAATTTCGAACTTTTGAAATTTATAAAGTTCAAAAACTTTGAAGGGGGTCTTGTAGGGTGTAAAAATTATGACACGCTGACATAAGACTCAGCCAAAGCCATACGCTCAAGGCCATACGCTCAGCCAAAGCGATATGCTCAAAGCCATATGCTCAGCCAAAGCCGTACGCTCGGTGAATATTTTATTATCTTGATTGACAGCACATCATACGTTTAATGGAGGATGAATCTGACACTTCGTCTTTCGTGCAAAGACAGCTGCCCTATGAAGATTAGCCGTCGTATAGGTTTTCGAGAATTAATTTTGTCTCTTACGAGGACAGCTCATCAGCCATCATAAATGCACAGCCATCATTACTGTCATTTTTGACAGTCTGTCAGCCATCATATCTACAACACGACGCTCGAGAGATATTTGTCAGTTATTAGAAGATATGGCATTTGAGAAGGTTGAGGACAGCCACGTGTCTACTCCCTCAATGCTTACGAATCCTTGCCAACCAAGTGAGCGTATAGACTTCATACGACTCCTTGTCAACCAAGTGAGCGTATGTACTCCATACGACTCCTTGTCAACCAAGTGAGCGTATGTACTCCATACGACTCCTTATCAATCAAGTGAGCGTTTGGACTCCATACGACTCCTTGTCAACCAAGTGAGCGTATGGACTCCATACGACTTCTTGTCAACCAAGTGAGCGTATGGACTACATACGATCCTTATCAATCAAGTGAGCATATGGACTCCATACGACTCCTTGTTAATAAAGTGAGCATATCAGCTTTATATGACTCTATACTATCCAAGTCAGCGTATGACTCCTCTTCAACAAAGACAGTGTATCACAGCAAATGCATTCAAGATGACTTCAAACGTACAGTCAACACACGTTCTCATGTGTCCTGTACTCAGTTACCCACTTATTCAAAAGTTATACAATGTGGCATCCATGCCATCAATCTCTCCTAGATATATTCTACTACTTTCAACCGCACTCTAATGTGTCTACATCAGAATTTGCCACGTCCTGCAGTTATGCACACGTCAAGTAACTGACTGAGTGTATGCTTCAGAACAGTTATCCAGAACTCTATAAAAGAGAGTTTTCATCTTCATCAGATACGACATTCAATTCAGAGAGAACAGAGAGATTGCCCAGTGTTGTCCAAGTTCTTCGAAGTTCGAGTTTTCTTCATCGCATCGTCCAAGGGATAAAGTGATTGTCTTCTAGATCAGATTCTATAGTTGTAATTTTTCCAGAAACACAATAAATAAAGTGAATTTATTTATGGAAAATAGAAGCTCGTTGGCCGGAGCTCGCTTGGATGCGTCGAGGCATGGAGTTCCTTGGCGTTTTGAGGCGTGCAACCGCTTGAAGTCAGAACTTATACGAGACATAATGTATGGACATCGCCTATCGAAGTATCCCACTTGCAGTCTTGAAGCTTGTATTGAGAAGTGAGAGAGCAGAGTGACTTGTAGTATGAGAGAAAAGTGAGCCTGAGTGAATGTAATATTGGCTATGAGCCTTTGTAATCTTATGTTTCAAATATCAATAAAGACTTTGGATTTTGTTTTAATGCTTGTGTTGTCTTGTACATTCAATATTTCTGCTTGGGACTTCTGTGCGACGACCCCGTCGCAAGCCGCTGTAATCGGCCATTATGAAACCTGTCTTGTATGAGTGCAGCCTAGGCGCATGTGGCATCACGCCTTAGCGAGGACGATCGGTCCTACGGGACTGGGGCGTGACAACCGGGCTCCGCGAGGCTCTCGATCCGCCTATATATATATATATATAATATTTATATCAGGCAATTCTTCAACCTAAGATGGCATCTCGGAATCCTAAGTGTTGGTCATGGTTTTATTCTTGACGAATACTACATTCCTACTCCTATAGCACTTTTTTCTACTAGGTTGTAGAGTCTATAGCCAAGCTCATCATGACCACAGATGACAAAGACATATTGCTTCGTCTTTGATCGACTCATGTTTGGATCTCTTGTCCTTCGATACATGCACGAAGGCCATATACAAACACTCGATGGTGACTGTATGACGACTCCTTGTCGTACCATACTTTGTCAAGCATATAACTCTGTAAAGGAGCACTATGAGCTAAATTAACTATATAAGCAACAGTGTTAAGAGCCTCACCCCAATAATTGTTCGATAAATTTTTCTGACAGCTAATAATGTACCCTCTCCATCAGTATCATGTTCATGCGTTTCACTATACCATTGAGCTGAGGTGTCTTTGACGGAGTCTTCTAGTGTCGAACCCCTTCCTCTTTGCAGTAAGCATCGAAGGGACCAATGTATTCGCCTCGGGCTGAACACATTTTAACTTCTTTCATCTTCCTTTCAATATAGGCCTAAAACTCTTTGAAAGTGGACAACACCTGATCTTTGGTCTTTAAAGCATAGACTCAAACTTTTTTGGAACAATCATCAATAAATAACAAATTAAGAAGCACCATTAATAGATTTTTTGTCATTAGACAACAGAAATCCGAGTGAACTAGCTCGAGTAATTTCGGCTTGTTTGAAAAAGGGTGACTTTAGAAAGATACCCGATTTTGCTTCCATGACAAACATTATGTGCTTCTCTCCAACTATGTAGACGAGCTCCAGAGTCACTCATGTTCAACAAGTAGCTCAGTCCTTCTCCTGATATGGCTAAGCAGCTTGTGTTGCAACTTGGTAGGCGCATCCCTAACTACATTCACCTCTTGTACCCCCTATGCGCTCCCTTCCATATAGTACAGATCGAACTTCTCGCTTTCTCTGGCAATTACCATCAAACCTCAGAAAGCTTCCATAGACCGTCTTCGAAGAGGTTGAAGTATCTAACCTCTCAATCAACACCAGGTTGAAACGGATATGAGGACAT
Organism: Iris pallida; assembly: GCA_029216955.1. NCBI lineage: Eukaryota > Viridiplantae > Streptophyta > Magnoliopsida > Asparagales > Iridaceae > Iris > Iris pallida. Next base: position 5,394,425 of record JANAVB010020797.1, read on the forward strand.
GATGAACACCTTTGAGAACAAGAACTGCACATATCTTGGTTCTCAAAGGCACATCTCCACCCATCTTCAACACTCAACAGTCTCATGTTTTATATGTGACAAATAGTATCATATTGTGAGATACGTGCACTGAAGCCCCTGAGTCCACCACTCAAGAATTGTCATTGCAGGCGAGGTTCATAACTATCTCATCGCCCACAATAATCACATCGCCTTCATGTGTCGAGGCGACTGATGTAGGGTTCTCACTTGCTTCCCCTTAACGTACTTTTCCCTCTTTTTCAAGCAAAACAATTTCGTTTGATGTAGGGTTCTCTTCATGTGTCGAGGCGATTGATGTAGGGTTTCTTTCTTTATCCTCCTTGTCCAGTAAGAAAATGGCCTTGGGCTGCCTGTACTTTCCATTCCCTTCTCGTATCGAATATAATTCAAGGTGCCTGTATATTTCTTCAATGTCCAACCTGGCTTTGCCATTGTATAATGCCCATATCTCGTATTACGTATTTGGAATACGTGTACGTATTTTGACCCGTATTGTATGTCTCCTGCTTGATTTTGGCATTTCTTTGATGGGTTCATCTTGGTTCGGTTTGGCTTGTTGGCTTGTTCGAATTTATTGGAGAACCAACCCACCTACCTAACACACCATTTTATTAATTCCTACTCCTCTCTTCTTCTCATTAATTCTTTTCCATTACTTCTCTTCTCATATACTTCTCACCAATCTGAGAGAGTGGAGAGCTTTGGCAAGTGCATCTTGCTTCATGGAGGAACCCCATTTTATTGTTCCACTATCTTCTTCATGTATTTCTAACCCACTTTAGTACTTGGCATTTTTTATTTCTGTGGTAATTTCTTGTAGATCTAGTTTTATGGTATTTTCGGTTTTCATGAGTTCTGATCTATCAAACTTGTATATTTTTGTTAGTTGATGGCTCCATATTGCAGAGAATTCCATTTTACCCAAATTTGACCTACAGGAGTCTGGATTTGGGTTCCTATTGTTGTTCGGTAGAACATGGAGGCCAAGGTATTTTCCATGGACATGTTCTCTGTGGAAGCCAATAATTGTACTTTTAATATTTGCGGACCGCATGATCAAATATTTTCTGGCCACATGGCCGTCAAATATTTGTTGGCCACGTACAAGTGTTATTTATTGGCCGCATGGCTCAATTGTAGGATGAGCCGCATATGCCCCCCTCCAATTATTTGTGTGAGCCGTATGGCCTATTAATTAATTGCTTAGCCGCATAAGCTTGTATATTTAATGCATGCTTTAAAGGTTGCATGCATTAGTAATTAATTTAATGGCCTTTCCATTTTAGCTGGCATCAGCACATGTATTTAATGTCCTTTCCATTTTAGCTTGCATTAAATGCATGCTTAATATATTAGTTTGCATGCAATTCCTTAACCAAATACTTGGCCGCATGCATGACCTATTCTTGGCCGCATGGGCCAGTAGCCAATAGTCAGCCGCATAGGCCATTAAGCAAATGCATGCTTATATATAATAGAGTTGGCCGCATGCATGCTTGCTTGCAAGCTTGTGTATTTAATATTAGTATTTAAATATTAGCATTTCATTTAAATATTGGTATTGGCCTAGAGTTGGCCGTATGCATGCTTGCTTGCAAGCTTGTGTATTTAAAATATTAGCATTGCATTTAAATATTGGCATTGGCCTAGAGTTGGTCGCATGCATGCTTGCTTGTAAGCTTGTGTATTTAAATATTAGCATTGCATTTAAATATTAGCATGCATTGGTTAATACTTTGGCCATTAAATTAATGCTTAGGTCATTCAATTTATATGTGAGCCGCATGTGGTAATATATGCTGGCCGCATATGGTAATTTATGGTGGCCGCATGCATTGTTAGTGTAGCCGTATGGCCTATTCTTTTTATTATTATTATTGCATGCCTTACATGCAAATTGCATGCATTGCTTTTGCTAGCCTTAGAACTTGTTAGCCGCATAATGCTCCCCCTCTACCGTGTCCGCATGGCCTTTTTACAAGACTTTACTTGCATGATTAAATAATGCATGGCCACGTGCATGTTTAAGTATGCAAGTCTTTTTCAAGTCCTTGCTTGCATGGCCATGTGCAATACAGTACTTGCTGGCCGCATATGGCCATTTGTTAATTTCCTGGCCGTATGGCAATTTGATTGGGCCGCATGGCCTCTATTCAATTGCTGACCGCATGTAATAATTTTCCTGAGCCGCATGAGTCCTCCATGGCCCTTGCTCCTGCTAATATTTAATTACTACTTGTAGGCTTGTGCTATTAATTTTTTAAGTGTATTCTCTGACACGATGGTGACCCGCCGTGGTGCACTCCTAACAAATGAGCTTGACATGATAATTCTTGATAGTGACCCATCGTGGCGCACTCCTGACATGATAATTTGACATGATAACTTGACATGATTAACATGACATGATGGTGACCCGGTGTGGTATACTTTTAACAAATAACATGACATAATAGTGGCCCATCATAGCGCACTCCTGACAGTGAACTTGACATGATATAATTGACATAATACACCTGACATGATAGTGGCCCACCGTGGTCACTCTTGACATGATAAACCTGACATAATATTTCTCGAAATGTTGTTGCGATGGCGAACCTGACATGACAAGTATGAATAACCTGGACATCGTGGTCGATTGTGCTTGTACAAATAAATCCGTCTTGTCTTGCATCATGTCTAGGACAGGGACCCCTGAGTACCACGGTCAGGGGTACCTATTAAATCGACTAAGGCTAATTACTAGAATAATCCAGTAGTCATGAAGAGATTTTCCCAGCTACAGGCAATCCCGTTACCTGGACGCACTTGTGGATTTGTAGCCTGCCGACGAGTAGGGCACATTTCCAGCACACTGTCATGTGTTGCACCTTTATTGTACTAATATTTGACCTGGGTAACCTGGATGGTCTAAAGGGCTTGTGGCTGTGGAAGAATCTCGATGCATCTTGCTAGTAACTAGGCCTGTGATAACCCTAGTTAGTTAAAGTATCAAGCCGTATTTATTGTTTGGCCGTAATTGATTGGATGAGGTATAATCAGTCTAGACTTGTCTTGATCCTGTACAAGATTGTTACCTGACCTATTTTCTTATATTTATCTTGCCGATAAATGGTGGGAGAAACCAAGTTCTGTTCAGACGAAGGGTTACAACCCCGGTCCTTGTTTGGTTTACGGTTGTAACCTGGTTATCTGAATAGTCTCATGGTTATCTCATTGTATATCACCTGTCATGCTTTTCCTTAATTACTATCTTTTATTATGTAATTATATTCCTGTGCTAATTGCTGGTTTTAGTTCCTAAGTGAAGCCTCCTTTGTGGCACTTGCTCTTTCTGGGGTCTGACCCAGCTGGTTTTGTATAGCCAGATTCCGGAGCAGCTCCTGAGGATCTACAGACCTTCCAGTCCGATGGTGACCACCAGGCGTAACCAGGGCAATGAATGGGTTTATTTTTGGCTCTCCCACTCTATTGTAAAATATTCTTTTGAGGCGTTTAGCTGACGAGCACGTGTTAGCTTGATTGTACTTTATTTACTGTCTACCTTCGGGCTGTAACATGATTGACAGATCCTAGGGTTGATCATGTATGACTAAAACTCTTGCTAGTCCTCACATTTTGTAACGGCTAGCTTCATGATCAGCTGAATATGTAATGTTTGGGACGCCTTACTATTGTATATTTGGTGATCTTACATCTTGTAACATTTACTTACTTGCTTGTGATTGAGATACTAGGCTTGTTCATGACCATAGAAGACTGTTGGATTGTACTTAAACCCTCATATATCTAGACAGCCGTGATCGTATAGTGAGGTGGATTCCATTTCATTATACGTAGCTGGCTATATCTGCCCCCGCTCTCCAGTATTCTGGTTCTGGGGCGTGACACATTGTCCTTCGTCTTACCCTTGACATCATAGTATTAATTATGTTGTCAAACACATTCTTCTGCAAAGATAGATACACATTATTCGAGTATATTTCAAATAGATGCTGTCACTACCATATTCAAAAATAGGGATATTCTTGTCAATCTGCATTTTATAATATTTGAATATTTATTTAAGTGATTATTGGGAAGGTTTTATTCATTGTTAGTTTAGCCCATAAATTGAACCTTAACTTGTGAACCCAATTAGACTGGACAAACCACTTGAGCCCACCAAATGTTTGTCTAAATGACAAAGTGACTTGTATCCATGTATCAAGTCTAATTGTGAGGGTTATCTTGAGCCCATCATTCAAGTTACGACATCTCTTCTTGTGTCAGTTATCTTAGTATCCATGTATCAATAGGTCTCCAAGGTAAAGGTGTTAGTCAGAGGTAGTGTTAGTATAGGATTAGTAAATTGTGAGGGTGTATGAGCTTGAGTGTGTAAAACCCCTAAATTTCTACGATATTTTTATTATTCGATTTTGGAACTGATTTAAATTTATTTTTGTATTGTACATCGCGTAGTCGTATTGTACGTGCACGGAATTTTATTTTTCATTTTGCTCGACGAGTGCGAATATGTGCGAGCGTACATATTTTTAGAAAAACATTTTTTTTATTTTTATGGTTTCAAAATAATATATGTAATATTTAATTTAGCTATCAAAATTTCCTAAATTTATGATTTTATTTATGAAAAGCCTTTTATTTAAAATCAAATATTATTCGTACATAATATATTTCATAATATTTTGCTAGTTTATTCTAAATAAAAATGTAATTTTCGTGATTTATTAATATTAATAATTTATTCAAAAAATATTTAAAAATATTAATATAATTTTTGAAATTATTATTGGTATTTTTGGAAAATATATTTGGAAATTATGGTGACTATTTTAAATCTTGATTTGAATTTATGTATTTATTTTAATAGTTAAACAATTGAAATTTGATTTATTGATTTGATTTTAAACTAAGGGAATTAAATTAGATTTAATTGGATTTAGATTTGGATTTGATTTTGTTGATTTTAAATTAATACATGAATTATCTAGTTTGGGTTTAAACCAATCCTGATCCTTATCTTAATTGAAATTCCCACACTATAAATAGGCAGGTACTCCTCCATGATTTGCTCCACAATTCATCTTCCACAAATTTCCCCACAACGTGTGTGCATCGTGTCCGTGTCCATCATTTTCCTTCAAGTACTTTATTTATTTACATCTTCCTCCCCCGTGTCCGACACACGGACACCCATCCTCCACAACCCTATTATGTGTCGCGCAGGACACAACCCCGACACAATACAAATCCCTAGTTCTTAAACCCTAACCCTAGCTCTAATTCTAACCCTGTCCCCTCCGTTTGCCAACTGCCACAGTTTCCCCATCGTCGTCGTCTTCATCCCCTCCACGACACAATACTGCCACCATGGTCACCCCTATGTCCGATCCGCCTGCCATAACCGCCGCACCTTCCTCAACCTTGACAACACCACAAAACCCCACACCACCACACACCACCGTCACCGTCGTCACGGCCATCCCGTCCAGCCGACAACCACCATAACTATCGGCGTTCGACGTCGCAAACCCAAAAGAAAAAAAACCCCAAAAACAATTGAACCACCACTAACCTGACCCAACGCCGCCCCGTCCCGCCGCGTCCAGCCGCTACTTAGTCCTCACCTCCGTGCTCCGTCCGGCGATACGCTGGCCTCTACTTTCATCCGCCGCCGAGCTCTCCCGCAGAGCCATCGCCATCCTCCTTCTCCGGTCCCTCTCTCCGTGCCGGCGACCGTCGATCCGGCGCATGGACTCACCCCGCGCCTGTGTTTCCTCCATCGTACCCTTTCCTCCGGCTTCGCCGCACTCCAAAACCCCTGCCTCCGCAAACCCTGGCCGCTCCGCCGGCCAGATCCCCCCAAAACCCCTTCCCGATCTCCTCCCTCCGCCTGAGCCGCCGTCCTCCGACGCCTCTGCCTCAGTCCGCTCCCCGCTCCTTCTTTTCCTCCTCAGCTCCGCCTACCGCCTTTCCTCACTTCTTCGCTTTCGCCCGGCGATCGATCCACCCTCCGCTTCCGATCAAAACCTCTCCTCCTCCGCCTCTCGATTCCATCCGATGCGCCCATCGCCGCCCCCTCCGCGCACAGCTCCGTCCCGGCGAACCCGCCAGCCGCCTCGCCCAGCGCCGCCACACGCGACCCTCTCTCTCCCGAACTCACTCGATTTCTCTCTCTCTTTCCCTTTCTTTCTAAAGCAGCAGAGGAGAAGGTTTTTTTGTTGTTTTATTGTTATTATTATTATTATTATTATTATTATTATTATTATTATTCTTATTATTATTATATTTCCTTTCTTTATAAACTTTTTTATTATTATTATTATTATTATTATTAGTATATTGGATTTATTATTATTATTAGGTTATATTATTTACTGTTGTTATTATTATGATTATTATTATTAAAGTGTTTTGTTTTGCTATTTTTCTTTGGTTTTGTGTCTCCCATAAAAATTAATACTAATATTGGTGTTAATATTTTTATTATTAATAGTAATAGTAGTAGTAGTATATTTGATATCTTTTACGTATTTCATGATGACACATAAAATTTTAGTTTCATATTTACCCGTAAATTTGTATCACTAGAAAATACAAATATTATATTATGACAAAATATTTTCAAAATGTAATTTTGAAATCCTTGGAGATATTATTATACTATTTAATTATATTTTTCCTAGATATTTAAATAATTATTTAGAAATATGTTGACCCATAAAAATGAAGTTTGCAAACTATGAAATAGATTCTTGGTATTTATCTAAAGTACTTTTAATTAAAATATAGATTTCTATCTAAAATTCTATTTTGACAAGCTTAGAGTTTTTGCCGAAAACGATTTTTCTTGACTTTAAGTATTTTAAGTATTTTCCTATAAATATTTTGACTTATGAAAGCTAGTTTTTTAGGGATTATAAATATTTTCTAAAATTTGTATGTAATATTTATTATTTCTTTTATTTTTATTTTTCTCCTGTCCGTAACCAATCCTAATATTTCTGTTCTTTCGCCCATTTCGAGCCCACCTTTTGTCGAACCTAACTAACTTGACCCTTCTGGACCCAA